>JANUWF010002439.1:0-312500 GCA_026120185.1 Voacanga thouarsii
GGGTATTACAAAAGTGCACTGGTCCTTCGGCTTGTTTATCACATAAGCCAGGTACCCTTGACAACCTTGCTTCAGCAACTTCTGGGCCTTAGCCCCTGCAATCAAATACTTTAATTCTTTCACACTCTTGCCATCAAACTCCAACACATCACAACCCTGCCTCACGAACTGGACCGACTTATTCTTACAATCTACCCTAGCCCCATGCTTGGCTAACCAATCCATCCCCAACATCAAATCATAGTCCTCAATGTCCAATACTATCAGGTCTCCCTCCAGACTTTCTCTCCCCACATCAATTTTACAATTTTTCACATATTGGTCTGCTTGCACCATTTTCCCCAAAGGTTTGCTCACCACTAAAGTAACGGGTAGCTCTACTCCATCCCAACTCAAATGACATGCACAAATCTTGTTTAACTAGGAATAAGTAGAGCCAGGATCTATAAATGCATTAACGGGTCGACCTTGGATAGTGAATATACCTTCCACAACCGATGCATCGGTCCCAATTTCCTCTCTATTGAGGACGAATACTTTGGCCTTCACTTGCGGTTTTGGTGCTCCACTCCTGGATGCTCCCTTGGTGTTGTCTCTATTCGGCCCCGGATTTCCTTGCCTGGCTCGATGCAACTTGGGGCAAGTGTTCCTCAGGTGATTCGGGTCGCCGTGGTGATAACATTTCCTCTCACCACCCTTGGACCAACAGTTCTTCTCAGTGTGGCCTTTCTTTCCACACTGCCAGCATGTTGGAAGGTTTTGGGCAGATCCCACTGGTGCTGTCCGGGCTTATTTTCCCCGGTTCTGCCACTGTTGATTGGCAGGGTGCTTGTTAGATTACTGTCCTTGGAAGTGCTCTTGCGTCTGTCTTGGCGGCTGGAAAGGCCTTGTCGCTATCCTGCTGCGATCCTCATTTTCCATTTGGGTAGTCGTGTCCACTGCCCCCGAATAGGTCATTGGCAGAGAAGGTGCCAACGCCCTCCTCAATTCTGGCCTCAGTCCCTTGACGAACTGCCTCATCCTATTTTGCTCGGTATCCACTAATGTCTGGCATTATTTTGACAGCTGAGTGAATCACGCCGCGTACTGAGCCACTGACATGCTCCCTTACTTCAAATTCTGAAATTCATCCTCCCGCTTTTCCATAATCCACTGAGGGATGTACTCAGCTCGGAAGACTTCAACAAAGTTGGACCATGTCCATTCTTGCTCGCTCATTTCCCAGTCATCTTGAACTCGCTACCACTATGCTCGAGCTGGTCCTCTCAACCGAAAAGTCGCAAACTTAACCATCCGCTCCTCAGTGAACTGGAGCGTTGCGAATATGTCCTCTGTCTGCTCAACCCACTACTCTACCTTTTGATCTTGCTCTGCTTCGCCCAGGAAAATGGTGGTTAAAACTTCAGCAACCATTCTAAGGCCTCATCTTCACCCCTAAGGTTCTTTCGTTTGGTTAAAGTTTGCAGTATCTCGGCCATCTTACTAAATCCCTTGCCCATTGTTACATCAATCGAAATTTCAGACCTCACTTCCATATTCGGACCGCTCCTATCACCCCAGATGGGTGATTGCTTCTGAACTGTCTCGACTTTCGGTGCCTCATGATCGGCTTCCAGAACCCTTCTGCCCGCTGAAGCTGTACGACGCTTGAGTGCCATTCTAAACAACACCCCAAATGATTAGTGTATGCAATCAAGAATCAAGTCATTTTAGGTGCGCATGCATTCACAGACAGATATAAGTAAAAAGAAATCAAATGTAAATTTCTTTCAAAGATTTACCAATAAATTCTCCTTCAAAATTGATTTGCATAAATCCAAAATTTTGACAAAAACCAGAATTGAAAATTCTTGACATAAAAGTTCTCGAAATACAAAAAATAAATAAACATCCAATTAAAAAAAAACTCCTAGTCCTCTAGTCCTCATCAGAACCCTCATCATTAGCCTTATATAACCAACTCCCAGAATTCTTGGAAAAATCTACCCCAACCCCACTGGCAAACCCCTCCAGGCTTCTTCCCCGGGTGCCTAGAACTCTCATTGGGCTCAACTCGGCTAGAAGAAAGAATGAAAGAAGGCCTAGGTGGAGACTCATTGTCTATCTCCCTCGGGTCATCACTATCGGCTGCTAAGTCTACTACGGGACTAGGAGGGCGGGGAACAGGCTCCACTGCCATCACCTCATCATCACTGTCAGAGCTTATGTCTATCACCGAGATTGGGGGTGGCTCAGAAATCTGGACCTCATCATCACTGCTATCCTCCACAGGGATAACTGACTGAAGGGCAGGCTGGGGAACTGGAAGGTCTTCCGGGTAAATAGGGATAAGCGGGTGCCAGTACTGCCCTTTCCTCGTGGTCCTAAGCATCCTAACCATCCTACAGCATTAACAACATAGATTATATAAAGATTTAGACTTAAATAAATAGCATATATACAATTAATATTTGCCTATAATCTAGTCACTGATACCACTTGTAACACCCCACTACTTAGGCCCGCCAGGGCCGGGGATGTCACCCATTTCAAAGGACAAAGGGTCTTTATAACTAGGTCACACAAATAAAATAGCTGAATAAAAATAATACTTTAACTTAAAATTTATTATAACCTAAGAATAAATCCAAGAATATATCCATAAATACCAAAAACAAATCCATAACAAAATTTATCCACTCTCATCTCCCCAAAGCATTACACAAAATAAATTATCAGCAAAAATCTTCCAAGGCAGACAATATCTAGCTTCTCATCCCCATAGCAGGATCGACCTGAAATCATGGTAAAAATGGTGATGAGACAAAAATCTCATTAAGTCCCCATGTGCTTTGAGTGTCGAGTGAAAACAGCTCGTGAATGCAAAGTATAAAATCTTTATAAGAGAATTAATGGCAAGCAATAAACATTAGTTAAAATCAAGAGTGGAGTTTTGGCTTCCAGCCATACATAATTATTAAAATCAACCACTCAAAAGAAAGGATCATGGGTTACCACACGTTGGGCCACATAACCGGTCAGAATGCCGACACTTTGTGCAGACTGACAAAAAAAAGAGTAGGTGATCAGCCTACCGGGTAAGATACTCCTCTTTCTCTATACCCAAACAATAACCGGGTATCCATTCCGGCAAAATACAGTCACTTGACTGAAATAAAAACTGCTAGCTCAGACCGGCACGACCTACTAGACTGACATCTTATCCAGGAAAGACTCGCTCCTCAGAGGTGGCCACCTACTGAGAGACTCATCCTAACCCTTCAAAGACTAGTCCTAGTAGTCCACACTTATTGAGTACTCAACGAACGTATCCCACTTGGGAAAAATGAACAAAACACAGTTTCACATGAAAATGGCAATTAAGGGTTTCCAAAGTCTTTGCCAAAATTAGTTTTAGAAAGAATTTTGAGTTTGAGTAAATCTGCGTATTGATTTCCAAATAATTCATTTGATTGAAATAAGGAAGAAGTCAATCCTCAATTACCTTTACAGAAATGAGTGTCCATGCACTCTACATTTGGCTTGCTGTAATAAACAATTTTACATCAATTAGGTTTTATGCAAGAGCTTACCTGATCCTTAGCTCGAGATAAAATAAAGATCTTCAATCGCTGACCCAACTCAGCCTGGGGTAAATATAAATCACAATCAATCTCAAGCCAAGATCCACTTTCACAAATAAAACTAGCTCAACTCACTACTACCATGATCCTAGTGTCCCAAGCTTTAAGGCCAAATAATAAATAAAAGGGTTTATAAGCTAAGTCTAATTTGATATTTAAAATAATTAGAGTTTTGGGAAATATGTACTAATAAGTTGAAGGTTTAAATCTTGCTAAGAAAGATTTAGGGTTTATTTGATGAAGAGTCCTAGGTAGTATTAGGTAAAATAATGATTTACTAATAATTTATTGTTTGAAAATAATTGCTAACTAAAATTAGTTGGAAATAAATTTTAATAGGTCTTGATTGAAAGCTAATAAATAAATTTTAACAGGTTTTGATTAAAAGAAAGATAATAAATTTTAATGATATTTTTGAATATAAGACTTACAAAATTAATATTTTTACTTATTATGATTATTTTCATAAAAGGCTTTATTTGATATTATCATTTTATATAATATCTATACATATTTTATTTTCTAGTAAAGCTATTATTTATTTGACTAAAATATCCTTATTATATATATAATAATCCAAATCTACCCTTCCTAGGGTTTTTCGAAATTACTAGCAAAATTCATAATATTAAACATTTTATTGAAGAAATAAAATTTAGCTTAGGGACAACTAGATCATGATCATAATTCTATTGCTAACCACAATCATGAACATATACACCCCTTCAATTCATCAAATCATCCAAATCATGCATATAGGCATAGATCTAAATTTACTAAGGCATGATCCAACCTCTACTAGCATAAACATAATCATGACTTTAACAATCATACACGAATATAAATCTTATTCACCATAGGTGACATAATCTCTAGCATACTTGATCACAAAGACATGGAGACATGCATTAAACCCTAAAAACACCATAATATCATCCAAGATAAATCATCACATGCATCAACCCCAACTCCATCATATACACACATCCGTTCATGCTTCAAATTCAACTCATCACAACAACACATGCTTAAACCACAATCATAGCCCATCTCCTTCTAATATCACTCTAGAGACATGAATCTAGAGTCTAAAAAGAGGGTTGAGGGGACTTATTTGATTGGTGAGTACCTTGAAGGAGTTTCGAATGGATCTCAACTCCTAGATGCCTAGATTCGTCCAAGAGAGATGAAGAAAGCATGGCCATTGGTCAAGAGCCATTCGGCCAAGAAGGAGAGAGGTTCGACTGAGTGAGAGAGAAAGAGAGAGAGAGATAGAGAAAAGAGAAGAAGAGAGTCCATTTGCATGATTATTCATATATATATATTCATTAGAGATCAAGGATTAGAGAAGATGAAGTTGATTGAACAAACCTACCTTGAAGGTGTTCTTGAGCCTTCACAAAATTTCTGATTTTTTATCCAAAAGAGCAAGTTGGATTTTGGTGCTTGATGTTAAAAATGGTATGGATGGACTCACGGCAGTGAGTAGATGAAATCTGAAATTTTTGGAAGAAGTTTGAAGTGGTTTGGAGAGGTATTAGGCAAAAGAAAGGAGTAGGTGTTCTTGGTGTTCTATGTGTGCTTGAAGGTTGAAGAGAATGGAGGAATTTTGGTTAATGTTGGCCGAAATTCTGAGGGAGAGAGTGACCAAATTGCTAGACTGTTTTAGGTAGATGATTTTCTGGTTTGAAAGGGAACATGAAAGGCTGGTTGTTGAAATCCTTAAAGAATATTTTTGGGAATCAAATTTGGAAACAAAATATAGCAAGAATATTTTGTTCAATGGAAGCTTTTGGAAGTTGTTATGGCCAACTGCTGGCTAGGAAATCTACTGGACAAAAGCTGGTTGAAGGAGGTTAATGGTGGCTGAAAAGAGGGGGTACAATGGTGAAGGAAAGGTCTGGTTGTTTGAGGGACATTTTATGGAAGGTTGCTAAATTAATATGTCTGATTTTCGTGCAGACACTTGGGGAAGACAATGGAGTTCAGTTCATGGCTATTTAAGAGTGGTTTGTGCAGAGGAAATATGGAGTTTTGGCCAGGGCTGAATTAGGAAACAAAGCTGAAAAATTACTGCACAGAATTTTCTCTATTGCTGGAATTTTTATGGGCAGTTTCAGCAGCCATTTTCCAGCCAGGTTGCAGGGAGTTTGAAGGAGATTTCAGAGGCCTTTTATGGCTTGTTTCCAGCCTACTTCATGGAGGAAAAACGTGGCTAAGGAGCTGGGAGAAAACTAGAAGAAAACAGCTTGATTCAGGACCACCAAAGCTGTGATTTTGCCCAGAAATGTTCTGGTTTTGCACAGCATTTGTGCAGCCCGAAATCAACCAGAAAATTTCAGATTTTAAGCTAATCAAAAAAGCCATTTTCTGGCAGTATTTGGGATGGAATAATGGTTGAGATTTTTTACATTTTGAAGGCACAAGAAGCTGGAAAAATTTTAGTTTATTACATGAAGGAAAATGAACCTAGCTAGAGTGAAATTTAGAAGGTTCACTAGGGAAATTAATTCTCTTGGAACCTTCCCCATCCCTTCCACATTTTCAGTCCATAAGATGTCTTTCACTAAGACATTTTGAACCTTCAAAGCCACAGCACTTTACTGAATTTTCTGGAATGAAATTGGCTAGAACAAATTTGACCAACCTAATGAATTGAGAATTAGGAGAAATTAAATCTCAAGAAGAAATGAATTCCCTTAGGAATTTTTGGGTAGGGTAAAATAATAGGATTAGAGTACTCCTATCATGTCTCCCCTAGGACAACATCTCTACTCTACCCTAAAGCTCTTAAGGCCGAAAGTACCACTACCCAAGCAAAAATAAAATTTAATCATGCTAAAGCTCCATTGATGGAATTTGAACCCAAGACCTCAAGAATTAATTTCAAAGCTCTAACTACTAAACTACAACAACTCTTGTTCTTATTTTCTCTCTAAAAATATTTTTCCTATTTAATCCTCAAGCTATCTTCCTATTTTCTCCTCAGGTAAAAATTACCATTTTGACCTTTTTTCTCAATAATCATAACCAAGCCCTCTAGACTATAAAACGCAAATCCAAAGCACATAAAATCATATAAAAATATATTTAAACATGCAATAAAATATGATATGCCTCCCAACCCCTTACTCAAAGGTTGGTTTCGACTGGGGTTTCACAGTACTCATCATTAACATAGCATTGATTCAAACGAGTGTCGATCCTCCAGGAACAAGTATGCATTAATCACTTTTCTTTTATTGTTTAACCAACTCAATAAAATGAAAAATTCATTAAAAAGGAAAATAAAATAGAATAAAATAAAACATATACATGTCAAAGATGAAGAAGCATGTAACTCAAACCATTGTTTAGATAAACATGATCTTAAAGAACCCAACCATTATCATAACCAATTATTCTCTTGGCATCATGAAGGATTAAAGTAGATTCACTTCGATGGTCAATCCAGGAAATCATTATCTTCTAGATAAATTAGAATCACTTGGTCTAGTCTCAACTAATTCATCCAAATGATGCATTAAATATAATCCTTAATTAAATTTCCTTGGTCTTGGAAAGTTTAAAACATGAAATCAATCAATGAACCCTTGGTCTCAGAAAACATCAATTAACCTTCAATTACCAGTTCTAAGCAATCAACCCCCTTAGTCCAGTAAGTTAATAGCTAACAGAATATGAAATTAAAAAATTGAAACTACTATCAACCCCCTTAGTCCAGTAAGTTAGTGGAGAGAACCAACCAACTAATCTCGTAATAAGCATAAGTAATTGAATACCAAGAATAATAACAATTAATCAAAAGATCAACCAACTCTAAAAATCGTAAATATCTAAAACAATGTTAAATTACAATAAAATAATTAATACATCATTATCAAGAAAAAAAGAACAAAGTAAAAGAAAGCACTCATAGACAAGCCTCATTCTTCTTCCTTTGAAGACCTTCTTGCACAACCCTCCTTGAATTGAAGAATTCCTCCTTTGATTGAGTGATTTTCTGTGATGATTAATGAATTCCCCCCTTTTTCTCTTGTGTTTTCATCTATTTATAAGCTTAGGAAGTGCCTAAACTCATTGATGTAAGGTTCTTGGCCGAGTAGAAGTAGGAAGATACTAAAACTCCACAGATTACCAAAAATCGGGTAGAAAAATCAAAACACTGCCTTAACTTCAGGGCACAGCTGGCGCCGTATAGGCTTCTGGAGCCGACGTCAGTTGTGTTCTATTTCTCGAATTGTTCGCCAATTTTTTCTTGATCTTAGCACCATGTTGTCTAGAGTGCAATAGGCGCCGCCTTGGCTTCTAAAGCCGGCACCAGTTCTATTCTGTTTCACCAATTTTTTGTTGCCTCAAGGTTTATGTCATCACTGCATGGCCGGCGCCGGTTCCTCTGTCCTGGCTGATGCCACCTCTATTCTGTTTTGCGATGTTTTTTCTTCATTTTATCCCTAAAATCTGAAATAATGAACAAAATACCTTTCCAAGGGTAAAATCTCAAATACGAAGGAGTATGACTAGTTATTGAATAAACTATATCACAAAAGAGCCTCAAATAACTAGGAAAATTATGACTAATTTAGCCCCTATCAATTTCCGCACACTTTGCTGTTTACTTGTCCTCAAGCAAAGTATCAAGAACAAGTAGAAAAACACAAGGTTTTATCAAATCACTCAATCAATTTCAAAACACTATCTCTAATGCTTTCTTCATTCAGGAACATAAAAACACATGATACTACATCTTTTACAACAAATGCAAGACTTGTTTAAGTGATAAATGACTTAGTAGAATCATCTTAATACTTCACAATATTCTCAAACCATTGGAAAAAATTTAGCTCAAAAAGAATATTCATTCCATAAGCTTACTTTTCATACACTCTCTCCACTAATCTGAGATATATCATGATTCTACTTAGGTCAAGTAGGACTTTCAAGCTTGTAATGTAAGGCTAAAGGCTTATAATGTAGCTTATCAAATGAAGGATATAGGAGAATCAAATATCAAAGAACTGAGAGTTTGCAAAAAAAAAAGGATAAACAAATGAATCAATAATTTCTAAACTCTTCTTGCTCTCCTATTCCGAAAACCAATCAAACCATAACCTTATTCAATAATTACAACTCAACTCAAGCAAATCCTGCATTTTTCTTTTTCTTCTTCTTCTTCTCATCTTTTTACTTTCTTCATCAATTCTTCTCTATTTTTCCACAAGATCACTCAATGTTCAGCAATGGTGTCAAGTATTTTATATGAACTCAACTTTTACAACTCAATCACCATTCCTCTTGTGATCGTTCTTCTCTCTTTTTCTCTCAATTTCCTTTTCTTTCACTCCTCTTTTGTTTTTACTGTTGCTATTTTTTTCAGAATTTTTTTCTCTTTCCATCTTTTCTAGCAGCTTTATGTTTTCTTTTCTTGTGTTTAATCCCTCTTTTCTCTTTCTTTTATTTTTCATGCTCACCACACTATTGATACATGACTAAAAGTAACGAGTCATGAGCTTTCTCCAAGTATTCTTCCTCGCATGCTCCTACATATACTTTTATCCATCAAGAGCATAAAGATTTGAAAAATTATTCAAACTCTCAGAAACAAGCAATGGACAAAGTATGATAACGGGTTTTAAAGAAAGAAATCAATAATTTAGGCTCAAAATAGGCACTTGGGATAATATAACAAAATAGGTAGGCTTGAAAAGTTCAAATATCCAAAGAAGGTCTATTACCGTCATCCCTAAGTTAAATCATGATCATCTTTCTTATTTCACCTCGAGAGATATTCAAGTAAGTTCTAGAATACTCCATGAATTTTAGTAGAAAAATAGGTTAAAAACCAATGCAAAAGTATTTGATTAAGAACTACTTCGTCCAAGTGCATGCAAAAAGTCATGCATAAACCATAAATGATCTATAACATATGCTCTATAATCCATCATAAAGACATGCATTAAAAATACAGCTTGAAATCTCAAAAAAAATCACAAGGATGAATGAGGAATAGAAGTAGAAGAGTTTTCAATCTAACCACTCACCCACACTTAAACTGGACATTATCCTTAATGGCCAAATAAATAGAACAAGGAAATAGTGCCACGGGACCAAAAATAACGGCGAAAAGGGAAGAAAGAAAATCCGTCCATACTTTGTGCTCAAAATAAAATTCTTCCTCAATTTCAAAATATTCCAAAGTAGCTCAATACTAAGAAAACACAAAGATAATTAATAAAAATTTGGACAAAGTATATCACCAAACTACACTTAAGTTGGACAATGTCTTTCTTGACAAAAAATAAACACAAGAAAGCATCTCCAAAAGGACTAAAAATAATAATGCGTTAGAAAGTTTAAGTAATACTTTCCAAGTGCAATAATGCTCCAATAGGTATTTAAACTTGAGGTAAAGAGAAGGGCTTGTCCAAGAGGACTTTATTCCTATAAAACAAAACATAAACAAAAGCACAAGGAAAATAATAATAAAATAAAAACATTCCTAAATAAAAGAAAACAAACTAAAGAAAAAAATAAAAATAGAACAAAAACTTTTTACACTCATCATGCTTCCTCATCAAACCTTTTGAAAAGAAATTAAAGCTTAAAATAGAAGATAGGCATGATGACTGTAGAATGAATGGAGGATTTTGAAAAATGGAAGGTTCATGAAAACGATTTGTCTCAGCAAAACAAAACACATAAACCTCATTCTCTAACATTCCTTTAGACACATAAATATCTTTTTCAACATATGAGTGCACAGGGTATCTAACGGATGCATCAACTTTGAAATCACCTTTTAACCATTCAAAAGATTTATTATAATTGAAATTTCCCTTGGAACTTAGCAATTGATTTCTTAAAGATGGGATCAAGAAAATCCTTACTTTTCATGGCATGGTCTACAAAAACTAAGTTACCTCCCTGAAATTAGGGTGAAAAGTAGAATTCGTCAACATCCTCACAAGGTTTCTTATGATGCAGAGTTGAAAGATCCAACTCCTTCAGGCATGATAAATTTAACACAGCATCATTTGGACACTTGTTCTCCAAGAATTGAGAGGAACCTAAAAAAAAAAAATCATGTGACAAAGAGATATTAGAATTATTAGCACATAGAATAGAATTGAATACCTCCCATTCCACATTGGACAATTGGTCCTCATATCCTCTCTCTTTTCCTTAGAGATTCTCTTATTCAAGCATATGGACCTTTATGGCATCCTTAGCCAACTTGGCTAGTTGTGTTCTTTGATAGCTCAATCGTTGAGACACTTTTTCATGCTACTGAACAGATGAATTTGTATTGGCAACAAAAGAATTCACCAATGTTATTAATGACGTCTCACTAAGAACATCAACGCGAGCTTGTAATCATGCCAATCTAGCATCATTGTAACTCCTTTGATTTTGTGCCCAAAAATAGTTGTTCATGATAATTTCAACCACGCACCAAAAAAAAAAAAGAAAAACAAACAAAAATAATAGAGAAGCAAAGAAAATGGATAAAAAAAACAAAAAGGTAAAAGCAAAGAATCGAAAAAATAAAGAAAATAACAAATACACATTAGATAATTTCACAAGCTACCTAAACAAAAAAGTTAGTGGTAGAAGGTTAATTGATTGCTGGACCAAAGTGGGGTTGATTGCTTAGAACTAGTAATTGAAGGTTAATTGATGTTTTTCGAGACCAATGGTTCATTGATTAATTTCATGCTTTGAATTTTCCAAGACCAAGAGAATTTAATTAAGGATTGTGTTTAATGCGTCTTTTGGATGAATTAGTTGAGATGGACCAAGTGATTCTAATTTATCTAGAAGATAGTGATTTCATGGATTGGCCATCGAAGTGAGTCTACTTTAATCCTTTATGATGCCAAGGGAATAATTAGTTATGATAATAATTAGGTCCTTTAAGATCATGTTTATCTAAACAATAGCTTGAGTTACATAAGTCTCTATCTTTAACATGTATATATTTATTTTATTTTCCTTTTTACTTGTTTTTCGCTTTATCAAGTCGGTTAAACAATAAAAGAAGGGTAATTAATGTCTACTTATTCCTGGAGGATCGACATTCGTTTAAACCTTATGCTCGGTTAATGATGAGTATGCTTGCTCATATGTGTGATTTGGGTTGAACGTTTTAATTTAAACTTGATTGGGAATGTGCTTAGTTTCTGTATGATTTTTACACCCAGTCCGGACACTTCAAAGGGTATAGGCGATTGTTAGTTTTGGTTGATTTCATTATATTGAGATTGAAATCGAAGAGCCAATGGTACCAGAAGTTGTGTAGAAAAATAGAGGAAATTCGCAGAAGAAAATCATAGAAAAAAACTACAGGAAGAACCCGGTTAGGGCCCAACCGGCGCCGGCTCAGGTTTGGAATCCGGTCCGCGTGTTGGTTGCCCATGGGTCCTGGTTCTGTTCAGCGGATGCAGTGGACCACAATGCAGATGGGTGCCTGATCCAGTGTAGCGGGGGCAATGGACCAAGAAGAAATTTCTTAATTTTCCTTGTATATTTTTCTTGCAATTTCTTTTGGTTTTTGGGTCCATACCAGTCGAAATTAATATTTTGCAATAGTTAATATTCAAGGAATATTTTTGCATGAAAAATATTAGTAAGGGATTTTAGGATTAAACAAGACCATTAATTAATTAATTAATGTGTTTAATTCTATTACTTGGGCACTTAGGTTTAAAAAATAGAAAAGCATGAAAACGTCTACTGTTTTCTAGCATGCTATTTTTTTTAAGTACCTATGTGCACGGTCTCTCAAAGACCAAAGTCTTTGGGAATATTTTTGACAAGGAAAATATTTTTTTACAAAATAAATGGTTATTTTAACTTGAAAAAAAAATTAATCCTTAGATATTTTCTCAAAGGATTTAATCCTTGACATAGAAAATATATTAGATTTAAATATTTTTGTATATTAAAATGGAAAGCCATTTTATTTTATTTTGGCACAAGAAAAATTGTTTTGTCAAATAAACTTGAGACCAAAATCTATAGAAAGTTTTAATTGAAAAATTTTTGAAATCATTAAGTTTTTTAACTTGAATAAAATTAGTCCATGGAAAAATCTCTCAAAGGATATATACCTTGACATAGGGATTGTAATAGATTTAGACATTTTATTTTTGAGTTAAAAGGAAAACTTAATGGAAATTTTCAGAAGGATATTTTTTAGAAAACTCTTGTTTTAAAAAACTAAGTCGGAGAGAGGTTCCAATGGCCCCACTGTTGGGGATATGCCTTAGAGTCAATTTGTACTTTTACTATTGTCATTATGTTTCATAGTCATAATATGCTGCTATGGCAAGAAGAATTCTGATAGATTGGAGCATTACAACTGGTGAAAAGGTTTCATCATAGTCTATACCATGAGTTTGTCTATAACCTTTTGCTACCAGTCGTGCTTTGTAAGTATGCACATTTCCCTCCATGTCTGTTTTCTTTTTGAAAATCCACTTACACCCAATGGTTTTTGAACCTTTAGGTGGGTTAACCAAAGTCCAAACTTGGTTATCATACACAGATTGCATCTCAGACTTCATAGCCTCTAACCATTTTCCAGAGTCAGAACTCTTAATGGCTTCTTGATAGGAAGTGGGCTCATCATTAACCATAAGCTCCACATTGTGATCGTCAGTGATGAGAAATTCATATCTCTCAGGTTGTTGATGAACCCTATCAGATCTTCGAGTTCCTTGTTCTATAGATGTAGGCTCATCTTGGACTTGTGAGCCATCTAATCGAGATTCATTATTTGTTTTAGGCACTGATTGTGGCTCTTGAATCTCATCTTGATAAGGTTCAGGCACTAATTGTGGTCCTTGAATCTCATCAAGATGTATTTTACTCCCACTGATTCTTTTGGAAATAAATTCCTTTTCAAGAAAGAATCCATTTCGAGCAACAATTACTCTATTTTCATTTGGGAGATAAAATTGATATCCTTTAGTTTCTTTAGGATACCCCACAAATATGCATTTATCCAATTTAGGTGCAAGTTTATCAGATAATAAACACTTTACATAAACTTCACAACCCCAAATCTTCAGAAATAACAAACTAGGTTGTCTCCCAGTCCATATCTCATATGGCGTTTTCTGAACCGATTTAGATGGAACTCGATTTAGTATGAATGCAGTAGTCTCCAGGGCATAACCCCAAAAGGAGATTGGAAGATCAGTTTGACTCATCATTGATCGAACCATATCTAATAAAATCCGATTTCTCCATTCAGATACACCATTCCATTGAGGTGTTCCTGGTGGAGTTAATTGGTAAATAATTCCACAATTTTTAAGATGCTCGTCAAACTCGTGACTTAAGTATTCACCACCTCGATCCGATCGAAGTGTTTTGATACTTTTGCCAAGTTGATTTTGTACTTCATTTTGAAATTCTTTGAATTTCTGGAACAATTCAGATTTGTGTTTCATCAGATACAGGTAGCCATATCTGCTGAAATCATCTGTAAATGTGATGCAGTACTGAAATCCTCCTCTAGCATGTGAATTCATTGGTCCACATACATCAGTATGTATTAGGCCCAATAAATTAGTTGCCCTTTCATTTTATCTCTTGAAAGGCGCTTTAGTCATTTTGCCTAATAAACAAGAATCACATGTTTTGTAAGATTCTAAATCAAACGATTTTAGAAGCCCATCATTATGAAACTTTGTTATGCGTTTCTCATTTATATGGCCCAAACGACAATGCCAGATGTAAGTCTGATTTAAATAATTAGATTTCAATCTCTTAGTATTTATATTATAGATAGACATGTTTGAAGATCCACGAAGATTTAGAATATAGAGCCCATTCGATAATGAAGCATCTCCATAAAAAATGCCGTTTTTATTAATTGAGCAAATGTTATTCCTAATAACAAATTCAAAACCTTCTAAATCCAAACAAGAAACTGAAATAATATTCCTACTCATAGCAGGAATATAAAAACAATTGTTCAGTTCTAAAACAAGCCCGCTGGGCAAAATTAATTCAAAAGTTCCTACAGCTACTGCAGCAACTTTTGCTCCATTCGCAACTCGTAGGTCCACCTCGCCTTTTTCCAAGGCTCTACTCCTTTTTAGACCCTACATATTTACAAAATTTGTGAGATCCACAACCGGTATCCAATTCCCATAAATCAGAAGTAGATAAATTAATTTCAATAATATAAATACCTGAAACGGCAGTCTCACTGTACTTATTTTTCTTTCCTTCTAAATAGAGTTTGCAATTTCTTAACCAATGTCCTTGTTCTCCACAATAGTGGTGAGCTCCCTCCTTTGGTGTCTTTGCCCTAGGTTTGGGCTTGAACTTGGACTTTGCCTTGCCCTTACCCTTACTAGCCATGACCTTACCCTTTTGGTTGTTCTTTTTACCTTTCCCTTTTTGAACCATTAGAACACTAGGAGTATTCTTCTTAATGTTCAGTTCAGCTTGTTTTAGCATCCCATGCAATTCAGTAATGGATTTCTCCATATTATGCATGTTAAAATTCATGACAAATTGGTCATACTCAGCAGGTAAAAAGCCCAAGATCAAATCTGTGGCCATGTCATGATTAACAGGAGCACCAAGCTTATCAAGATGATCTGGATAGCCCTTCATTTTAAGGACATGAGCACTTACCGAGGTGCCAGAAACCATCTTACATGCATTTAACACCTTGTGAGTTTCAAATTTCTTTTGTCCTGCTTGCTCTTGGAACATTTCCTTGAGATGCACAATCATGTCATATGCCTCTGCTTCTTTAAACTGTTTTTGAAGTTCAGAGTTTATGGTTGCTAGCATGAGGCAAGTAACATCGTTGGAGTCATCTTTGTGCTTACTATAAGCATCTTTTTCAGCTTTTGATGCGTTATTTGCTGGAGCAGGGGGAATAGGATTTTCAAGAATATAGAGCATTTTTTCTTGCTTAAGAACAATTCTTAAGTTTCGTGCCCAATCAAGAAAGTTAGTCCCACTAAGCTTGTCTTTCTCAAGCACAGATTGCAATGAATTATTCCAACTGTTTGTTGCCATTATCTACATACAAAAATATGCAAAGTAATTAATTTTTTTTCGAGACTTTAATGAAAAACTCCCACTAAAAGCATTTAAACTTTTTGAAACTTCAACATTTTGATGTTTCGTAGTGGGGAAAAATATATTTTATTTTAATCATAAGTAAGCTTTGGCTTTAATCTTATAATTAAATAAAACTCAAATTTTAAATGAGATAGACATCAAATGTCCCGGCTAAAATATCTCATATAATGCCCTAGGCCCAAAACCATTTTGATAGCCCAGTTAAGTCAAACCATATCAAACATATGGAAAACTATTTTCCATCTTATCTCACTCAGATAATCAAAAGCATCCTACTTTGGTAGGAATGACCATATGATGATCCAAGTAATAACAAGTGTTTGATTTTGGAAGGCATTTAACACTTCAATTTTTTTTCTTTTTTTTTTAAATTTGATTATAGTAAGCAGGAAATAAACATATCAAATATGCATGCAAGACATAAATAAAAGTGACATAGCATGGCTCATAACCTATGCTGATCATCACGAGCAAAGTGAAGATCAAGGTGGTCAATCTAGGTATATGAACTCCTTCAGCATTCTCTAATGCCTTGAGCATACTCCTCATTGGTTGTAAATGTTGGCTGCCATCTTTTTTTACATTGGATAGTAAAATTAAAATAATTCCTATTCTAGGAAAGCAGTACAATTTTACAACAATGAAAAACGACACGCTGGCCGTATTTAAAAATTACAGCTTAAAACAACCATAATGTAACCAGCCAATCACATTGGGATAAAATGGGCCATGCTATGCACTATTCAAAATAATCCACAACTACAATCAAAAACACTAACGAATAACACACAATGAACAGTTAGTTGGGGTTCCAAGGGGCAACGCCCCTGGCGGGGTCAAGTGGCAGCACCCCTGGCGGAGGTCCCGCTGGCCGGTCAGTGGGCGGGGGTCAAGGGGGCAGAGCCCCTTGCGGGGGTCTCCGAGGGCCATTACACAAGCTAAGGAACCAAGATCACATCAGCGATTAAACATATACTTAGACGTTTTCATCTCATTCGAGAAATTGTTGATAGAGGAGATGTCAAAGTATGCAAGGTACCAACTGATGACAATGTTGCAGATCCACTGATAAAGCCTCTCCCATCGTCTAAACATGATAGTCATACCAGATCAATGGGATTACGGCTTATGCCAAATTGGTCTTAGTGTAAGTGGGAGACTGTTGGGGATATGCCCTAGAGTCAATTTGTACTTATACTGTTGTCATTATGTTTTATATAATAATATGAGGCTTTCCTTTCCATGAATAGTGAGTTTTGTTTTGTGGTCATCAAGTACGTGACTTGATAGTAAAACTCTACAATGAATATAATGACTATTCTAAAACTATTCCTAATCGATTATTATTATTAGAATAATAATAAATTAAGATTAGTATATTTGTGACTTGATGGCTATGTTTTACTGGCCATGAATATTTGTGATATCGAGTCAAGACGTAAATAAATGTTAGAGAACATTGTATTGGTCATGACCCACTGTGAGAGTACTTCATGGAATATGTCATAAGTACTTTCTAGCCATAATAATATTGAAAGTCCTTCGACCTAAATTCATCATAGTTTCCTACTTGATAAATTCTATATTTTGACATTGTCTAAAGTTGTCTTTAACAAGATAATAAATTAGACTACTGTTGGATATAGAATAAATCAAGGAGATGAATATGATTGATTGTAAAGGAATTTGTCCCTCTCAATTATGGGAGAGATATCCATGGGCCCCTTGATAAGTTAGACTATTAAAAAAATGCATGGCCGTGCTCAAATATATCAATCTAAGATATTGATATCATTTGTTTGAACAGTCTACTATAAATCAAGAAATAATTGATTAAGCTTAATAAGGATGACATGCTCCATGCCTTATACTTAATCTGGATATCATGTGACAAAATGACTAAATATAAAATTATGGTTTGGTTCAAAGAGATCACCGATCTTCATTTAACCTAGATAGTTATAATGTTTTGCTAGAAACCACTTATAACTTGTGGGCTGTTTAAATATGATTTAGGCACACTACCAGTGTTAAATGAATATATAGGGTCACACAATAAGCGAACTTGTTAGGTTATTTTTCTGGTGACCAGATTCGATGAATCTGGAAATATGTCTAAGTTAATCGTACTTAGAAAATTTACTAGATACAATGAATCTGGAAATATGTCCATATTCGATATATCTGGATGATGTCCAGATTATAAGAATCTCACTCGGTAAATTAATTAGTTAAATTACCGAGATAATAGCATAATCTTATCATATCAGTTTTAATTTAATTTGAATTTAAATTAGAATATGATAAGATATTATTAAGGTTGGACTCTAAGAGGTTCGGGGGTTTTTAAGAAAACTCTAGCCGTCTTTTCAAGAGTCCAATTTTTCGGTTGAGAACATTCGTGCCATTCTCTACCAGAAGAGAAAAAGAAAAAACCTCTCAAACCCTAGGTGCTAGCACTCCCCGGGTATCGAGTGAGTTCGCGGAGTGTATCCGATAGAGGACGTTCGCATACTGCAGCGTCTGGTGATTGTTCGGGTTGAACGTACAACAGCGCAATCAAAATCGAAGGATTTCGATTACAGCAACCAGAGGTAATTCTTAAACCTTAGATCTTCTTAATTGTTTACTTGGGTCCTCGGGAGGGATTCGTGGATGTTTTTCACGTTTAAGAGTCCACGAATCCTAACACCCACAGCTTCCATCACGATCCTCATTAGAGATCGTGGGTCCCCTCGTATCACCCTGGGAGTGAACCCATATAGGATGGGGATACCATAAGGTTCTCGATCTAATGGAGGGATGCAATTAATAACTTGGGACACGTACTATGATCGGCCAACCCCATGTTGGAGGTTATAGTATGAGGTATGTCCATAGAAAATGAGAGAAAACGGTCATCCCCTCAATGGAGTTATCTTCTGGATCATTACCTAAAAGGAAAATTAATTTGTAGTGGTTAACACACTTAGCTTAGGGAATTATTAATCTTCCCAAGAAACAATGTCAGTTTTCCTAAGAACCAAATTAATTATTATCAGTTTTGATAATAAGGTTAAAGTGCACAAATTTGTTTTATTTTCACAAACTAAATCTTTTTCTTTTATTTTTCGATTTTCAGAAATGGTGGGACGTTCTTTTAGTCCATTGGTCATTATTCTCAGAGAGAATAAGCTAACAGGACCAAACTATATGGACTAAAAAAGGAATTTGAACATAATACTCACAGCGGAAGAGTATGAGTATGTCCTTTAAGAAACCTGTCCTGTTATCGGGGAGGGTTCCACCGCCGAGGAGCGTGAGGATGAGAAAGTAGGGAAGAAGGCCGATGAGATGGCTCGTTGTTACATGTTGGCCTCCATGTCTAATGTGCTCCAATCCAAACATGAGCACATGACCACTGCGTATGATATAACTCAATCATTAGCCACGATGTTCGTGCAAAAGAGTCGGCCTGCAAGGCAAGAGGCTCTTCGAACTATCATTAACACTAAGATGGCTGAGAGAGCATCAATCAGAGAGCATATGTTCAAGAAGATTGCTGCTTTCGAGGAGGCAGAAATCTTAGGGGCTGTTATTGACCCCGAGAGCTAAGTGGACATGGTTCTTGAATCTTTACCAGGTTCTTTTACTCAGTTCAAGTTGAATTACAACATGAACAAGTTAAACATGAGTTTAACTAAGTTGATGAAGGAGCTCCAGATAGCAGAAAAGGTTATGAAGCTACAATCTAAGGCTATGATTGCTAAGGCTTCAACTTCTAGAATTGGGTCAAAGCCTAGGAAGTTTAAGAAGAAGAAGGGGAACGTAGTGGCCCAGCCCAAGACCCAGCCTAAAGATAAACCCAAGGGCAAGTGCTTCAACTGTGGACTGAAGGGACACTAAAAAAAGGAGTGTCCAGATCTTCAAGCCAAGAAGAATCCCACAGGTAATATTTTCTATCTAGAGTCTGTATCAATGGTTGGATCAACTTCCACTTAGATTGTTGATTCAGGAACCACTAATCACATCTGTAACTCCTTGCAAGGGTTTAGAAAGATTAGAAGAATCCAGAAGGGCGAACATAGACTACATATGGGAAATGGAGCACAAGTTTGGGCTCTTACAGTAGGAGAGCTGGATCTTGTTTTTTTATTGTAATAGAATAGTGGTTTTGAAAGATATTTTATATTTACCTGAATTTTGACAGAATTTGATTTCGGTTGTGGAACTAATAAATCAAGGATATTCTATATCTTTCTATTCTGGTATTTCTATCAGTAGAGATGGAGAAATTTTATGTACTGAGCACATGTATGGAAACCTATTTTTCTTAAACCCTATTAATAATCAATTAAATAACGCTCAATCTGAACTTTTTACAAGGAAGAGAAAGAGCAATATCAATGACTCTTATCTTTGGCATCTAAGCTTGGTTATATAAACTTAACCAGGATTCAGAGGTTAATCCATGATGGGCCTTTGGGCTCATTGAGATTAGAAAATTAGCCTTAGTGTGAGTCTTGCCTGATGGGAAAGATGACCAAAAGGTCATTTACTCCTAAGGTGGATAGAGCCAAGGAGGTATTGAGTCTTGTTCACACTGATGTGTGTAGTCCCTTTTCTGTACCAGCTAGAGAGGGTTTTGAATACTTCATCACTTTCACGGATGATTGTACGAGGTTTAGTTTTATTTACCTAATGAGATACAAGTCTGACTCTTTTGACAAGTTCAAAGAGTTTAAGGCTAAAGTAGAGCGTCGAACAGGTAAATTAATTAAGATCTTGCGATCGGATCGTGGTGGAGAGTACCTTTTCAATGAATTCAAAGACTACATGGTACATCATGAGATAGTATCCCAACTCTTTGCGCCAGAGACACCCCAACAAAATGGAGTAGCTGAGAGAAGGAACGGGATATTGATGGAAATGGTCTGAAGCATGATGTCTCATGCTACTCTTCTAGTGTCTTTTTTAGGATATGCCCTGGAGACAACAACATACATTTGAACTTGGTGCCTTCCAAGTCAGTACCTAGGACTCCTTATGCGATGTAGACTGGGCATAAGCCAAGTCTGAATCATCTCAGGATATGGGGTTGTCCAGCTTATGTATTGGTCAAAAGAGATAAGTTAGAACCAAAATCAGAATCATACTATTTTGTTAGGTATCCAAAAGAGATAAATGATGGTTACTTTTATCATCCTAAGGAGCAGAAAGTACTAGTTAGTAACAATTCTAGATACTTAGAGGATGATCAGAGTACCTCCACTAAAGGTTCAACTAGGTTGAAACTTCAAGAGAAGTTATTTTCGAAATCAACTTCTACTGACACGATTGTGGAACAAGAAGAGGCACAACCTCAAGAGCCTGTACAATTGGAGCTTCGTCGTAGTAGGAGAGTGTCAGGGTTTCAGAGAGATGGACTGGAGAAGCTTTCGAGCTAGTCTCCGACCATCAGGAACATGACCCCACTAGATACGAGAAGGTTATTGCAGATGCCGATGCAAATCTATGGTATGAAGCAATGAAAGCCAAGATTGAGTTTATGTACCTCAATCAGGTTTGGAATCCTGTAGCTTCACCTGAAGGGATAAAACTCATTAGGTGTAAGTAAGTGTACAAAAGAAAGAGGGGAGTAGATGGGAAGGTGGAAACCTTCAAAGCTAGGCTTGTGGCGAAATGGTATGCTCAGAAAGAGGGAATCAATTATGAGGAAACCTTTTCCCCGGTAGCCATACTTAAGTCCATCCGTATGCTCCTTGCCATCACATGTCATTATGACTACGAGATATGGCAAATGGATGTCAAGACGGCATTTTTAAATGGCCATCTTAGCGAAGATATCTATATGTCCCAACCAGAAGGCTTTATTACTAAAGGCCAAGAATATATGGTTTGCAAGCTTAAGAAGTCCATTTATGGACTTAAGTAAGCATCGAGAGTATGGAACATTCGTTTTGATGAGACTGTAAAGTCTTTTGGATTTATTCAAAACGGGGATGTACCATGGGTGTACAAAAACTTGAAGGCATTAATGTAGTTTTTCTTATCATGTATGCGGATGACATTCTACTCATTGGAAATAATGTAGGGTCATTGTCATCTACAAAAGTTTGGCTGTCTAGTCAATTCAGTTTGAAGAACTTGGGAAAAGCCAGCTATATTCTCGGGATTAGACTTCTTAGAAATAGGAAGCAGAGAATGTTAGGATTATCCCAAGCGATATACATTGACAAGATGTTGGCCAGGTACAGCATGGACTCATGCAAGGGAGCTCTAATTCCTTGCAGACATGGGGTTGTCATTTTCTTCAAGGGACTGTCCTAAGTCTCAAGAAGAAAAGGACAGAATGAGTAGGATTTCCTACGCTTCGACTGTGGGAAGTCTCATGTATGCCATACTGTATACTAGGCCAGATATCTGCTTTGCCATAAGCGTAGTTAGCCAATATCAGTCAAACTCTAGGGAGGTTCATTGGCAAGCTGTAAAGCATATTCTCAAGTACCTTATGGGAACGAGAGATTACATGCTGGTTTACAGGGCTGGTAACTTGGTTCCTACATGATACACAGACTCAGACTTCCAGACGGCTAAGGACGAGAGAAAATCCACTAGTGGATGTCTTCACCTTGTCTGGAGGAGCTATTTCATGGAGGAGTATTAAGCAATCTTGCATTGCTGACTCAACCATGGAAGTTGAGTATGTGGCAGCTTCGGAGGCATCTAAGGAAGTAGTATGGCTCTGGAAGTTACTTTCAGAACTTGGAGTCATGCCACACATAGACAGACCGATTGTGATGTATTGCGACAACACAGGAGCAGTATCACAATCTAATGAACCCAGGAACCACAAAAGGGAGAAGCACATTGAGAGAAAGTACCACCTGATCTGGGATTTCATCCAGAGATGAGAAGTTGTGATGGAACAGATCGCCTCCGAGAATAATCTAGTTGATCTATTCACCAAACCTTTGGCTGAGAGAGTCTTTAAGAGACACTTAGACACCATAGGGGTGGGCACCTACGGACTTACATAGTCTTAGAGTGCAAGTGGGAGATTGTTGGGAAATATGCCCTCTTAGACTAGGTTTCTGATGTAAATATCGAATGTTTTAATAAAAGAATTTATTTTCAGAAATTGTTTGTGAATTTACATTTTTATTTGTGCACAATTATGTTTGGAAAAGACCTATTATGTTTACATAAGTGGTTCGTGTGAATGAAGGTCTTTCACAGTAAGGTATGGATCATTTGTTACTTAACACATAAACATTCATTCTTAACTGATTGATGAGAATGAGAATCTCATCATGTCTAGGTTATTATGTTGTGAATTCTAAATGGAGAATAGCTTATCTTTAGCCAGTGAGTAGTCCACTCACTTCATGGCATAAGTGTATTTCAAATACGTAGAACAGGACCTGTAGTAG
This sequence comes from Voacanga thouarsii, assembly GCA_026120185.1. Classification (NCBI taxonomy): domain Eukaryota; kingdom Viridiplantae; phylum Streptophyta; class Magnoliopsida; order Gentianales; family Apocynaceae; genus Voacanga; species Voacanga thouarsii. Next base: position 23,150 of record JANUWF010002439.1, read on the forward strand.
TAGTTTCTTAAAAATACTATATGGTAGAAACCTAGACTACTACTGCTACAACGTGGACTAGTACTCTATGACTTGAGTATGAGTTGGTGGCCTAACGAAGTTGGAAGCATGTACTTTGATATGCCAAAGTTAGGGTTCTATCGTAGGGCTAATATACTTGCATGTTGGGTATGTGTGACTAGTTAGTTAAAACAACCTTATACAAGATAGTTTCTATACTATGTCGCCCCTTGTGGTTGTCTGAATGATCTAAATATCCAGAGCCCTGGGAAACATGACTTGGATGTTTGCTTTAGGGTAGCTCCCTTGGAAAGTAAAAACAATCTAGGAAGTCGTGGATCATTGGACTAGAAGCTTAAGGATGGTAGATGTCATTTAGAGAAGTGTTAGTACACTACTTCCTCTCTAAATGTATGGTGATGTATAAAGGGATATTTTAGTCATTACACCTGTAGGTTGGAGACTTTGCTAATGCAGCATTGTCCTTGGGGTCAATATTTCCTTATAGTGATATTAAAAAATATTTAAAATGCAAAATATAGCTATTTATATGGCAAGTGTATTTTGGTCATTTTAGTAGCCAAGGCAGTGTGTCTTTTGGTCCCCAGTATAGACCGTGAGTCCTAATTAAATATGGGCTAAGGAATTGATCTTAAATTAAATGAAATTTATTAAGTAGCCTGATTTAATTATTGGGCTAGAATTAAATAAAGGTCCATGGAGAGAGAGAATTAATAAAATTAGTTTGATGGGTTAATTAAATATTCAGGGCTTTGGCCCAGTTTGAATAATTAGGGATTAACTTGGGACTAAACTAATATAGGCTTGTTAATTGGACTAGTTTGTTTGGGTTGGGAAAATTAATTATTTGTTGGGTCATTAAGTTGGTTCTAATTAGAATAACTAATTTAGTCCAAAAGGTTAAACTAAAAGTTTAATGGCCCAGTCCAGTTTAACCTAGGGTTTTATTTAGGTTAAACAGGAGGATTGGAGATCATCGTTGTTTTTGACAGACTCTTCTCTGTGGAAAAAGAAACACACGTCTCTCTCTCCAGAAAATATTCCTTAGTTTTGTTAGTTGTTAACCAAACGGAATTAGGCAGGCCATATACTGGAAGACCGAGAGTTTAGCATTTACCTACATGCAAAGATCGAGTAGGAGGCTTGCAGGCATAGCACCAGAGGTTTCTACCAGCGCACCTTCCCCAGTTGCACACATTCCGATCCAGCCAATTTTTAGAACGAGAAAAAGAGGTAAGAAATTTTTAACCTCGGAGTCCCGCTAGAGCTTTACCGGCACCGGCTAGGGCTACCAGAGCCGACGCCGGCCCTGGACGGGAATTCCTCTGTTCTTAGTTTTTCTAGTTTTTTTGTATTTGCTTCTGTTGCGTGCTCTGTGTTTTCCCTTCTTATGCCTTCAAAATTATGTAACTTAAACCATTATTTTGACAAACATGACCTTAGAGTACTCAATCATTATTATAACTAATTATTCTCTCGGGATTATGATGGATTAAGATAGATTCACTTCTTTTCCAATCTATGAGATCACTAACTTCTAGATAAATTAGCATCACATTCCTGTCTCAACTAATCCACCCCAAAAGATGCATTAAACACAATCTTTGATTAAATTTTCATATTCTGGCAAACTTAAAACATGAAATTAAGCAATGAATCCATTCCTGGCAGACATCAATCGACCTTTAATTACCTTATTCTTAGCAATTAACTTCTTTTCCGAGTAAGTTAATAGACAACAAATATGAAATTAACAAATTGAGACCACCATCAACCCCCTTTCCAAGCAAGTTAATGAAAAGCAACAACCAATTAATCTCGTAATACACATAAGTAATTAAATATCAAGAATAACAATTAATTAATCAAAAGATAAAATAACTCTAAAAATTATGAATGCCTAAAATAATATCAAATTACAATAAAACAATTAATACATTATTGTTCAAGAAAAAGAAAACAAAGTAAAAGAAAGCACTCATAGACAAGCCTCCTTCTTCCTTTGTAGACCTTCTTGCAAAATCCTCCTTGAATTGAAGAATTCCTCCTTTGATTTGAGTGATTTTCTATTATGATCTATGAATTTTCCCTTTTCTCTTGTGTTTTTCATCTATTTATAGGCTTAGGAAGTGCCTAAATTCATTGGTGTAGGGTTTCTGGCTGATTAGAAGTAGAAAAATACTAAAATTCTACAGATCGTCAAAAAAAGCGTGCAAAAATTGAGACACTGCCTTAGCATCAGGTCATAGCCGGCACTGCCTGTCCTGGTTAGTTCCGACACTGGTCGTGTTCTATTTCTCTAGTTATTCACTGATTTTTCTTGATTTCATGCAATCTTGTCCAGAGTGCAGCCGGTGGCGCTTCCTAGCCACCTTACCGGCGCCAGTTTAGTTCTGTTTAGCTTTGTTCCAACGATTTTTCCATCGCCTTGAAGTGCATGCCAGTAGCACGTGACCGATGCCTCCCCTGCGCTATCCGGCGCCGCCTCTGTTCTGTTTTGTGACGTTTTTTTCTTGTTTTACCCCTAAAATCTGAAATAATGTACAAAATACCTTTCCAAGGGTAAAATCTCCAATATGAAGGAATACGACTAGTTATTGAACAGAATGTATCACAAAATAGCCTTATTTAACTAGGAAAAATATGACTAATTTAGGCCCTATTATATTCCCTCACACTTAGCTCTTTGCTTGTCCTCAAGCAAAGTATCAAAGACAAGTAGGAAAAACACAAGGTTTGATAAATCACTAAATCAATTCCAAAATAATATTCCAATGCTTTCTTCATTCAAGATAACAAAACATATGCTACTACATCTTTCATAACAAATGCAAGACTTGTGTAAGTGAATAATGATTAGTAGAACCATCTCAACACTTTAACATCATTCTAAAACCATTGGAAAGAATTTAGTTCAAAAAGAATATGCATTCCATAAGTTTACTTTTCATACACTCTCTCCACTAATCCGAGACATATCATGATTCTACTTAGGTCAAGTAGGACTTTCAAGCTTGTAATGTAAGGCTAAAGGATAAACGAAGGATATAGGAGAATCAAATATAAAAGAAGATGAGAATTTACAAGAAAAGGATAAACAAAATGTATCAAGAAATTCCAAACTTCTCTTGCTCTCCTATCCCAAAATCAATCAAAACCCATAACCCTGTATAGCGATTATAGTTTAGTTCAAGCAAATCTTGCATTTTTATCAATTCTTCTCAACTCATTCATAGTTTTATTGTCACAAGATCATTCAAATTTTCAGCAATAGTACTAAGGGCTTAATGTGAACTCAAATGTTTCAAACATATCTACTACAGCTTAACCACCATTCTTCTTTGTTATCTTTCTTTTCTTTCTCTTTCAATTTTTCTTTCTTTCTTTTTCTCTTCTCTTTTTCAAATGTTGTTGTTCTTTCTTTTTCAATTTTTCTCTTTCCATCTTTTCTAGCAGCTTTTTGGTTTCTTTTTGTTTTCAATCTTTCTTTTTCACGTTCTTCTCTTTCTTTTCTCCTTTCCCAACTTAACACAACTATTGACGCATGAATGAAAGTAAAAAGTTATGATCCTTCCACACGTATTCTCCCTCAACATTCTCCTACATGTACTTTTATCCATTAAGAGCAATCAAAGATTTGGAATATAAATCAAACTCTCATAAAGAAGTAATGGACAAAGTATGATAATGGATTTTAAGAAAGAAATTATCATTTTAGGTTCAAAATAAGCACTATGGATAATATCAAATAGGTAGGCTTGAAAAGTTCAAACTATCTAAAGAATGCCTATTACTGTCATCCCTAAGTTAAATCATGAATGTCTTTCTTATTTCGCCTCGAGAGGTCTTCAAGTAAGTTCTATAATGCTCAATGAATTTTAGTGGGAAAACAGGTTTAAGAATAATGTAAAGTATTTGATCAAAAAGTTCTTAGTTCAAGTGTGTGCAAAAAGTCATACATAAGCCATAAATGATCTAGAACATATGTTTTATGATCTATCACAAAGACATGCACTAAAAATATATCTTGAAATCTCCAAGAAAATCAGATAAATCGAAAAATTTTGCTCTCAAAGGGTTTGTTAGCCCTAAGGGCTTTCTTCTATATTTTGATTTATGACAAACGTTGATATGAACTAACTTGTCAATTTCTTGTGATAGGACATGTTTGACCTTTATTCTTCTAAAGTCTTCAAATAAGAATTGTTGGCAACTCCTTCATCACTGATTTTAAGATTAGAAGATCAAAATGAGAAAATTAAGGAATGAGGAGTGATATATCAAGAAAGCTCTTTATGAAGAATGATAGACTAGGAAGTGTTGTTGAGGTATATTTATTAAATCCTATGTCTTCCTGTCTTTTGATTCATTTAACTTTACCTTGAAGCTTCAAATGAGATGCTTTTCAAAATTTTTGAAATTCACGGAATTTTGGATGGAACAGTTTGAGTCCAAAAGGTTCATCCAAAATCCTGTAAACCAGGTTGAAAAGTTTTAGTCTGGAAAGTGCCATTTTGGACTTACCTCTTAGATGCATCTTCGTCCAAAACTCGGATGAGTTTAAACAGAAAAATTTATAACCGTTTTTTTATGACCGTTGGCACTCCACTTTTTAGCTCTATAAATAGTCCTTAAGGCAAGATTAAAAGAAGAGATTTTTGAAACATCTATCTTAGAAACATTATTGCTCAATATTTTCAAAAAATCTCCTTTTATCTAGCTTCAAAGTGAGTTCATTGTGTATCAAGATAAAAGCATTTTGTGGCTTGTATCCGAGAGAACATCTACTCAAGTAAGTGAGCTTATTTTTGTTCTATTGATTTTCAATTCTCTATTGTAGTGCAAGGTTGCGGTGTAAAACCCATAGGGGTGAACCTTGTGTTTTATGTATGTTCAAGGTTGTATGGTAAAACCCATTGGGGTGATCCTTGTTTTGTGTTTGTGTCAAGGTTGTGGAGTAAAATCTAGTGAGGTGACCGTTGATGTGTTTGAGAGGTTGTGGAAAACCTAGTGTGGTGATTCTCTCGTGTATGTGAATCGGTTTTATTAAGTGAGGTTAATGAAATAACGTTGAAAATCCTTAAGTGTGAGGCTTAAGGTAGTGGACGTAGATCATTGTTGATCGAACCACTATACATCTCTTGTCTCATTTTATTCAGTGGTTCATGTACAATCTTTTTATGATCTTTCTCTGTTTAAATCTGGATATACATTTATGAGTACTTGGATAGCTTTCTATGCATCTATAAAGTCAGTCCAAGTATCTTAGTGATCATTCTTGTTCAGCATTTTAGACAATTCGAAAAAATTATTTTTGCTTGCCAAAAACCTTATTCACCCCCCTCTAAGGTTTTTCAGGGTTCAAATAAGAATGAGGAATAAAATCATAGAAGTATAGAAGAATTATCATTCTAACCACTTATTCCCCCACACTTAAACTGGATATTGTCTTGAATGGCTAAACAATAGAACAAGGAAAAAGAAATGCCATGGGGCCAAAAATATAAAAAGGGAACAAGATAAGAAAGACAATACTTCCATATAGTGGCATTCTTCTACAAAAGAGAGTCGATTTCCTGGAGAAAGAGGCATAAAAACTAAATCGAAAAGAAAAGAAAATAGTACTAAAGAGAAAAGTACAAGATAACCCAAAAAGTTCTATGTTGCAGTGTCGAAGAGCACCTCCACCTAGCTCAGTGTTGTGAAGACATTCCCCCACATAGTGTTTCATGCGATTGCCATTGACTTTGAAAGTACGCCCTGTGTGGTGAGTGATTTCGAGGGTTCCAAAGAGGAATATTTGACTTACCGTGTATGGTCCTGACCATAATAACTTCAACTTACCTGGAAAAAGTCGTAAGCAAGAATTGAATAACAACACTTGATCGCCTTTGTCAAATTCATGCTGTCGAGTTATATGCTTATCGTGCCATTTTTTAACTTTCTCTTTATACTACATTGAAGTATCATAAGCATCCTTGCGCAACTCCTCCAAGGCTATGAGTTGGAGTAACCTTGACGTTCCTACTGTCTCAAGATCAAGGTTAACAAGTTTTATAGCCCAATAAGCTTTATACTCGATCTCAATAGGTAAATGACATGATTTGCCATAAACTAACCGAAAGGGGGTTATGCCAATTGGAGTCTTAAAAGTTGTCTAATATGCCCAAAGAGTGTCATCCAATTTTAGACTCCAATCCTTCCTAGTATGCTTAATAGTTTTTTCTAAGATTCTTTTGAATTCCCTATTAACCGCTTCAACCTGTCCACTTGTTTAGAGGTGATAGGGGGTGGTAAACCTATGGTTCACTCCTAGATGTTTGCGAACCTTTTCCATTTAAGTATTACAAAAATGAGGCCCCCAATCACTAATAAGCATTTTAGGGACACCAAAACAAGTGAAAAGTTTTTTTAGAAATTTTACCACAACCCTTACATCATTAGTTGGTAAATCTTGTGCTTCCACCCATTTAGAAACGTAGTCCACTGCTACCAAAATATATTTATTTCCCAAAGAACTAGGAAACAGGCCCATGAAGTCTATCCCCCCAACAATCAAACACTTCATAAGGTTGAAAAATTTGTAACGACATCTCATTAGACTTAGAAATGTTACCTGTACGTTGGAACTTATCACAACTTTGAGCAACCCTGCGGGCATCTTTGACCAATGTAGGCCAACAGAATCCAGACTCCAGCATCTTTTGTGCAGTGGTGTTGGCTTAGTAGTGGCCTCCAGTAAGTCCTTTATGAGAATGTCGAAGAATATCCTCTCCTTCCTTAGAGTCTACACATCTTCTAATAATTTGGTCTGCACAACACTTAAATAGATACGGGTCTTCCCAAAAGTAATACCTTACCTCGAAGAGAAATTTCTTTTTTTGTTGTATTATGAGAGCTTTTTGGAATAATTCCTACAACCAAATAATTAGCAAAATCTGCAAACCATGGGGTGTTTGGAATCTCACCTTCTATGAGCAAGAGTTGTTTATCCCAAAAGGTGTCATTGATGTCCTTCTCTATTAATGATTCTAAATTAGGATTATCCAGTCTGGACAAGTGATCTGCAGCCAGGTTCTCCGCACCCTTTTTGTCCCTAATTTTCAAATCAAATTCCTACAGTAATAATACCCATCTTATCAATCTTGGTTTGGAATCATGTTTAGTTAGTAGGTACTTTAGGGTAGAATGGTATGTATAAACAATGACTTTGGATAAAATAAGATAAACACGAAATTTATCAAAAGCAAACAATATAGCAAGCAATTATTTCTCCATTGTTGTGTAATTTTCTTATGCATCCGTTAAAGTCTTGCTTGCATAGTAGATGGGTTGGAAATGCTTATTCCGTCTTTGTCCAAGTACTGCACCAACTGCAAAATCACTTGCATCACACATTAGTTCAAATGGAAGAGACCAATCAGGTGCAATCAAAATGGGTGAATTGATCAATTTCTCCTTAAGCATGGTAAAAGCATTGAGACATTTTTCATCAAAATTAAACACAGCATCTTTTTCAAGTAAATATGTAAGAGGTTTGGAAATTTTTGAGAAGTCTAAGATAAACCTCCTGTAAAAACCTGCATGACCAAGAAAACTCCTTATAGCTTTCACAGAAGTAGGAGGTGGCAGCTTCTCAATCGCTTCAATTTTCGCTCTATCAACTTCTATACTCTTCCTTGAAATTTTATGCCCCAATACAATACCTTCTTGCACCAAAAAGTGGCATTTTTCCCAATTAAGCATGAGGTTAGTCTCTTCACATCTTACTAGTACCTTTTCAACATTAGACAAACACAAGTTAAATGTACCACCAAAAACTAAGAAATCATCCATAAATACCTCCATGATGTCCCCCATGAGTCCTTCAAATATTGTTGTCATGCACATTTGGAATGTTCTGGAACTATTGCAAAGACCAAATAGTATTCGACGATATGCAAAAGTATCATATAGACATGTAAAAGTGGTTTTCTCTTAGTTCTCCAGAGCTATGGGGATTTGTAGGTAGCCAGAGAATCCATCCAAGAAACAATAATATTCATGTCCGGTTAACCTTTCCAACATTTTGTCAATAAAAAGAAGAGGGAAGTGATCTTTTCTAGTGGCTTTGTTTAACATCCTATAATCAATGCAAAACTTCCAACCCGTGACCAATATCATTGGGACTTATCATCATTCCTCCCTTCTTTGGTACTACTTGTGTAGGACTTACCCAAATTCTATCAGAAATAGGGTAAATGATGCTTGAATCTAGAAGCTTAATCACCTCAGCTTTTACCACTTCACTCATATGTGGGTTCAACCTACGTTGGGGTTATATTATGGGCTTTGCACCTTCTTCCATCAAAATCTTGTGAGTGCAAAAGAATGGACTAATTCTCTTTATATCAATGATCTTCCATGCTATAACTCCCTTATATTTCCCCAACATACTTACCAATTTAGTCTTTTGCTCTTTAGCGAGATCTTTGGCAATGATCACAGGTAATTTATGTCCTTCAGCTAAGAACACATATTCCAAGTGCTCGAGTAGGTCTTTTAGATCTAACTCTAGGGGCTCCTCTATGTATGATTTCATTCTCCCCAAACTGATTTTCTCAATTTTTTCAAGACTCTTTATTCCCTCCTCATCAATAGAGTCCTACAAATATGCTACTGAAGTTTCCACCAACTTCTCATCCAGTGCTTTCTATATATACTTTAAAATAGGTTCGTCAAAAGTATCAATTCATAAACATGAATCATCAGAAGATAAAGAGTGTTACATGCTTTTGTGGATTTGAATGACTACTTCCTCATCCCCAACCCTAAGTGTCAACCTCCCCCCCCCCCCATAAACATCAATTAATGCTTTTGCTATAGTTAGAAAGGGTCTACCTAAGATTAAAGGGACCTTGGAATCTTCATCCACGTCAAGCATAACAAAATCCACTAGAAATATGAACTTATCAACTTTTACTAGCACATATTCTATTATACCCCTAGGATATTTGATAGATCTATCCACGAGTTGAATACTAAACCTAGTGGGTAGGGGTTCTCCTAGACCTAGCTTTTTAAATGTTTTATATGGTAATAAATTGATGCTAGCACCTAAATCAGCTAATGCATTACAAAAATTAAGAGTGTCAATTAAACATGGGATAGAGAAACTCCCTGGATCATTCTTTTGTGTAGTAAATTTTGGTTTTCCTGCAATATGGCTAGGCATTCTTCATTTAGTACCACTGTGGACAATTCTTCCAATCGCTTTTTGCTTACGAGCATGCTTCTGAGGAATTTAGCATATTTATGCATATGGATTAATGCTTCACTGAGTGGGATGTTTATGTGCAGTTGTTTGAATATCTCAAGGAATTTGTCAAATTGGGCATCTTTTCAGGCTTTGTGTAACTGGGTAGGATACGAAATATTAGGCTGGAAAAGAGAATTTCTAGTAGGATTTTCAAGAGATGGATAGAGTGTAGCTGATGCTGGTTGCAATGTTTCGGCCGGTGCCAATTCAGTGCTGGATTGCTTATTCTTGGAGTTACAAGTTAGCCGGCGCCGGTTCTCTTCCTCTAGCTGGCGCCGGTTGCAGTCTGCCACGTTTGGCAACTCTTTTTCACTCTGCAATATGATAGCAGCTATTTCCTCTTTGCCTATTGGTGCTAGTTCGTGAGATTTTAACACCATGTCGTCAAAAACTAGATTTTTTGTTCCATATTGCGGATCTTCTCCTCAAACTTCTCAAATGTGGAATCTATTTCTTTGAACTGCCTTGTGACATGGACAGCAAATTTTCCAATTACGATTTCTAGCTCTGCGGATTCTGAGGCTGTGAATGTTATCTCAGAAGAGTAATGGGGGTATTGCCCCTCATTAAACTTCCTTTGGTCCCCATTTGCCATTTCGCCTGAACATAGAAGATAGTTAGATAACGGAATGCACCATTCACCTAAAAGTAAAGGAGGACAAGTTTAGTTCATTTAACATAGTCAAAGTTAGGAAGTTTGATTACAAAGGTATACATGATACAAGTGGTACAAAAGATGGAACCTTCTTGCGGAAAGAAATAATTGCACATATTTACCTATTCACATATTTACCTATTTACATATTTACATGGTTAAATCAATAAAATCTGAGCTTTCATGATATTGTTCACCAATAACGGTGCCAAAAACTTGATGCGTATTTAATTGGGTAAAAAAATCATATAAAAATAAATACATTCCCAATCAAGTTTAAATTAAAAAATTAACCCCAAATTACACATATGAGCAAACGTCCTCATCATTAAGCATAGTATAGGGTTTAAACGAGTATCGATCCTCAAGGGACAAGTATGCATTAATCACTTTTCTTTCATTATTTAACTGACTCAATAAAGTGAAAAAGAAATAAAAAAATAATATAATATAATATAATATATACATGTCAAGAATGAAGAATTATGTAACTTAAATCATTATTTTGACAAACATGACCTTAGAGTACTCAATCATTATCATAACTAATTATTCTCTCGGCATCATGATGGATTGAGATAGATTCACTTCTTTTCCAATCCATGAGATCACTACCTTCTAGATAAATTAGCATTACATTCCTATCTCAACTAATCCACCCAAAAGATGCATTAAACACAATCCTAAACTAAATTTCCATATTTTGGCAAACTTAAAATATGAAATTAACCAATGAATCCATTCATGGCAGATATCAATCAACCTTTAATTACCTTGTTCTTAGTAATTAACCCCTTTTCCAAGCAAGTTAATAGACAACGAATATGAAGTTAATAAATTGAGACTACCATCAACCCCTTTTCCAAGCAAGTTAATGGAAAGCAACAACAAATTAATCTCGTAATATGCATAAGTAATTAAATATCAAGAATAAAAATCAATTAATCAAAAGATCAAATAACTCTAAAAATCATAAATACCTAAAATAATGTCAAATTATAATAAAACAATCAATATATTATTGATCAAGAAAAAAAAAACAAAGTAAAAGAAAGCACTCATAGACAAGCCTTTTTCTTCTTCCTTTATAGACCTTCTTGCACAACCCTCCTTGAATTGAAGAATTTCTCCTTTGATTTGAGCGATTTTCTGTTATGATCTATGAATTCCCCCATTTCGCTTGTGTTTTTCATCTATTTATAGGCTTAGAAAATGCCTAAATTCGTTGGTGTAGGGTTTTTGGCCGATTAGAAGTAGGAAAATACTAAAATTCTTCAGATTACCAAAAAATGCGTGTGAAAATCGAGGCACCACCTCAGCATCAAGTCACAGCCGACGCCACCTGTCCTGCATAGGGCCGGCACCGATCGTGTTCTATTTCTCTAGTTGTTCGCCAATTTTTCTTGATTTCGCGCAATCTTGTCCAGAGTGCAGCTGGCACCGCCTCCTAGCTAGTGTCGGTTTGGTTCTGTTTAGCCCCATTCCAACGATTTTTCCATCACCTTGAAGTGCGTGCCAGCAGCACATGGCCGGTGCCAGTTTCTCTGTCCTGTCCGGTGCCGCCTCTGTTTTGTTATGCGACATTTTTGTCTTATTTTACCCTTAAAATCTGAAATAATGTACAAAATACCTTTCCAATGGTAAAATCTCCAATATGAAGGAATATGACTAGTTATTGAACAGAATATATCACAAAATAGTCTTAAATAACTAGGAAAAATATGACTAATTTAGGCCCTATCAATGTTATGTAACATATTAATCTAATACTCACTAAATAATAAAGGATATATTATACTACACATGAACATATATATTAATAAAATTACTAATAAAATGAAATTCAAGCTCTTTAATACAAATATATGAAAACTTAAGTTGTAAACAAAACTTCAATTGAAAAATCAATGATCTAACTATTAGATGTACTTATAACGTCAAAACAAGTTTATTGACCAAATTTGAAGGTCATTCATTTTATTTTTATCACATTTTTTGAGTAATATTTATAAAATAGTAAGAAAACTTAGTGTATTATGTACAAATATAAGAATATCAAATTAATTATCTAACTGTTAGATTTGTTAAAATCATTACCAAAAGTATTGTGATAAATTTTGAAAATAATCAAATAAAATTTGAAATAATTTTGATGGATTTTGTTCTAATAAGACTTAAAACAACGGCCAAAGCCATCGTATTAGAAGGGTATAAACAACAGTTAATTTAATCGTGGTATTTAGATTAACATAAATACATCGGTTTCTGTTAACCGTCATATTATATTACACCTATTATGACATTTAGGTAAACTGTCATAGTTGGTTGAACTAATACGATGGTTACATGCTAACCATTATATAAAGTCTACTAATATGACGGTTATGCAACCGTCGTATAAAGTTAGATGTTACGATGGTTTTGCAACCGTCATATTTGTTAGTGTTGTATTTACCCTTTTTTTTTTTTGGTAGTGTCCTTTACAAAGCCTGCCCTATTATAGGGAAGGGTTCTACCGATGAAGAGCAAGAAGCTGAGAAGGCGTGGAAGAAGGCTGATAAAATGGAACGCTGCTATATGTTAGGCTCCATGTCTATGTGCTTCAATAGCAATTGCGTACGACATAAGAACACTATTAGCCACGATGTTCACAGACAAGAGCTAGCCCGTAAGGTAAGAGGCTCTTTAGAATGATCATCAATGCCAGGATGGCAGATAGAGCATCAGTCAAGGAGCATATGCTCAAAATAATTGTTGCTTTTGAGGAGAAGCTGTCATTAACTTAAAGAGTCAAGTGGACATGGTTCTCAAATCTCTACCAGGCTCTTTTACTTAGTTCAAGCTGAACTACAACATGAACAAGGTAAACATGAGTTTAACTGAGTTAATGAAAAAGCTTCAGATGGTGGACAAGGTCATGAAGCTACAAGCAAGGGCTTTAATGTCTTCTTCTTCAAGAACTGTACCCAAGCCCAGAAAGTTCAAGAAGAAGAAGGGTAATGCAGTGCCCCAACCTAAGTCCCAACCTAAAGAAAAACATAAGGGCAAATGCTTCAATTGTGGAAAGAAGAGATATTGGAAAAATAAGTGTCCAGATCTTCAAACCAAAAAAACCAATAGGTAATATTTTCTAGCTAGAGTCTATATCAGTGGTTGTATCAATTTCCACTTAGATTATTGATTTAGGAGCCACTGATCACATTTGTAACTTTTTGTAGGGGTATGGAAAGATTAGAATACTCCAAAAGGGCGAACATAAACTATGCATGGGAAATAAAGCACATGTTTAAGCCCTTGCAGTGGGGGAACTAGGACTAGTGTTTAATTGTAATAGAATAGTTATATTTAAGGATATTTTATTTTTTTATGGTTTTAGACAGAATTTGGTTACAATTGCAAAACTAATAAATGAAGGATATTCTATTTCTTTCCATTCTGGTATAAATATCAGTAGAAATGGTGAAGTTTTAAGCACCGCAAACATGTTGGGAAACCTATTCTTCAATAATCCTATTAACAATCAATTAAACAACGCTCAATCCGAACTTTTAAATAGGAAGAGAAAGACCAATATCAATGGCTCATATCTTTGGCATCTATGATTGAGTCATATCAATGCAATTAGGATTTAAAGGTTAATCTATGATGTGCCTTTGGGCTCATTGAGATTGGAAAATTGGCATCAGTGTTAATCCTGCCTTATAGGAAAAATGACCAAGAGGTTCTTTACCTAAAAGGAGGATAGGGTCAAGAAAACATTAAGTCTTGCTCACACTGATGTATGTTTTCTATTGTCTACACCAGCAACAGGGGAGTCTGAATTCTTTGTCATTTTCACCGATGATTGTACTGAGTATGTTTATATTGACTTGATGAGATACAAGACTTTTTTGACAAGTTCAAAGAGTTTAAGGCTGAAGTGGAGCGTCGAATAGGTAAATTAATCCAGAGCTTATGATCGGATTGTGGTGGAGAGTATCTCCTTGGTGAATTCAAGGACTACATAGAACATCATGGGATAGTATCTTAACTTTCTGTGCTGCAAACACCCTAGCAGAATAGAGACGTTGTGAGAAGGAATAGGTCATTGATATAAATAGTCCGAAGCGTAATGTCTCATGCTACTCTTCCGACGTCTTTTTGGGGATATGCCCCGGAAACCGTGGCATATATTCTAAACTTCGTGTCTTCTAAGTCAATACCTAGGATGCCTTATGAGATGTGGACTAGACGTAAGCCTAGTCTAAATCATCTCAAGATATGGGATTGTCTAACTTATGTACTGATAAGGGGAGACAAGTTAGAACCTTGATCAAAAGTATGCTATTTTGTTGGCTATCTAAAAGGAACAAAGGTTAGTTACTTTTATCACCCTAAGGAGCAAAAAGTACTTGTGAGTATTAATGCTAGATACTTAGACAATGATCAAAGCATATCCACCAAAGGTTCAACAAGGTTGGAACTCGAGGAGAAGTTGTCTTCTAAAACGACTTCTTCTAACCCGATTATAGAATAAGAAGAGGTACAACCTTTGGAACCTATACAAACAAAGCCTCATCGTAGTGGGAGGGTATCTAGAGTTCTAAAAATATGGACTAGAGAAGTTTTGAACTTAGTCTCTGACCATCTGTAATAAGATCCCACTAAATACAAGAAGGCTATTGATGATGTTGATGTAAACCTACGGCATAAAGTAATGAAGTCGAGATCAAGTCTATGTACTTTAATCCGATTTGGGATATTGTAGCTTCACCTAAAGAGATAAAACCTATTGGGGGTAAATGGGTATATAAGAGGCAGAGGGGAGTGGATGGGAAGGTAGAAACTTTTAAAACTAGACTTGTAAAGAAAGGGTACAATAAGAAAGAATGTATTGATTATGAGAAAACATTTTCCCCCGTAGTCATACTAAAGTCCATCCGTATCCTCTTTGCCATCACATGTTATTATGACTACGAGATATGACAAATGAATGCCAAGACGGCATTTCTAAATGTCCATCTTATTGAAAACACCTATATGTCCCAATCGGAAGGCTTTATTGCTGAAGGTCAGGAACATATAGTTTGTAAGCTTAAGAAATCCATTTATGGACTTAAGCAGGCATCTAGAGTATGGAACATTCATTTTGATAAGACTTAAAAAGTCATACAACTTTATTCAAAACAAGGATGAACCGTGTGTGTACAGGAAACTGGAAGGCATAAATGTGATTTTTCTTGTACTATTTGTGGAGGACATTCTACTTATTGTGAATTATGTAGGGACACTATCGTCTACAAAGGTTTGGCAATCTAGTTAATTCAGTATGAAGGACTTGGGAAAAGCCAGTTACATTCTCGGGATTAAGCTTATTAGAAATAGGAAGTAGAGAATGTTAGGATTATCCCAAGCTACATACATTGATAAGAAGCTAGCCAAGTTCGGCATGGACCTATGCAAGGGAGCATTAATCCCTTGCAGACATGGGGTTATCCTTTTCTTCAAAGGACTATGCAAAGTCTCAAGAAGAAAAAGATAAAATGAGTATGATGAACAGTGATACATCCACCGGCTATACTTTGTACGCCCGACAATTTTCCTTGTTTTTCATCCAGTTCTGTATAAAATCATCAAAATACCTTTTTGAAGGTAAATATCAAATATAAAGGAATACGTCTAGTTATTACATCAAAAGCATAAAAAAGAATCTCAAATAACTAGGAAAATATAGGTGAATTTAACTCCTATCACATTTTTCCACACTTAAGTTTTGCTTATCATCAAGCAAATAAGAATTAAAACTCTAAGCAAATGGATTAAGATAAACCAATTCTTTAATTTTTCATTAGCAAATTCATCCATAATAAAGGAATAATCTTCTTCCAACCGCAAACACTTACTTATCATTCATTCAAACCTTTTAAAACCTTTCAAACTCATGTATTAAATCAAATAATCCCAAGGCCATCAAAGTTAAGTTAAACAAGCACATTTTCGGTACAAGAAAATTATTCCATCCCTTAAGCAAAACATAGATAACACAAATCATACAAGTCAAGCCATTTAACCAATTGTAGCATTATGAACTCAAATTTACACAATTCAAGTTAATAAAATAAGGAAAACACTCCACTATTTATTTATTTATTTTTATACTTAGGGAATTGATAGCATCAAGTAAATGGATTTCTCTTCATGTACCGTATTAGCCCCCTTATATTCATTTTTTTTTCTTTCTTGCCTTTTTGCCTTCGGGATAGCCCCAAGAGAGTGTACCAAACAATACTTGCTACTTATCTCCGTATTAACTCCTTTTTCAACAAAAAGGTCATTTTTTTCTTTTTTTTCTCAAAAGATGAACGCAAATTTTTTTCAAGTCACTTTTTTTTTCTTTTCACTCAAATTTTTTATTTCCTCACGTTCTTTATTCATAACTCAAAGTCAAGCAATCTTTAAATCTATAAAACAAGAACTAATCAACAATTCTTCCAATATTTCATCATATCATCCACATTTAAACTTAAAGAATAAAAAAAAGACTCAAATAGCAAATATAACCAAGGTTAACTTAAATTCTCAAGACTTAGCAAAATCCAACTTAATACATAAGTTTACTTATAAATAAAAATTCAATTACAATGAATGACAAATCTAAATCCAAAGTTAAGAAGAAAATCATAACTTCGTTATAGATAAATAAGCTCAATTTACCTCCAAAATTTCCAAATTTTCAAATTTGTCAAATTTCAAAAATTTCAAGAAAACTGCAACAAAATTATTTTTCAAAATTAAAAAAATTTCCAAAGTAGCTCAATACGAAGAAAACACCATGATGATTGATAAAAATATAGACAAAGAATATCACCAAACCACTCCCCCACACTTAAACTAGATAATGTCTTCATTGGCAAAAAATTAGCACAGGAAAGTATGACCAAAGGGACCAAAAAATGATAAAGAAGGTAGGAAGTTAAGAGATACTCCCCAAGTGCAACAATATTCTAATAAATATTAAAACTTGGAGAAGAATAGAAGATCTTGTTCAAGAAATCCTTATTCAAACCTACAAATTTAAACACTTATTAAAAAATAAAGAAAATAATAACCAAAATAAAACATACAAAAAATAAAACACAAGAAAGACTACTAAAACTCCTAAGAATAAACACAATGACTTACTCTACCACACTTAAACTAGGACATAGTCTCCTTATTACTATGGGACAAAGACACATAACAAAATCAAACACAAAACAAAGATACAAACTCTTTCTACTCATCATGCCTCCTTATCAAACCTTTGTAAAAAAAATTAAAGCTCAAAATATAAGATAGGCATGATGAATATAGAAAGATGGGAGGTTTTTGAAAAAAGGTAATGTTCGTGAAAATAATTTTTCTCAGCAAAGCAAACCACATAAACCTCATTCTCTAACATGCCTTTAGACACACAAATATGTTTTTCAACGTATGAGTGCACGTGGTGTCTAAAGAATACATCAATCTTGACATCACCAATTAACCCTTCAAAAGATCTCACAATGAAAATTTTTCTTTAAAATTAGTAATTGAGTTCTTAAAGATGGGATCAAGAAATCCTTACCTTGCATCACATTTACAAATACAAATTTACCTCCCTATGAATACGGTGAAAGGTATCATCTATTAGCATACTCCAAGGGTTTCATATGATGTATCAATGAATGATCTAACTTCTTGAGGCATATTAAGCTCAACACATCATCATTTGGACTATTGTTCTCCAAGACTAGTGAGAAACCTAAAAAATCATGTGATAAAGAAAAATTAGAATTATTAGCAAATTGAATAGAATCGAATACCTCTCTTGCTACATTATGAAATTGTCCCTCATAGCCTCTCTCTTCTCCATGGTTAATTGTACGAGCCAGCATGACCTCATGAGTCTCATCAACAATCTTAGCTAATTATGTCCTTTGATCGCACAATCATTGGGATACTTCTTTTTGTCACTGAACAGATAAATTTGTATTGGCAACAAAAGAATTCACTAATGCTTCCAATGATGTCTCACCAAAAACATCAATGTAAGCTTGTGACATTGCCAATCTATCATTAGTATAACTCCTTAGCTTTTGTGCCAAAAAATAATTATCCATGATGATGTCAACCTTGCACTTGAAGAAAAACAAAAATAAAATTGAAAAGCAAAATAAAGAATAGCAAAATTTTAAACAAATAAAAAACAAAATCACATACTAATAAAAACACTTAAATATTCACAAAGTGCCTAAAAAACAAAAGTTAGTTGTGACTTTCAAAATCCTTTTCCATTCTAATAGTTTAGGCCTTATACAAAAGTGTTTCCCTTATAATTTAAGCACATATACAAAAATAATCACAAATATGGAAACAAAAATATGTTGTTAAGTCACTTATTTGATTAAAAGAAAGGAAACCTAACCTAGCAGTGATATACTTATCAACATGGAAAAAAAGACTCAACATGTGATCATATCACTTATGTAAAATAAAAAAGGACTCAAAAAATGATAGACTTTCTTGGGTATGGCCAATTGGCTCATTAGTTGGGCACCAATTGTAGAAAAGTCAAATTGGGGGAAGCATCTCTTGAGGATGAGTTACTTCTCCCCAAATCCTTGTCTCCTTGGGATTGAATTTAGATGCTTAGAAATGTTCGTCATTTGCATCTCATCTTTCCATTTTATAAAATTCATACACCAAGATAGAACAACTTCAAAAATGAACAGAGAAAAAGTTAAAAGTAAAAAGAAAAATTAGACGTCAAAAGAATTAATCAAGATTAACAATCACAAAAATCATTCCAAGGATCAAAGTAAGAAGATAGAGTTCCCAGGAAAAGGCACCTTTTTTGTTGTAAGAGAACCACAACGTTCAAAATAGGGTCATTTAAATGCTGTCATCATGTACCGAATGTGTGAAACCCCAGTCGAAACCAACCTTAGAGTAAGGGGGTTGGGATGCATATCATATTTTATTTCATATTTTTTATATATTTTTATATGATTTTATGTGCATTGAATTTGTGTTTTATAGTCTAGAAGGCTTGATTGTGATTATTGAGTGGGAATGGCAAAATGGTAATTTTTGCCTAACGTGGAAAAAGGGAGATAGCTTGAGGATTGAATAGGAAAATATTTTTAGAGAGGAAATAAGAACAAGAGTTGTTGTGGTGTAGTGGCTAGAGCCTTAGAATTAATTCTTGAGGTCTTGGGTTCAAATTCCATCATTAGAGCTATAGCATGATTAAATTTTATTTTTGCTTGGGAAGTATCATTGTCGGCCTTAGTGGTGTTTAGAGTAGGGTAGAGATGTTGTCCTATGAGAGACATGATAGGAGTCTTCAAATCCTACTCTTTTGCTCTACACAAAATTCCTAAGGGGAATTCATTTCCTCTTGATCCTTAATTTTTCCTGATTCTCAATTCATTAGTTTGTTCATTTTGTTCAAGCCAATTTTATTCTAGAAAAATTCTAGCAATGTGCTGTGGCTTTGAAGGTTCAAAATGTCTTAGTAAAAGACATCTTATGGACCGAAACAATGGAAGGATTTCAAGTGAATTAAATTCCTCAGTGAACTTTCTAAAAATTCACTTTAACTAGGTTCATTTCCCTTCATATATTGAACTGAAATTTTCCAACTTCTTGGGCCTTCAAGGTGTCGAAATTCTTAGCCATTATTCCCTCCCAAATGCTTCCAGAAAATGGCCCTTTTGATCAGCTTGAAATCTGAATTTTCCTGGCCATTTTCGGACTGCACAAATACTGTGCAAAACCAGAAAATTTTCTGGGCAGATTCGCAGCTTTGGAGGTCCGAAACCAAGCTGTTTTCTTCCAATTTTTTCTCAGCATCTTAGCCACATTTTTCCTCCATAAAGTAGGCTGGAAACCAGCCATGGAAGACCCCAGAAATCTCCTTCAAACTCCTTGCAAGCTAGCTAGAAGTGGTAGCCGAAACTGCCCAGGGAAAATTCCAGCAAGGGCGAAAATCCTGTGCAGGATTGATTTCCAGCTTTGTTCCTAGTACTATCCTAGCTGAAACTCCATCCTTTTCTACACAAACCACCCTTAAACCTTCATTAACTAATCTCCATTATCCTCCCTAAGTTCTGCACTAAAAATCCAGTCATGGCTGCCTAAAAGATTTCCAAAAAAATTCTGCAATCATAATCTGATTTGGATACCAAAATTCCAGCCACCATGATTTAACAACTTTCCATAAAATATACCTCAAACAACTAGACCTTCCCTTCACCATTATACTCCATAATTTCGGCCACCCTTAGCCTCCTTCAACCAGCTTTCGTTCAGCCAAAACACTGCTAAAAAATTCATCCATGGCAGACTTCCAAAAGCTCTCGAATAATCAAAGATCTCCTTGAATATTTAGTTTCCAAAATTGCTTCCCAAAAATATTCTTCAAGGATTTCAACAACTAGCCTTTCTTTTTCCTTTCCAAACCAGAAAATCATCTCCCTAAACCCTACAAAAATTCAGCCAACCCTAATCTCTTCAGAATTTCGGCAGCCTCCATCCAAAAGCTCTTTATTCTCTTCAACCTTCAAGAACACATAGTACACCAAGAACACCTACTCCTTCCTTTCACCTAATACCACTCCAAATCACTTCAAACCACCTCTAAAAATTTTATATTTCATCTATTCATTGCTATGAGTCCATCCGTGCCATTTTTAACATCAAACTACAAAATTCAACTTGCTCTTTTGGATAAAAAAACCAGAAATTTTGTGAAAGCTCAAGAACACCTTCAAGGTAGGTTTGTTCAATCAACTTCATCTTCGCTAATCTTTGATCTCTAATGAATATATATGTGTTTAAACATGCTAATGGACTCTCTTCTTCTCTTTTCTCTCTCTTTCTCTTGACTGAACACTCCCTCTCTCTCTTAGCCGAATGATTTCATCAACCATGGCCATGCTTCCTTCATCTCCTTTGGACGGATTTAGGCATCTAAGGGTTTAGATTCATTCGAAACTCCTTCAAGGTATTCATCAATCAAGTAAGCCTTTTAACCCTTCTTTTAAATTCTAGACTCATGTCTCTAGAATGATGTTGATACAAGATGAATCATGAATAGGGTTGAGTATATATTGTTGTGATGAGTTGAGATTGAAGCATGAATATATGTATGAATATGTTGGAGATGGGATTTTTGCATGAGTTGCTTATCTTGGTTGAATATATGGTATTCTAGGGTTTGGTGTATGTCTCCATGATCAAGTATGCTAGAGATTATGTCATCTATGATGAATAAGAATTATATTCTTGTGTGATTATTGATGCTATGATTATATTTATGCTAGTAATAGTTAGATCATGCCTTAGTAAGTCTAGATCTATGCATATATGCATGATTTGTATGATTTGATGAATTGAAGGATTGTATATGCTCATGATTGTGGTTAGCCATAGAAATATGATCATGACCTAGTTGCCTCTAAGCTAATTTTTATTTCATGAATAAAATATTTCCTAATATGATTTTGCTAGTAATTTCGAAAAAAAAAAACCCTAGAAGGGGTAGATTTGGATTATTATATATAATAAGGATATTTTAGTCAAATAAATAATAGCTTTTGCTAGAAAAATAATATATATATATATATATATATATTGTTGAAAATAATGAAATCAAATAAAGCCTTTTATGGAGATAATTATAATTAGTAAAATATTTATTACTAAAAATTTAATTATTATCTTTTAATCAAAACCCATTAAAATTTTATTTATTATTTTTCGAGCAAGATTCATTAAATTTATTTTCAACTAATTTTTTCTATCAATTATTTTCTAACAACTTAATTATTAATACATCATTATGTTACCTAATATAACCTAGGACCCTTTATCAAATAAACTCTAAATTATTTTAGCGAGATTTAAATCTTCAACTTATTAGTACCTATTTCCCAAAACACTAATTATTTTAAATATCAAATTAGACTTAGCTTATAAACCCTTTTTATTTATTATTTGGCCTTAAAGCCTGAGACACTAGGATCATGGTAGTAGTGAGTTGAGTTAGTTTTATTTGTGAAAGTGGATTTTGTACTTGATTTTCTTTTGGGATGATCTAGGAAGTGCTATGATTAATTTATATGAACTCTTTGCTAGATTTAGAAGATTATCAAGGGTAAGGACTAACTTACTAGAGTTCATACCCTAAGCCTAAGGATAAGGTAAGTTCCCTTACATTCATGAAATTGATTTTATTTTATTATCTTGGTTTGAAAGTAAGGTTGGTGAGTATCTCTTGAAAATACGAAATTTTAGCACGGTAGCTAATTTTGAAAACCTCTATATTTGGAACCTTCTTATTTTGGAAACTTTCTACATTTGGAAAACTTCTAATTTTAGAAACTTCTAGATTTATAAATTTTTAAAATGTGCCAGGCATGACTTAGGAGCCAAGCATCAAATATTTTGATTTTTTTTTAATATGCAAGAGATAAATTTTTGGGCATGCATCTAATTTTTTAAAATCACAGCATGACTTATTTGAATATATGGCTCCTCCACTATGAATTTTTGGAATAAATTATTGACCTAAAACCATGCCTTCTAAAATTTTTGTACGAGTTGAAAAATGTTGTTTGGAAATGTATTGAGCTAATTTTGTAGGTTCCACCCTGGAGCCTTATGAATTGTAAAGATTGAATAACATTGAGTATTCAATGGGGGCTAGGCCTTTATACTAGCCTTTGGTTGGTCTGGGGATATCTCTCGGCAGGTGGCCACCTCTGAGAGGTTGACTCTTTTCGATCAGGGTGTCAGTATAGAAGGTTGAGCCATCCTCAGCTAGCGACGAGGTTCTGGTAGAACCGACGGCCAGAAGTTGGACAACCGGTTTGGATTGAGTGAGAGAGGGAGGAGTATCTCACTCGGTAAGATGTACACCTACCAGGTGTTGGGGGTCAAGTGCTTCACAGAAGTGAGAGCCACCTCTGTACTCTTTTACCAAGTGTTGGGGGTCAAATGCTTCACAGGAGTGAGAGCCACCTCTGTGCCCTTTCACCACCTGTCAGGGGTTAAGTTCTTCACCTGGTGTGAGAGCCACCACTGTGCCCTGTCAGATTAACTTGGTTGCTTTAATTGTTGAGCTATTTTCAGGGAATTGTTCTAAAGTGTCATTGAAATTTTATTCGAAGCTCAAAATCTTTTAATTATTCATATCTTTCCAAACAGAATATTTTAAGAGAATTTTGCTTTATGACTTCTCACTACTATCTTTCAAGAAGTGAGAGTTAAATTTGTAAAGAAGGCATGACAAAGCTTTTGATATACTGTTAGTGCATGCATCATGAAAAGTGTTTTGTCTTTTTAGCCCAACTCACACACGGGGCTTACTAAGATTTCTGTCTCATCACTCTTTTTACCATGATTTCAGGTCAATCCTATTGCGGGGATGAGTAGCTAGTGTTATTGCCTTGGAAGAGAATGTTGTCATTTATTCTTAAGTATTGCTTTGGGGAGTTGAGAGTGGATAATTTTTATTTATGGATTTGTGTTTGGGAATTCAGGGATTTATTCTTGGAATGTAATAAGTTTTTGAGTTAAAGTATTATTTTAATCCGCTATTTTATTTGGGTGACCTAGTTATAAAGACCCATTGTCCTTTGGACGGGCGCGACATCCCCGGCCCTGGCGGGCCTAGATAGCAGGGTGTTACAGAATGAATATATATATATATATATATATATATTTATAAACCCTTCAACATAAGATATAACATTGTATAATAGTGAGAAAGGAGTCGAACCCACAAGGAACTCAACACAAATATATTCTTATATTGTCTCCTTATCTAAACCTTACAAATAATTCTTGTATAATTAACTTAAATGAATCTTATGGTGTCTTAAACATAAAGTAAATTAGGTGGAAGAGAAATTGGAAACTAAATAAAACTAATCATATGCAAATTATGAAACTAGAATCTAAATCGGAAAAAGAAAAAAAAAACATGACCAATTAAGAAATTACCAAATTCTTAGGCATATGTTATGAAATCAAGTTATGAACTTATCATAGAAAAATGATCACTCTGAGTAGTTGATTTTAGAACTCTTGCAAAACACCTAAATTTTTTTATCCTTACATAAGTGGATTAATCTTTGTCAAATGCTCCCAATTAACCCCTAACCTTCTTCTAAATCTACTTGAATTTGATTAATCTTTTCTTAAATATATTAATATTTTAATTAATCAATTATTATAGATTGAAAATAAGATGGATAAGAAAATCAAGTCATCATCAATATCAAGTAAGAATATATTCAAAAAACTTGCAAACATACGCAACTTTGATCACGCAATTCCCTATCAATCTTAATTAAGTCCAAAAACTTGCAACTCAATAAAGACAAATTGATGCTACTAAAAAATTAACCTAAAGACCAATCATAACAAATCAATCAATATTTAACATTCCTAACTATTCAATTATGTAAGTTAAATATGTTGATCAAGCATAAAAACTCATTGCAATTGGTATAAAAAGAAATCCAGAATTACACAAACATATAAAATGTAATCCTTATAATATCAAAGACAAAATCTTTAATACATATATCTCAAAGTATCTAAACCCTTGTTTAAATACAATGGAAACTAAAAGAAATAAAAAACTTGGAAACAAGAAAGAACAAGAGAAAAAATTGAAAGATAACACTAGGAAAACCCACAATCGAAAGTCTAATTGTAAGTACCATTTCCCTGATGTAGCATAGAATTCTAATGGTAAGTATCGTTTCCCTTGAGTAAGGAGGCTAACAAGTACTCTGACTTCCACTCTTGTTTCATTGTTCAGCCAAACCAAAACAAAGATATAAACAATGGTGACGAATTGACTAGGAGTCTACCAAACCAAACACACAAGAAAACTTACTGAAGGTCCTAAAATCATACAAGGAATCAGAAAAGAAGATGAGTTGTGTATTCAATAGAAATCTCTTAAGTTATACACCACTTCAAATACTCAAATTAGCACAATAAAAATCTAGATCTTGCACCCAAGGGTTGGTGTCAAATAAGTCACACTCTGTCTCTCTCAAGTTATGAGCCTTCTACCCCTTGTCCAAATAATGGGCATCTGTACCTTACAAATCAAACATAAATGTGTTTTAAAATCACCAACCCAATGCTGATGAAACTTCAACAAGGAACTTTGACAATTTGATGCCGTTGTTTTATTTTCTTTAGGAAACAACAATAGTAGCGCATTTGATAAGGAGAACAAAGTTAAAGATAATTTGGAAACTAATGTTCCAATGAAACTTAGTAAATCTGGTGAAGATATTAGAAATGAATTAGTAAATACTCTATACGGTGAAAGATAATTCAAGACGGACTGGGATTGCAATGTTTTTAGGAAACATGAGTAGATAAAATTGATTTGGCAGTCTTTGTTATAGGAGAATCACTACATTCAGAATAGGGTAATTTAAATGCAATCATCACGCACCCATCAAAAAAAGAAATTTATAAATCAATCTCCCGTAGATATAACATAGCATAATAGTGAGTAGATTTTCGAACCCACAAAGAAATTAAAAGAAGTATGTTATCATATGTTCTCCTTATCTAAACCTTATGTAATTAACTTAAATTAGTCTTATGATGTCTTAAATATAAAGTAAATAGCGGGGAAGTAAACTAGGAAAGTACCTAAAACTAATCCTAAACAACTTAAGAAACTCGAATCTAAATAGGAAACAAAATTAAAATAGAAATTTCAAGACCAATTAAGAAATTACCAAGTTCTTAGACATATGACATGAAATCTAGTTACGAACTTATTACAGAAAAATGATCACTTTGAGTAGTTGATTTTAGAACTCTTATAAAACAGCCAAAAATTCTTATCCTTGTATAGGTGGATTAATTTTTTGTCAAGGGCTTCCAATTTGCCCATAATCTTCTTCTCAATCTCCTTAATTTGATTAATCTTTCTTAATGACATTAATACTTCAATTAATCAATTGTTATAGGATTGAACACAAGATTGATAAACAAATCAAGACATCGTCAACATCAAGTTAGAATATATTCTAAGAACTTGCAATATAAGCAACTTGAATCATACAATTCCCTTTGAATTCTAATTAATTCAAAAAATTTGCAACTTAATCAAGACAAACATATGCTACTAGCAAATCAGCCTAAAGACCAATCATAGCAAATCAATCAATAGTTAACATTCATAACTATTCTATTATGCAAGTTAATTATGTTGATCAAGTATAGAAACTCGACACAATTGGTATGAAAAGGAATAAGGAATTACACAAGTACACAAGAGGTAATCCTCATAATATCAAAGATAGAATCTTTAATACATATATCTTGAAGTATCTCAAACAAAAAAAAAAAAGCCTAAAAACATAGATAAAAACTTAATTGTTTGAATACGATAGAAACTAAAAGAAACATACTACTTGGAAATAAGAAAGAACAAGAGAAAGAATGAAAGATAACGCTTAGGAAGTCCATAATCTCAAATCTTCTTGTCTCATTACCTTCTCCTCCTTTCCTAGCCTTCTTTGATACTTTTCTATTGAAGTATTATTGCAAAATGTAGTTAATGAGTCCAAATTTGTCCAAATGATCATTTTTTCTATGTGAAAGATAAATTAAACTCCTCATGATTTGAATTATTAAAATGTAAATATAACACATCACACACATATACATATATTTCAAACCATTACTGATCTATATTTATTGTATAAAGTTTTTTAGATACATTATATACCCAAAATAATTATTTTTATAATCTTCAACGCTTTAAAAAAGTATTAATGGTCTATTGCAACCGAAGTATGACCAAATTGCATCTGATTAACAGTCGAAAATGTGGCTTTGACCAATTTGCAGTTGAATTCAAAAAAAGTTTGCCTACTAATGGGAAGGATTTAGGGTTTTGCAATAGAATTGCGATTGAAATATTTTCCCCACAAAAATTTTCAAAATTCAGCCCAATTCGGCAACAAAAATTTTTTGCACCCTGATTCCTTCTTAAATTTCAAGAAGGCGTGATTAGTAGTCTTTTGGATACCAATCCTTTTCTATCACAATTCAATCATAAAGTTAGAAACTGCCTTTTTTTTTTCCGGGGTTATCAGTTGCAATTGGGCATATGTTAGGTAGTGTTTAGAACTCTTGCAAACAATAATATATTGCAAAAACTTGTTATAGATTGAAAACAAGAATATATTCCAAAAACATGCAAACATAAGCAAGTTGAATCATGCAATTCCTTATCAATCCTAATTAATTCAAAAAACTAGCAACTTAATCATGATAAATAGATGCTACTAGAACATCATCCAAAAGACCGATCATGGCAAATCAATCAATATTTAACATTCCTAGCTATTCAATTATACAAGTTAACTATGTTGATCAAGTATAAAAACTTAACATAATTAGGATTGATGATTGATCTAGACCGCCACTTTTGCTGCTTCAGAAGTAGTAATATACTCAACTTCAATAGTTGAATAAGAAGTTGTGTCTCGATTTGAACTTTTCCAACTAGCTGCTATATCGCCAAAAGTGAACACGTAGGTAGATTGGAATTTGTAATTATCCTTAGTAGATTGAAAGCTAGCATCAGTATACCCTTTAACTTATTGGTCACCTTTTCCGCAATATACCAAGAATACATCCTTAGTTCTTTTTAAATACTTAAGGATAATCTTGACAGTCACTCAATAACCTTTTCCAGGGTTAGATTGGTATCTGCACGTCATGCTAAGAGTGCAAGGTACATCGGGCCTAGTACATATCATATCATATATGATATATCTAATTGCTTAAGCATGTGGTATCTTACTTATGTGATCCCTTTCATCGTGTGTCTTAAGACATGTAGACTTTGGAAGGCTTACCACATATGTCACACATAAGAATTCCCTTTTGGATTTGATTCATGCTAACCCTCTTTAGCACTTTACCTACGTAGGTAAACTGTGTAAGACCAAGCAACCTATTTGATATATTTCCATAGATCCTTATTCCAAGAATATAGGTTTCTTCTCTGAGGTCTTTCATGAAGAATTTCGTTGATAACCATATCTTGACTGTTTGAAGAGTGGAGACATCATTTCCTATTAATAATATGTCATCTACAAATAGTATTAGGAAAACAATTGCACTTCTACTAACTTTCTTGCACACACAAGGTTCATTCATGTTTTGCATGAAACCAAATTCTTTAATTATTTAATGAAAACGGACATTCCAACTCCTACAAGTTTACTTAAGCCCATAAAAAGACCTTTATAGCTTGCACATGTCAGTGTGATCCTTGCATGTGAAACCCTCATGTTATGTCATGTACACTTCTTCAGTCAACTTTCCATTTAGGAAGGTTATTTTCACATCTACTCGCCAAATCTAATAGTCATAATAAGTGGAAGCTGCTAGGATTATTCCATTGGATTTTAGTGTCGCTACTCGTGAAAATGCCTCGTCATAGTCAATACTTATTGTTAACGAAAATATTTTACAACCAGTCGTACTTTATAGATAATTACATTACCATCTATATCGGTTTTCTTCTTGAAAACCCACTTGCATCATATGAGTTTTACCCTTTATGGTGGGTCAATCAAAGTCCAAATTTGATTGTCATACATCAAAATAATTTATGATTTCATATCTTCAAGCCCTTTGTCAGATTCTGAACTTTTAAGAACTTCCTTATATAAGTAGTAGGCTTACCTTCTTATATGAGCAATACATCGTTGTATTCACTTATGAGAAATCTATATCTCTCATGTGCTACATGTATCCTGCTTAACTTACAAGATTCTAGTGTATTTGAAGGTTCATTTACTTGTTAATAGACTTAAGATCAATTGGTTGATCATTATTTGTTTGTTCTTCTTAAACTTCACAAAGTTCAATTTTACTCCTATATTCTCCTTTATGCTTAAATTCACATTTTAAGAAAATAACATTCTTAGAAACAAACACCTTGTTCTTAGAAAGAAAATAGAAATAATATCCATAGGATTCTTTTTTATATCCAACAAACAAACAAATATCAAACATATCTTCAAGTTCGTCTGATTTTGTCCTCTTCACATAAGCAAGACATCTCCAAATTTTTAGGTAAGTTAATTTTGGTGTCTTACCAAATAACAACTCATATGGGGTAGTATCAACTATTTTTTTTTAATGAAATTCTATTTAAAATATAAATAGTAGTTTTGCAATGCATATCCCCAAAACGATTTTGGTAAGTTTGCAAAAGTCACCATGGTTCGAACCATATCCAATAAAGTTCGATTACTTCTTTCGAAGTTATATTGAGATGTATTTGGTGGATTTCACTAAGATAATACCCCATTATATCTAAGATGACTTTGAAATTCTTGGCTTAAGTATTCACTTCCTCGACCATATTTTAGAGTTTTCATACTTCTACCAAGTTGTTTCTATCCTCTATTTCTAAATTCTTTGAACTTGTCAAAAGCTTTAGATTTGTATTTTATTAAAAACATATACCCATATTGAGAATAATAATTAGTAAAAGTAATGAAGTATTGATAACCCCTCTTGCTTGCAATGCCATTAGTCCACATATATTACTATGTATTTGTAACATCCCATATTTCCATGGCGTAGTGGATAGTAACTTTATGGGATGTCATCTTCGCTCCATAAGTAGTGAAAATTTTTCCAAAATCCTTTTATCAAATATAAGATGATACAAAGAGTTTAACTTCTGATCCATATATTCAAGGGTATAACATATCCAAAATATAGCATGAGGTTTTGGGAGTCCACTACGCTTCCGTTGTGCTTCTGATCCCTAAAATATTTCAAAAACAAATAACACACGTGTAAGCGTAAGGCTCAATGAGTCCTATGTGTGTTAGTGTTTTCAACTTAAAAGATCTCATGTAGAGTAATCTCAACATAAACAAGCTAGTTCAGAAATTCTCATGTGAAGACATTCTAAAACAAGTATTCAAGGATTTCGAGTGAAAACATGTTGATTGAAGTATTCAAGAATTCTAATATAAGATATTTTGATGCAAGTATTCAAGCATAGTTAGTGCTTATGCCAAGGATTTAAGTACGTGCTTACGCCAAGTAATATGCTTACGCTAAGTATTGTGCTTACGTCAAGTATTCAAGTCAGTTCTTATGCCAAGTAATCAAGTTAGTGCATATGCCAAGGATTTAAGTCTGTGCTTACGCCAAGTAGTATGCTTACGCTAAGTATTGTGCTTACGCCAACTATTCAAGTTAGTTCTTATGCCAAGTATTCAAGTTAGTGCATATGCCAAGTATTTAAGTCAGTGCTTACACTAAGTATTCAAGTTAGCACATACGTCAAGTATTCAAATATTCAAGCATTGTCAGTCATGCATTGGATTCAAGAATTGTCATGTTTAAGAATTTAATATTCTTGATATTCTTAAAAATTCAAGATTCATAAAATTTATCATGCTTCCAAATATATGTAGAAAATCTCACACTTGAGTATATTAGGAAAGCAATTTCCATATCAGGAAAACACTTTACCAAAATCAGGATTTAGAAACTAAAGAAATCACATGAGATATTTCATATCCATCATGTTCAAGAAACAAGTGCTTAATAATGCTTTCAAACTCAAGTGTAACATTTATCTCATAATATATCAAGAAAGCATTAACTATATCAGGGGAGCACATGATTGTTTCAGAAAAACATTTAGCTAAACGGAATTTAAAAGACTTGGGACTCACCTCATATCCTAGGTATTGTGTATTACGGTATTTGCAATCCTTAAGCCTTTGGAAGACCTTAACGTAGATAACCTACATATTTTATCATTTCACACTTCCTTTAGTATTCTAGGATTCACAACCAATACATATCACCAATTACATGTTGTTAAGGAAATTACCAAATTTCTTATTTCTTCATTTCATACCAAAACGGAATATATTTCTTGAGGTAACTCAATTCCTTTTCATTACCCTTTTCTATAAATATATTTTCAAGGCCATCACATGACTCCTTAATCCTTCATACCATTAATAGCTCACATGAAATAAACTCATAGCTTTACTTTCTTAAACCAAAGTTCTGCATTTTTCTCACCTTAGCACACCTTAATATTCTTATCACAATTTTTTATTCACAAGTCCAATTGATGCCAAACTAATTCCAAAATGTCCTAAAGACTTTCCTTGACAGTTTCCAATCATAAAATACTCATTTCACTTTTCATTTTATTCAGTTCTGTCCATAATGTCTCCGCACTTCAATCCCATAACTAAATTGACAACATTTTATTCATAGGTCAAAATCTTGTCAAATTCATCCCAAAATGATCCTAAGACATTTAGCTACAAGTTTCAGGTCATGGGATTCTAAAACAACTGGCCATATTGTTCAGTTTATTACTTCTTCAGAGCTGCACAAAATTCTTCCA
Source organism: Voacanga thouarsii (assembly GCA_026120185.1). Taxonomy (NCBI): domain Eukaryota; kingdom Viridiplantae; phylum Streptophyta; class Magnoliopsida; order Gentianales; family Apocynaceae; genus Voacanga; species Voacanga thouarsii. Next base: position 54,590 of record JANUWF010002439.1, read on the forward strand.
AAATAGAATTTATGTTTTGTTCCTTTCCTTCACTTAATCCTTTCTCTTTTCTTTCCTATTCAATATATATGTCGTTTAATCAATGCAATCCTTTGTTTATCATCTAAACATCACATAATCCTTCTTGATTCCAGTCATGCACAATCACAATCTTTCATGTTTAAACAACAACAAAACCAACAACTTTGAATAATAACAACAATAGTCTATTTTTGTCAACAATTAAACCATTCTCTATCTTATTTCCTTCTTCCATTTTTGCAGCCATAAACAACTCTTTAAACTATAATCAAAACACCTTCAAACATCAGCATACATGCCTCCAAATGCACTACCACACACAACACACACAACAGCACCAAAACATGGATATTTTCCAAACATAAATCATAATTCACATGAATTTTCTCAATAAAATTTATATCAAAACAATACTTATTCTTCATGTTTCAACTTTAATTCATGAAATATAAACTTTTACCTTATTTTTTGATTGCTCTAGGCTAAAAATGCTCCAAGTTCCTTCATTTTTCTCTTCATGGATTGTTTTCTCTCTTTTTCCTTTTTTCTCTCAATTTTCTCTAGCTTTTCTTTCCTTTTCCTTTCTTTTTCTCTTCTTTTCCTTTCTCCATTCTTTATGGATGAAATTCAGGCTATATTTCAGCATCTCCACCTCTATCTTATGGCAAATATGTCACATGGCCGATTGGAGTTAGTGAGGTGAAAAGCATATTTAGAAAGCTTATGAAAATCGTACTAAATAAGCTTAGGAAAAATAATTTTAAAATGTTATCTCAACCAATCAAATAGAAACACTAGGCCTCATAAACCAGTTACTAAATGACATTTATTTTCATCCACCAATCATATTGTGCCACTTGTTTCAATTTTGGCTGCATTTAGAATTTCTTCAAAAAATAACTATAATTTCGGTCCTTATCGAGAAAATATGTTATTTCACTAATAGAATCTATGAAATTTACTGAACTCAATGGTACGAATCAAAATTCTCAATTCTTTTCAATTTGCAGTCAAAATTCCAATTGCGCTTGAAATTATAATAATCCTGTTAGCCCTAAGGGCCTTCATTTATGTTTTGATTTATGACAAACGTTGATATGGACTAACGTGTCAATTTATTGTGATAGGACATAATTGACCTTTGTTCTTCTAAAGTTTTCAGATAAGAATTATTGGCAACTCCTTCATCACCGATTTTAAGAATGGAAGATCAATTGGAAAATCAAGTATAAGGAGTTATACATCAAGAAGAATTTTTATGAAGAATATTAGACTAGGAAGTGTTCATTAAGGTATACTTATTATTTCCTATGTCCCTTTATCTTTTGATTCATTTGGTTTTATCTTGAAGCTTCAAAGGAGATGATTTTCAAAGTTTTTAGAATTCACAGAATTTTGGAATATACAATTTGAATCCAAAAGGTTCATCCAAAATCTTGTAAATCAGGTTGAAAAATTGTTCGTCAGGGATGTGCCATTTTGGACTTAACTTTTGGATGCATCTTCGTCCAAAACCCGAGTCCAAAACTCGGATGAGTTTAAACAGAAAAATTTATAGCCGTTTTTTTATAATCGTTAGCACTCCACTTTTTAGCTCTATAAATAGCCCTTAAAACCATATTACAAGTAAGATTTTTGAAACATCCATCTTAGAAACACTATTGCTCAATATCTTCAAAAATCTCCTTTTGTCTTAGCTTCAAAGTGAGTTCATTGTGTATCAAAGATAAAAGTATTTTGTGCTTGTATCCGAGAGAATATCTGCTCAAGTAAATGAGCTTATCTCTATTCTATTGATTTTCAATTCTCAGCTTGTAATAGCATGGTTGTATGGTAAAACCCATAGGGGTGATCCTTATTGTGTGTATGTTCAAGGTTGTATGGTAAAACCCATAGGGGTGATCATTGTTGTGTATATGTTCAAGGTTGTGTGGTAAAACCCATAAAGGTGAGCCTTGATGTGTTTGAGAGGTTGTGTAAAACCTAGTGTGGTGATCCTCTCTTGTATGTGGTTGTTTCATTAATGGAGGTTAATGAAATAGGATTGAAAATCCTTAAGTGTGAGGCTTAAGGTAGTGGACGTAGATCATTGTTGATTGAACCACTATACATCTCTTGTCTCATTTTATTTCAGTGGTTCATGTATATTGTTTTTATGATCTTTCACTGTCTAAATCTGAATACACATCTACGACTACTTGGACAGCTTTCAATGCATCAATAAAGTCAGTCCAAGTATCTTTGTGATCATCCTTGTTCAGCATTTTAGACTCTTCAGAAAAATTATTTTTGCTTGCCAAAAACCTTATTCACCCCCCCCCCCCTTCTAAGGTTTTTCATTTAGTATCTGAGAGAGGTCTACATACTTTTGGTTTAACAGCCTAGTAGAAAAAATCTTAATGGCATGCTCATCTTCTCTTCTATATGTTGAAGGATCTTCAACAAATCGTCCACCTTTGTTTAATAGAAGCAACTATACCTTCTGGAAAAATAGAATAAAGATTTATGTGTGTTCTATTAACTTCGAGTTATAGAGTTTAATAGAGAATGGTCCTTTTATTCCATCAAAGATGATTGATGGCATAAAAATACCTAAATAGAATGATGAGTATAGTGTGGAAGACAATGTAAAAATGACTCTAAACTTTCAAGCTATGAATATTTTGTGTTGTGCACTAGATGCGACTGAATACAACCGTGTTAGTGGTTGTGATTTAGCTCATGATATGTGGAGATTGCTAGAAGTCACCCATGAGGGGACAAATCAAGTCAAAGAATCAAAACTAGGGCTTCTTATTCATGATTATGAATTATTTACTATGAAGCCAAATGAAAGCATCACTAACATGTTCACAAGATTTACTAATATCTCAAATGGTCTGAAAGCTTACGGAAAGGTTTATTCCCTTGGGGAATAAAACCGAAAAATTCTTGATGCTTTACCAAAAAGCTAGCAGCCTAAAACTCTTGCTGTTGAAGAATCCAAGGATTTGAAATCCTATCGGATCTCTTTTAACTCATGAGATGAAGCTTAAAAGGTTTCATGAATCTGATGATCATGATAAAAGTAGAAAAGGAATTGCTCTAAAAGCTGAAAGTGAAGATGAAGAAACAAGCTCTTCGGAAAGCAGTGAAGGCATGGATGGTGATGACTTAGCAATGATAGCAAAAAAATTCAGAAGGATGTTCAAAGGAAACTACAAACGAGGAAGTAAGTTTATAAGAAAGAAAGGACAAACCTCCAGCTTCAAACCTCAATGCTTTGAATGTAAAAGCACGGATCACTTCATTGCAGACTGTCCGGTTGCAAAAGAAAAGGAAGGAAAAGTATCTAAGAAGAGGAAAGACCAGAAAATCAAGAAAGGTAAAGGATTGATGGGAGCTTGGAACTTAAATGATGAATCTGGAGATGAAGAATCTAAGGAAGAAACTGTTAACATTTGCTTCATGGCTTTGGAAACTGAGGTAAACTTTTCAACATCAGAATGCATGTCTATTTCGCATACATCTATGACTGAAAAGCATGTTGATCCTAATGAGTTGTTATGTGATATGTTTTGTGAATTAAAAAAACTGTCCAGAAAAAATAAAGATTTAAAGTTGAAGGTAAATTGTCTGATGAAAGAAAATGAAGCTTTGTTGAATAGCTACGAAATGTCTCTTGAAATACATATATGTGCTGAAATTGAAAAAGATGTGATCATGACAACATTACATCATGCATCTCTGGAAAATAGAAACTTGTGTGATAAAATTCGAATTCTTGAATGCATGGTTAGCACCTTCAATGATATGAAAATTAGAGTAAATGATCTTACCAATTGCATTGAAAAATTTACAAATGGTAAAAGCAATCTGGAAAAACTTCTCAGAACTCAACATCATTTTGGTAATCGAAATGGATTAGCATATAACCATGAGGATAATAACAAAACTTGCATGCCCAGATTTGTTTATGCTGGAAATCAAAGTGGCTTAGAATATAACCAGGAGGATAAAGACAAACCTTGCATGCCCAGATTTGTTTATTCTGGAAATCGAAGTAGCTTAGAATATAAACATGAGGATAAAGACAAAACTTGCATGCCCAGCATTTAGCTTAGCCGAAAATCAAAGTGGCTTAGGATATGAACATAAGAATAACTACAAAAAGAACAAGTTTTAGCATGCTAAACCTACTCCTTCTCACAGCACATACAAGGCATGCACGTATTGTGAAAAACCTGGACATATTGTTTCAAGATGTCTTATTAGAAGAAAAGTGGAATCCAGTGAAGCTACTTTCTGGAAAATCAAAGAAAATGTTACTAACCTTCATGGACCCAAGAAAGTGTGGGTACCAAAAATCATCTCTTCTTCTCATGTATAGGCACGGTCTTTAAGCTTTACCAAGTGGTTCTTGGACAGCGGTTGTTCAAGACACATGACTGGAAATGCAGCATTGCTAGAAGATATTCAGACAACAAATGAAGGATTTGTTACATTTGGAGACAAGAAAAAAGGGAAGATTCTCGGCATTAGTAATATTGGTAAAGGTTCATTAACATTTATAAAGCAAGTCTTACTTATTGATGATTTGAAATATAACTCTGCTCAACATTAGCCAACTTTGTGACAAAGGTTGCAAAGTTATTTTTGAAAAAGATTCTTGCTCTATACTTGACAGTGGAAATCTCGAAATCATCTTTATTGCCAAATGCATGGGAAATGTATATGTGTTTTATCTTAATGACCTTGTAGCTAATGGAATTAGATGTCTATCCGTTCATGATAATGATGGTTATCTTTGGCATAGGAGACTAGGTCATGTATCCTTTGATTTGTTAAACAAACTATCCTCAAAAGAACTTGTTAGAGGGCTTCCAAAAATGAAATTTGATAAACACAAAATCTGTGATGCATGTCAATTTGGAAAGCAAATCAAAACTTCTTTTAAACCAAAGAAAATGATCTCCACCTCAAAACCTCTTGAATTAGTTCATATGGATTTATTTGGACCTATGAGGACTGCTAGTCTTGGTGGTAAAAAATACGCATATGTAATTGTTGATGATTTTTCTAGATTTACCTGGACATTATTTCTTGGACAAAAAGATGAAGCCTTTACTGATTTTTCAAAACTGATTAAGTGCGTCCAAAACTCGATTGGATGCAAATTGGTCTCTATTAGAAGTGACAATGGAAAAGAATTTTGTAACAGCGAATTCACTCTCTTCTGTGATGAAAATGGAATCTTTCATAATTTCTTAGTAGCTAAAACTCCTTAACAGAATGGTGTTGTTGAAAGGAAAAATCGGACCTTGCAAGAAATGGCTAGATCAATGCTTTGTGAAAATGTTCTTCCAAAATACTTTTGGGCGGAAGCTGTTAACATAGCATGCTATACAATAAACCGAGTTATGTTAAGACCATTTTTTAGAAAAACTCCTTTTGAACTTGTTTGACAAAACTTCTTCTATCTCGTATTTTAAAGTTTTTGGGTGCAAATGTTTTGTTCTAAATACAAGAGAAAATATTGGAAATTTTGATAGCAAGTCCGATGAGGCTATATTTCTTGGATATTCTTCCAACAAGAAAGCTTATAGAGTATACAATAAAAGAACACTTTGTGTGGAAAAATCTGTGCATGTTGTATTTGATGAATCTAACATTTATACGTCAAAAAGAGATGATGATGATATAGGAAATTCAAATGAAGCTAAGTTAGATCAAGTAAATGCTCCATCATTAGATACTCATGCAAAAAAGAAGGAGATCGAAGAATTACAGAATGAACAAGAGAAAGATCAAACTAAAGATTCTACAAATCATCAATTGCCAAAAGATTGGAAATTCAAATTAGGCCATCCAAAGGAGCAAATCATTGGAGATCCAAACCAAGGAGTTAAAACTCGATGGTATTTTATCAACAACGTTGCTCTTCTTTCAAATATTGAACCTAATAGCATTGATATTGCATTACATGATGAGTTTTGGATTATTGCCATGCAAGAAGAGTTGAATCAATTCGAAAGAAATCAAGTTTGGAAACTTGTTCTTAGACCGCATGATCATCCTGTTATTGGAACAAAATGGGTTTTTAGAAATAAACTTGATGAAAACGGAGCTATAATTAGAAACAAAGCTAGATTGGTAGCTCAAGGATTTAATCAAGAGGAAGGCATTGACTACGATGAAACATTTGCTCATGTTGCTAGATTAGAATCTATTAGAATGTTACTTGCTTTCGCATCTTTTAAAAATTTTATGCTCTATCAAATGGATGTCAAAAGTGCTTTCTTAAATGGCTTTATTGAAGAAGAAGTGTACGTTGAGCAGCCACCTGATTTTTCTCATGAGCTCTATCCAAATCATGTTTTCAAACTATCTAAAGCTCTTTATGGATTAAAGTAAGCTCCTAGAGCTTGGTATGAAAGGCTTAGTGGTTATCTAATCTCAAAAGGATTTTCCAGAAGCTTAATTGATAATACCTTGTTTATCAAATCTGATTGCTCTGGTGACTTACTAATCGTCCAAATCTATGTTGATGATATTATCTTTGGCGCTACTAATGACCCCTTGTGCAAGATGTTTGCTAAGATTATGCAGCAAGAATTTGAAATGAGTATGATGGGAGAATTGAACTTCTTTCTCGGACTGCAAATTAAGGAAAAATAAAGATGGAATCTTCATTAACCAAGAAAATTATGCCAAAGAGTTGCTCAAAGGGTTTGGAATGAATGAAGTAAAAGAAATCAGCACACCCATGAGCACATCCATAAAACTTGACCAAGATGAAAAAGGTGAGGAGGTAGATGAACGAAAATATAGAGGTATGATTAGAAGTCTACTATATCTTACTGCTAGTCGACCAGATATCATGTTTTCAGTATATCTTTGTGCTCAATTTCAATCTTGTCCGAAAGAATCTCATTTAAGTGCAGTTAAACGCATATTTCGATATCTTATTAGGACATATGATTATGGATTATGGTATCCACGTACTAACACCTTTGATCTTATAGGATATACTGATGCAGATTATGCAGGGTGTAAATTTGAAAGAAAAAGTACTAGTGGCCATTGTCAATTTTTTGGACACTCACTGGTATCATGGCACAGTAAAAACAAGCTTGCGTATCATTATCCACCACTAAGGCTGAATATATTGCAACAGGAAGCTGTTGTGCTCAAATCTTATGGATGAAGAATACTCTGCGAGATTTCAATTTAAATTTTAACTGTGTTCCTATAATGTGTGATAATACAAGTGCTATCAATCCAACAAAAAAATTCAGTGCAGCACTCGAGAACAAAGCACACTAAAGTTAAACATCACTTCATCCGAGACCATGTACTCAAAGGAGATGTGTGTGTTGAATATGTCTCAACGGATGAACAACTTGCAGATATCTTCACTAAACCTCTAGCTGAGGACAAGTTCAACAATTTGAGAAGAGGTTTGGGTATTACAAGAATTTGATAAATAATCTTTTTGTGTAAGTTCTTCTTATGCAGGAATTGTGAAGAAAAATGTTTTGGAAACAAAACTCTACATCCAAAATACCCTGTTCTTGTTTTGGACGCAGTACTAGAATCTAATTCCTATATCCAAAATGCATTTCAGGGAAACACTCTTTTGGACAATGATTTCGGACCTGGTCTTGTTCCAAAATCAATGCTTGATATTCTTTTATTCCAAATTTCGCGTTTCAAAAAATTGGTTTGCGCATTTTTCAAAACTCCTCAGAAAATCACATGTTTCCAAGGCACATTGTTCTCACACTATCGTAGACATTCAAAGCTATCTGATTTTCTTTTTCTCAAAACCCTTGAAACCGTCATTCTTCCAAAACAATTCCTCTGTGTTCTTCTTCTCTGAAAACCCAAAAAGCTCTGTAAAAGCTTGAATCCTTCAATGGCCAAGACAAAATCCACTGTTCCAAAATCTAAAAAGGAGCAAAAATCTTCTCCGATATTAATGAAAAAGGTTTCGGGTTCAACAAAGGGCGAAGCGAAAGCAAAGGAAGCTTCACCTTAGCCTCACTTCTCGACTTCTCATTATGATTCGTCTGAATCTTCCTCCGAACAACTGAGTTCTGCAAATCAGGTACCTCGATTTCTCTACTCCAAATGTGAATCTAAATACAATGACTGGGTCTCTAGAAATCGAACTATTATTTCTTGCTATCGAGGGAACCACTCTGCTTTTCTGAACTTGTCAAATATTCTAGATATGTTTGATAATGTCGGGTCGGGGAGTTTGCTATCAGTTGATGAGAAAATCTACACTCCTTTAGTCTGGGAATTTTATGCAAATTTTAAAAAGGGAAAACTGGAAGAAATAGAGGGAGGATTCAAGATTAGGTGGTATGTGACACGAGTGAAAGGAAAAGATTTTGAATTTGACCATAGAATGCTGAACAGAATCTGTGATGTTCGTGATACTGGTTTTCAGTATTTTGAGTTGAAAAAATTTCCTAAAGGAAATGAAATTTTTATTCTGAACAATTTTGAGAAGTTGTTTACTGGTGGAAAAAGCTTTGAGATCTCTGGAAATCGCAGTTCTAAATGGCTGAATGGATTGGGTAGAATCCTTCATCATATGGTTTCTACCATTGTTGTACCCAATTCAAGTCATAAGACCTCTATTAGCATACTTCAAATGGTGGTCATGCTTGCCTTAGCTGAGGGGAGACAGATTAACTTTGGATTTCTGGTAACAAAGTTAATGTTGCAGTCTAGAAATACTTCTAGCAAGGCTCTTCCGTTTAGAAATTTATTGACCAAAGTCTTCAGATTTTTCAATATTAATTTAAATTCTATTACTTCTGATCCCTTAAAAACAAATGTTTATAGCTATGACTCCTTTGAAAACATGGGATATGTAAGGGAGAATAATTCTTGGAAATTGCTTAGAGAAACTGCTGGAAAAGAAAGAAAGAACCTGATGAAAATTAAGGACGAAGGAAAGACTGTCTCTGGTTCTAAAAGAAAATTTGATGAAGGCAATATTCATGACATGGGTTTATCTGAGAATATTCTGAGTGCAATAAGCTCCTTTACAGAAAAATTGGAATCTCTTAGCTCTGAAATCAAGAACTTAGGAAATAGAATTTCTGTCATTGAGCAATCTGCTAAGCCTTCCGCCTTTATATCTGATCATGAAAAGGATGAACAATCTTTAGAGGAGAAGAATGAACCACCTGCAGATATCAAGGTTCCCTCTCCTGAACCCTCATCTAAACCATCTCCACAGCCTTCTCCTGTCCAGAAAAAAGATATTCCTCCTCCTTCTCCCAAACCCAAAGGAAAAAGACAGAAGTATGTGGTTGTAAAGTGAAAATCCAACAAAATAGTCGGTCAGTTTTCCAAGAAGGGTACTGGATCCAAGGGTGAAACCATTAATATTTCCTAGACTGTTTTCTTGGGTAACACCGTAGGCTGATAAACAACTTACATTCTGCCACAGTTGAACAATTTACTTTTTCAGTCATTTATATTCTGTCTTTGGATAATTTCTGATACTTTTTTAAGTTTAATTCTTTGTCATGCCTATTATCTATCTGATGACTGTTAAGTACATATTACTTCTCATTCTTCTATGCTTCTTTTTGATTGATGACAAAGGGGGAAAAAGAAAATGACAGTGAATATGGGAGAGATGACAGTTATTATGGGGGGAGAAAGAAAATGTTAGATAGATCCACATGTTGATAAGGAGAAAATGGAAAAATGAAACTGTTGTGAAAATGTTGAATGTTGGTCTGCATGACTGTCGGCATGATGTTGTTTGCAAGACATATGCTAATCTGAAAATGTTATAGTCTGCAATATAAGCTGTATGAAATTATTGGTATGCAGTAATTGATAGAAAATGTAAAGTTTGCATGTTACGACTGCATATGAATTTGATCTACATGTTGATATCCAAAAATAAAATGTTGTGAGTTCTACATGGATTCTACATGACTAATATTGGACTGCTAATGTTTTGTTCAGCAAAGTAACTGCTATGGAAGTTAAAACCCTTTGAAAAACTGAAACTGCTGTATGAACAGTTATTGAATTCCCGAAGTAACTGCATGAACTGTTATGAACTGCATGAACCATTTATGATATGAACAGTTGCGCAGGTAAATCAAAACCATGATGAAAATTTCTGATTCACTGTTCACAAATTTTTCTGAAAAATTCCTCAGTTTGTGAAAGTTCAATTTTATAACATAGAATTCTGAATGATAATTGGATCCTTGAAACAAAAATTTTATGATAAATTTTTGGTGCATCGAATCAGGGGAAGTTTTGGATTCAGAAACTTTGTATCCAAAACAAATATTCTTATAAGCAGTTTTTGAAAAATGTTTTGGACATCCAAAAGTCCTATCCAAAAGATATTCTGAAAACACAAGTTCTTCCAAAATGATTTTGGATACACTTTCAGGATGAATAAATCGTTACTTCTTCGATTCCATCTTATGTTCAAAATTATCACATAAGCATATATTTAGGGGGAGCTTTTTAGCACTTTATCTCTATCAAATTACTTTGAATATTTATGTAGAGATATGATATGCTTTAGGATTATTGAGATATGGTTTCTCATAAGATCTCTATGAGACTTATTACAATTATTTGCACATTTTGCTCATCATGTTATCTCTATCTACATATCAAATGTGTCATGTTTGTCATCACTCAAAAAGGGGGAGATTGCTATCCTTAAAGGCCTTCATTTTTGTTTTGATTTCTGACAAACGTTGATATGGACTAACATGTCAATTTATTATGATAGGACATGATTGACCTTTGTTCTTCTAAAGTCTTCAGATAAGAATTGTTGGCAACTCCTTCATCACCGATTTCAAGAATGGAAGATCAATTGGAAAATCAAGTATAAGGAGTTATACATCAAGAAGACTTTTTATGAAGAATATTAGACTAGGAAGTGTTCATTAAGGTATACTTATTATTTCCTATGTTCTCTTATCTTTTGATTCATTTGCCTTTACCTTGAAGCTTCAAAGAAGATGACTTTCAAAGTTTTTAGAATTCACAGAATTTTGGATGGTACAGTTTGAATCCAAAAGGTTCATCCAAAATCCTCTAAACCGAGTTGAAAAATTGTTCGTCAGGGATGTGCCATTTTGGACTTAACTTTTGGATGCATCTTCGTCCAAAACCCTAGTCCAAAACTCGGATAAGTTTAAATAGAAAAATTTATAGCCATTTTTTTATGACCGTTGGCACTCCACTTTTTGGCTCTATAAATAGCACTTAAAGCCAGATTACAAGCAAGATTTTTGAAACATCCATCTTAGAAACACTATTGCTCAATATCTTCAAAAATCTCCTTTTATCTTAGCTTCAAAGTGAGTTCATTGTGTATCAAAGATAAAAGTATTTTGTGCTTGTATCCAAGAGATTATCTGCTCAAGTAAATGAGCTTATCTCTGTTCTATTGATTTTTCAATTCTCAGCTTGTAATAGCAAGGTGGTGTGGTAAAACCCATAGGGGTGATCCTTGTTGTGTTTATGTTCAAGGTTGTATGGTAAAACCCATAGGGGTGATCCTTGTTTTGTGATTGTTCAAGGTTGTGGTGTAAAACCCACAGAGGTGAGCCTTGATGTGTTTGAGAGGTTGTGTAAAACCTAGTGTGGTGATCCTCTCTTATATGTGGTTGTTTCATTAAGTAAGGTTAATGAAATAGGGTTGAAAATTCTTAAGTGTGAGGCTTAAGGTAGTGGACGTAAATCATTGTTGATCGAACCACTATGCATCTCTTGTCTCATTTTATTTCAGTGGTTCATGTATATTATTTCTATGATCTTTCACTGTCTAAATCTGAATACACATCTACGAGTGCTTGGACAGTTTTCAATACATCAATAAAGTTTGTCCAAGTATCTTTGTGATTATCCTTGTTTAGCATTTTAGACTCATCGAAAAAATTATTTTTGCTTGCCAAAAACCTTAATCACCCCCCCCCCCCCCTCTAAGGTTTTTCAAATCCCTTGAAAACTCTAATTATACCAAAATGTCCATCCCATCGCACAAATCAACTTTTGTTTTGAGCTTACATGCAAATTCTCACTCTATGCAAAGTAGTCATCAATTGAAGTACAAAAATACAAGTAGAACAATCTTAAAATTCCATCTGAGTCCCTACAATTTTAAAATTCCAATAATGCCCCTAAATATTTTTATCACACCAAAATGTTCATCTCATTATACTGATCATTTCTTGTTCTGGTCACTTCCACAAATTCTTATTCTATATAAAGTAGTAGCCAATTAAAGTATAAAAGTGAGGGGAGATAAAAAAAATTTTTTCCTCTATTCTTATTTAGCAAGATTTGCATAAGCTTTTGACCTCACTAATTCCAATTGACCATGTGACATATGTACCATAAGAATGGAGAGGTAGAAATATAGCCTGAATTTTGTCCATAAAAAATGGAGAAAGAAAAGGAAGAGAAAAAGAAAGGAAATGGAAAGAAAAGCTAGAGAAAATTGAGAGAAAAAGGAAAAAGAGAGAGAACCCACTAAAAGAAAGTTTTTGGAAGCCAAAAGTTTATGAAACAATTGCGTAAGCCTAATCTAAATCAAGAAAAAAATTTCAAAGATCTGTAATAATATATGTAACCTGGCTCTGATACTGTTTGTTGGTTTTGGTCATGCAAAAAGATTTGGACAGCAGAAAAACATTAAATACTCAAAACCTTACAATTGGATCACTTACATATGTTAAAATAGATCAAATAAAGGAAACAAGCATTACCTCCGAATGTAGCTTTCAAAATTCTCTAAAGACCTCTTAAAATCCACCGTTTTGCTTATGATATCATGACCTGTTCCAAAGATCAAAACAATTAAACATGCTATAAAGAAAAGAACATTTAAGAAAATGGAAATAAATAACCTACCAAATACTAGAAGGCTATAAATAAAAGGACATCAAACATTAAAATTAAATATATATGAAATCGAGGATTTTTATTATACTTACCCATATGAACATGGAATAATAGGACAAGCATATGACCAGGCATAAAAAATATATATATATTAGATGTTGTGTTGAGTGTAGCCATGATTACAAAGGAAAATTATTTCTATAAATAAAACTTGTGATGTACCAAGGGGTTGTATTAAGATGTATAGCATAATAGACGTACACATCAAGAGAAGTTAACAATTCTTAATAATATCCTTCTAATTACTTAATTTTGGAAGGTTTCTAAAATCTTTATGTTTAATACTCAAGAAACAAAAATATAATTGCAAATTTGATAATTTTTCATGGGCAAAAGTATCAAAAACTCTTTTAAAAAAGCCCCAAAACTAACCCACTTGATGATAAGGATAGCATGTTGGGCAAAAGCTCATGCCAGATACTACTTAATTAGGGTCCACTACTAGAAAAATGCAATATACCAACTAACTATTACCCACTGACTACGTCGGTCGGTACTTACCAACCGATTACCAACCGAAATGAAAATTGGGAAAATTTAAAACTTTTCCAACCACTTACCAACAAACATAATCGGTTGATAAATAGTTAGTTGGTAATCAGTTGGTAATTTGGTGGGAAAATATATACCAACCGAATACCAACTGATAACACTCGGTTGGTACATTATCAGTTGGTAATCGGTTGGTAATTAAATGGAAAAATTTTACCAATTGAGTACCAACCGAAATATATCGGTTGAAAATATATTCAGTTGGTAATTAGTTGGTAATTTGGCGGGAAAATATTTACCAACTGATTACCAATCGATAACAATCGGTTGGTAATATATTCAATTGGTAATCGGTAGATATTTTAATTTAAAAATTTTACCGGCCGATTACTAACCAAAGCGTATCGGTTGGTAATATATTTAGTTGGTAATCGGTTGGTATTTTAATTTAAAAATTTTACCAACCGATTTCTAACTGTAATATATCGGTTGGTAATATATATTTAGATGGTAATCAGTTGGAATTTTAATTGTAAAATTTTACGAACCGATTATTAACCGAAATGTATCGGTTGGTAAAAAAAAAAAAAATTACTGCTGACGTGGCACATCACTGCACACATGGCGCAACGCTGGAAAATCTAGCCTTTCTTGCAGCCACCAAGATTCAAACCTAGGTCTCCATCGTGGAGGCGCAGTGTTCCAACCACTGTGCTATGTCATTGTTTGTTCAAATTGGCAACACGTATTATATTTATTTATTTCTTGCAAAATATTACAATTATATGAAATACACTTTTAAAACTTGTAAATTTTGATTTAAATAAATAAATAAAGTAAATTTTTTTATCACTTTTTCTTTTTTAAATTTTTTATTTTTAATTTGCTTCTATTTATCAGAGTATATAATTATTTTGTACATATATTCCTAAATGATATAAATTTTATTTTTGAATTAATAATAAATGTAAGCAATTTTTTCATGCCTTTAGTTATACAACAAATTTCTTAGTTCTAAATTTTTTTAATATAATAAATACTTTTGAATTTAGAAGACTCGGTTCACAATTTTTTAATTATGTAAATATTCATAACTTAATAGACATTAAAAAATTTATCAATTAGGTGTTTTAAATTTAACAATTAAAAAATTATATTATATTTGTACACATAATTTTATTAATAGATATAATTATTATTCTTTTTATCATAATGTAAAAGTTATTATTTTTATTTGTGTGACAATATAAATACGTAAGCGTCATGTCTATGTGTAGGATGTGTTTCCATCGTATTTATATTTTTGTATATACATGCACATATATAAATAGTAATTACTGTAAATCATACAAAATTAAATAAGAACAATTTTTATTAATGCACATAAATTGTCAATATATTCGTAAATTTGATTCTTTTATTTTATATTCAAATTGATAACTTTTAAATTTATATCATATACAACAAATATTATAAAAATAAAAAGTTTTCAGTATAAAAAATATAAATACTTAGTAAAGTTACTATTTTTATCCCATACTTTTAATTACTATATCATATCTTGTCTTTATGTATACATGACATATATAAATTATAATTACTATATATAAAATTTATAAATTTTCAAGTTATATGTGAATGTATATTGAGACTTAAGGTCATATATTAGTTAATTATTAATGCATTTAGTCATTACTTGAATTCCTATATTTTTTCAACTTAGTTCATTTGGATAATTATATTTAAGTCCCTAAAGTTTCTAAAAAAGAAACCCTTATAACCATAAATTTTTTTAAGCACAACCTATTTTAAATATCTTCTGAAAAATAATGAGCCAAGTGTAAAAATAAATAAATAAACTTTTAAAATAATTATTTCAAATTTTATATTATTTTAACTTAGTTTATTTAGATAATTATATCTAAGTCCCTAAAGTTTTCAAAAGAAACCCTTAGGACCACAAGTTTTCTCTCAAGTTGATTTCCTCCTGCCCCCAATACCAACGAGTCAATGATATTCTCTCTTCTCACTCTCCCCTTGCTCAAACCCATCCCTTTCATCAACAACCCTTCTTCCACTTCTGCTATTTCCCACGCCACCTCCGCCCTCTTCCTTATTATTGTCTGGTAGACTGTTACCACGCCACCGCCGCCCTCAAGCTCTAAGCCCAAACTTAGCTGATCTAGGTCGGCTTCTCTATTTGCTTACTGTGATGCTCGACTCTTGGTAGCGGAAGAATTAATATGTGACATTTTTACAACTTTCTGTGCACTGTGTTTTTGTTCGTTTGCTTGGTTCTTGTGTATCTTCTTGTGCTTTATTGTCATTTTTGTTGGGAGGGTGCAGTAGAGTGTTGAAGGGAGGGGTTTACTTTAAGTCATGAATTGGGACAATGCTGATCAAGAAAGGTGTTTCATTGTTTAAAAAGTTCCATTTTTCGAAAGGCATTTTTCTTATTATTTGCAATTTTAGTGTTTTTGCCAAGGGTTCTAGCTTCGTGGTGATTTTAGAGGCCTCTTTTTGTACTAAGTTTGGTAACCGTAGTTTGGGTTTCAACCAGCAGTGCGCATTGATATGGAACTCTAGAGATCTGGTGAATTTCTGAATAAAAATCTGGTAATGTTGGTCGATCTGGGGTATTTAGGCTGGTATTTCTAGGGAGCTCGGTTCTGTTTGCAGTTTTGAGTGAGGTCCAGGTACTGTAGGCAGTGCAAGGATGCTAAAATCCTGTATATAAAGTCATATAGAAAGAAAAGACACAGTTAAGAAAACAGAAGATATGGATTTGGAAATTCTCTTCTTTGTTTTAGGATTCTGATTTACTGAGTATTGAATAAATATGGATTCAAAAGACTCCAAAGGCTTCAAATAGTAAAACTTAAAAAGGATTAAACTTCTATATATCTAATTCCTATGCCACAGTTAGGCAGACATCTATTCCTTCATCTGCTGTCCTGATGGCTTCCCGTACTCGTTCTAATGTTTGTTACATTGATTACATTGACTCAATACTGATTACATTGAATTACTCCATGATCACGGGTGATTGTGTTTGAATTGGATGATAAAGTCATGATTTTTATTTATTTATTATTATTATTTTTGTGTTGCTTGGTGTTGCATTTGATACTCCATCTATCTACTTCATCTTCTGTTCGTTGATTTGATGTCGCATTTTATACTCCAACTATCCACAATTCTCTGAGTTTATTTGATCTTTTTGCTATCAACTGATAGGTGCTTCGTTCGAACCATTGAAGAGTCATTTCTTGGCTATGAGAGGATTTCTCAAGGCTAAAAAATTCAATTCGAACGAAGAGGTTTGTTCTCTCATTTAGGTTTCCATTTAGCTTTTGTTTGTTTCTTGTAATAACCCGTCGTTCAAAGTGAAAATATATATATAAAAAGGAATTAATGATATATTTTCCCTTCCTTATTTTTAATAGTATTACTAAGGCTATAAAGTAATAATATTATTCCTAATGTTATAGAATGGCCATCCCTAGTGCCATTATTATTAATAATAGTATTAGTAGTATTATTACTAATAATGTTATTATTTTATTCTATTCTATTTTATTTTAATTTATTCTACTATCATTATTATTGTAGTTTAATGATAATCTATTATTCTACTATCATTATTATCCATTACTATTATTTTTATATATCTATTATTTAATACAAATAGTTCTTGGTAATATTAAATTCAATAATTATGTTAAATTATTATATTATTTTTACCATTAGTGCAAATATATATATATATATATTTCAATTAATACTATAAATATCTTAGCTATATCTATTTTATGCAAAGATATTTTAAGGGGCCCAAAAGAAGTAAATGAAGAAGGCCCACAAGCATGATATATTTGACCAAGATTAACCATTCTTGGACTTTTTAATTAAGCTTAATTAACCTAAACTAGATTAGGCCAAGTTAATTATAATTATGCATGGCCATGTAAGGTTAGTGAATGCATTAGTCTTGAGACTTCTAGGGAGTTCTACAAGTTTCTACATGGTTCCACAATTCTCTTGGAAAGCCTAAGAGCTTCTAGAATAACCAGCTCACCTTAATTCCTTTTAGTAAGACCAAAGTAAGATCAAGAAGAACAAGCTATATAAATAGGAGCAAGGGGGAGAATTTTCGGTCAAGAGAGAAAGCTGGGAGAAGAGGAGAAAACCTGAAAAGTAAAGAGAGGAAAGGAAGAACAAGAGAGAGACTAAGGGAGAGAGAGGGAGATTTCCGGCAGCAAGGGAGCAAGGAGAAGACAACCGGCAGCAAGGAGGAAGAAAAGGAAACCGGCAGCAAGGAGAAAGAAAGGAGAAGGAAGGAAGGAAAGGAGTATACAGCTTTGCCCCCATCTTGGAAAGGTAAGAGATCATTTCTCAAAAGCTAAAAGAATGATGTTAGAAGTTGGAAACTAAATGCATATGAATTTGTTGATGTTGAGCAATGAAAATATTTTGATGTTGTGATGGATGTTGAATTGACCGGTTGTGGTAGTGATGGTTTTCAGTTCATTTAAGGTGTATTGGAGTAATGGTATACTGAAAATTTGAAAAGAAAAAGGAAGGAAGTGATAAAGAAAACAAGAAAAGCCATTTGTTAATAACAACTCACTAGTTTGTGTTGTTTGGAAATATTAAAGGAAATCTGAGTAGATGTGATTGGAAATTGAGCATAAATGACTCTAAACATATCATAGACTAATTAGAAAGGATTTGGAACAAGTTGTGTGGAGGTTGTGAGGGTTTTGAATGGCTAAGAGATCATGAACAACAAGAAGGGTGAAAATTGCCAAAATTTACTGGTTCAATAAGCTGGGAATAATTTATTTGTTTGAACAAAAGAGAAGTGTTGGGCATGAAAACCTGTTAGAACAATGATTTTGGGATGTTAAATAAGGTATTGGAGGGTTTAAATGTGATAGGATATGTTGAAGAAACCATAGAAACAAATTAAAACAAGTTGAGCTTCTAAACAGTAATTCTGGACCTCCAGCTCGGAGCAGTAAGTTTAGCTGGAAAACTGAACGAAATGGAGAGAGTTTTGAATACCCCATGACCTGAAATTGATATATAAATGTCCTAGGAGTATTTAGGAAGTGTTTTCACCTCATTTGGATCAGAATTGGAAGAGTTATGTACAAAATACTGGAAAGTGACGAAACCGGACTCCAAACTCGGAACAGTGGAATCAACTGAAAAACTGTACAAAAGGGGATGGAGTTTGCATGACTCGTGACCTGGAATTGATAGAGGGATATCTTAGGGATATTATGGAAGTAACCTCACCTTATTTGGACCTATGTTGAATAAGTTATGTGAAAAATAGTAGAGGATGGTAAAGCTATAAAACCAGAAAACCATCCAAAGCATTAATCCATTTATTTCTTTAAGAAAATTATAGAAACCTTATCCAAACCATTAAGCATTTGAAACCATTATGTAATAATACCGAGATATACTAATGGTGTAGGTGAATCAAGTCGAGGGAACTCCTTTTAGGACTATACACGAGTGCAACTTCAACTTAGTATACAAGGTTAGTCCCATTGATTTCTAAACCTTTTTAAAGGCTAGTGTGCTTTGATTTTCCATGAATGCTATGTTTATGCCATTTTGGAAGTCCTCGAATATGTTTAAGGTTTACATGAGCAAGATTTGCTTTTATGCTATTTCAGACTCGAATAAATTTCATATTCAGCTTGGAAACCTTACTGGATGTTTAAAACACGGATTTTGTGAATTTCGTCCTTTTGGATTAAATATTTGGGATTTCTGAGAAATGGTAAATGTCGGAATCGGATATTTGGAGAATAATCCAAATATCCTTAATGGAATATTTTATGAAAACTCTTGGAACTCGGGTATTCGGTAAATGACCAAAATATCCTTATTGGAACTTTTGCGAATATTTTTCAAATCAGATAAGGGTAAAATGACCCGGATACCCTTAAAGAGTATTTTGGAATCTAGCACGGGTGAAATGACCTGAATACCCTTGGAAAAATGACTTTTGTGATTAAGTATGGGGAAAATAACCCGGTTGCTTTTGGAAACACGTTTTGATGTGTGAATAGAACCTTTTATCTGGTTTCAACATGATTTTGGAAAATGTTGTTTTGGCCCCAAAATGTTTTGATTTGAAGATCCTGTGGGATCAGATAACTCTCTAGCCTGATCAGTCAGATGGGGTTGGTATTGTTGCGTTGAGTACTCAGCAAGGATTTTGATCTTTGTACTAGCCCATGTTAGAGGTAGACAACCCCATGTAACCTGGCTAGTTCTGGGTGTAACACCCCGCTACCTAGGCCCGCCGGGGCCGAGGATGTCGCCCCGTCCAAAGGACAAGGGGTCTTTATAACGAGGTTACACAAATAAAATAGCAGAATAAAAATAATAAAAATAATACTTCAACTTAATATTTATTACAATCCAAGAATAAATCTACAAATTCCAAAAAGGAAACAAATCCATAAATAAAATTATCCACTCTCGTCTCCCCAAAGCTATACATAAAATCAAAAGACACATTATCTTCCAAGGCAGATAACACAAGTTACTCATCCCCACAGCAGGATTGGCCTGAAATCATGGTAAAAAGGTGATGAGACAGAAATCTCAGTAAGTCCGTGCGTGCTTTGGGTGTTTAGTGAAAACAGTTCGTGGATGCAAAGTGTGAAATATTTATAAGAGAAATATTGACAAGCAATAAACATTAGTCAAAAGCAACAGTGGCATTTTGGCTTTTCCAGCCATACATAATTTATAAGATCAACCACTCGAAAGAAAGGATTATGGTTTACCACACGTTGGGCCCCATAACCGGTCAGAATGACTAACACTTTGTGCAGACTGACAAAAGGTAGGTGATCGGCCTATCGGGCAAGATACTCCTCATTTTCTATACCCAAACAACAACCGGTGTCCGTTCCGGTAAAACACAGTCACTTGACTGAAATAAAACAAACTACTAGCTCAGAACAACCTGACTAAGTAGTACTGACGTTTCTCTAAGTTGAGCTTATCTTCTGGAGGTGGCCTCCTACCAGAAGACTCACTCTTGCTCTTCAAAACTAGTACTACCAGTCTACCCCCATTGAGTACTCAACGTAACATATCCCACTTGGGGAGAAAATGAACAAAACACAGTTCCACTTGAAAATGGCAATTAAGGTTTTCCAAAGTTTGGGGCAAAACTGGTTTTAGAAAGAGTTTTAGGTTTTGAGTAAAACCACCCCTTGATTTGCAAATAATTTATTTGTCTGAAATGAGAATGGAAATAATCCTCAATTGCCTTTACAAAAATGGGTGACCATGCACTCTACATTTGGCTTGCCATAAAAATTATTTATTCATCAAATAGGTTTTATGCAAGAGCTTACCTGATCCTTGCCCACAACAAAGGTCTCCAACAGCTGACCTAACCCCGCATAGGGTAAATACAAACCACAATCAAACTCAAGCCAAAGACTCACTTTCTCAAATAAAACCAACTCAACTTACTACAATCATATCCCTAGTGTCCCAAGCTTTAAGGTTCAATAATAAATAAAAAGGTTTATAAAATAATTCTAGTTTGATATTAAAATAACTAGAGTTTGGGAAATAGGTACAAAAAGTTGAAGGTTTAAATCTTGCTAAAAATAAATTATGGTTTATTTGAAAAAGGGTCCAATGTAGTATTAGGTAAAATAATGATTTATTAATAATTTAGTTGTTAGAAAATAATTGATAGCTAAAATTTGTTGAAAATAAATTTAATGAGTCTTGCTTGAAAAATAATAAGCAAATCCTTAATGGGTTTTGATTAAAAGATAATAATTAAATTTTTAGTAATAAATATTTTATTAATTATAATTATTTTCATAAAAGGCTTTAATTGATTTTATCATTTTAAATAATATATATATATATATATATATATATATATTTACAGCAAAAACTATTATTTATTTGACTAGAATATCACTATTTTATATAAAAGACCAAATCCACATTTTCCTATGGTTTTCAAAATTTTACTAGAAAAATCATATTATTAAATATTTTATTAATGAAATAAAATTTAGCTTAGGGACAACTAGATCATGATCATATTCCTATAGCCAACCACAATCATGAACATATACAACCCTTCAATTCATCAAATCATCCAAATCATGCATACAAGCATAGATCTCAATTTATCAAAACATGATCTAACCCCTACTAGCATAAATAAGATCATGGCTTCAATAATCCAACATGAATATAAATCCTATTCACCAAAGGTGACATAATCTCTAGCATACTTCATCACAAATACTACCTATGACATGGAGACATGCATTAAATCTCAAATCATCATACAATCGACCAAGATAATCCATCCATGCATAAATCCCATCTCCTTCATATTCATACATACATTCATGCTTCAATCTCAACAATATATATATATATATATATACTTAAATCCTATCGCCATCCACCTACTATCATCATCATCCTAGAGACATGAATCTAGAGTTTAAAAGAAAGGTTGAAGGGACTTACTTGGTTGATGAATGACTTGAAGGAGTTTAGAGAAGATCTCAACTCCTAGATGGCTAATCTTGTTCAAGAAAGGTGGCGGAAGCATGTTCATGGGAGAAAAAGTCATCCGGCCAAGAGAGGGGAATTTTCGGCCATGAGAGAGAGAGAGAGAGAGAGAGAGAGAGAGAGAGAGAGAAAGAGAGACCATTAGCATGCTTATTCACATAGGCTCTCACTAGAGATCAAGATTGGAGAAGATGAAGTTGTTAGAATAAATTTACCTTGAAGGTGTTCTTGACCTTAACAGAAATTTCTGGTTTTTGATCCAAAAGTGCAAGTTGGATTTTGGAGTTTGATGTTAAAAATGGTACGGATGGACTCACAGCAATGAATAGATGAAATCTGGAATTTTTAGAGGTAGTTTGAAGTGATTTGGAGAGGTATTAGGTGAAAGGAAGTAGTAGGTGTTCTTGGTGTAGTGTGTGTTCTTGAAGGTTGAAGAAAATCGAGAGATGGTAATGTGCAGCTGCTGAATTTTTGTGAGAGATAGGGGTGGACGAATTTCTGTAGGGTTTAGGAGGTTGATTCTCTGATTTGGAAGGGAAAAGGAAAGGTTAGTTGTTACAATCTTTGAAGAATATTTTTAGGAAGTGAATTTGGAAACTAAATATTCCAAGAATATCTTGATTGTTGGACAGCTTTTGGAAATCTGCCATGGTCGACTGTTTGAGCAGAATTTCTGTGGAATTAAAGCTGACTTATGGAGGCTTATGGTGGCCGAAAGTAGGGTGTACAATGATGAAGAGGAAGTATGGTCCATTGAGCAAAATATTATGGAAGGTTACTAAATAAGATGGCTGAAATTTTGGAAACCAATCAAGCTAAATTGCAGGGATTTGTTTGAGAGATTTTTGGACAGCCATTAATGGAATTTCGTGCAGAAGTTCAAGGGGATCAATGGAGCTCTATTGATGGAGGTTTAAGGAAGGTTTTTACAGATTAAGGTTGGTGTTTTGGCTGGAAGAGAAAGAGGAAACAAGCTGGACAAATTTCTGCCCAGAATTTTCGCTGCACAGTGATTTTTCTGGATTTTTTCGTCTGCTGTTCAAAGCCATTTTGCAGCGAGTTTTGAAGGGGATTTTAGGGGTATTCAAGGCTAGTTTCCAGCCTTCTTTATGGAGGAAAAACATGGCTAAGGTGCTGCACAAAATCTGGGAGAAAACAGCTTGGTTTCGAGCTCTCAAAGCTGATTTTCGTACAGGAATTTTTCCTGTTTTGCTCCAACTTGTGCAGTCCGAAATTGGACAAAAACTTTCAGGTTTCAAACTGATCCTAAAGACCATTTTTCTGGTAGCATTTGGGAGGGAATGTTAGCTAAAAATTTCGACCTTTTGAAGGTACAACAAGCTGGAAAATTCCAGCTCATTCTATGAAGAAAGATGAACTAAGCTAGAGGAAAATTTCAGCAAGCTTACTAGGGGGATTTTTCCTCTTGAAATACCTCACAACTCTTCCATATTTTTTAGACCATAAGGAGTCTTTTACCAAGACATTTCGATCCTAAAAGACCTCAGTACTTTACTGAATTTTCTGGAAAGAAAAAGGTTAGAACATCTTGATCAAACTAATGAGTTGAAACTAAGGAAAACTAAAAATCAAGGAAGAATGATTTTCCCTATAAGAATTTCGAGAAGAGTAAAAGGAGTGGAATGAGGTTACTTCCATCATGTCTCTCCTAGAACATCATCACCACATTAATCTAGGCCCTTAAGGCCGAAACCATCCTTTCCCAAGCAAAATATAATTTACTCAAGCCAAAGCTTCTATGATGGACTTTGAACCCAAGACCTCAAGAATTAATTCCAAAGCTCTAACCACTACACCACAACAACTCTTGTTGCTATTTCTACTAGAAAAATTATTTCCTATTCAATCCACAAGCTATCTCCTTATTTTCACCTCGGGCAATAATTACCATTTTGCCCTTCTCACTCAATAATCATAATCAAGCCCTATAGACTATAAAA
Source organism: Voacanga thouarsii (assembly GCA_026120185.1). Lineage (NCBI taxonomy): Eukaryota > Viridiplantae > Streptophyta > Magnoliopsida > Gentianales > Apocynaceae > Voacanga > Voacanga thouarsii. The sequence continues at coordinate 78,616 of JANUWF010002439.1, forward strand.
CACAAATTCAATGCACATAAAATCATATAAAAATATATTTAAACGTGCAATAAAATATGATATGCATCCCAACCCCCTTACTTTAAGGTTGGTTTTGGCTGGGGTTTCACACTGGGGATGGTCTTACTCTAAACAGGGTGACAGGACATTGAGATGAGTCATCCTGACTAGCCGTTTAGTGCCTGGCAATTGTCGTGTTTGTGAATACGTTTGTGAACGCTTGTTGTTTTTGAGTCATTCACTAGAATAAGGATGGGATGTTCGGGGCATTTGACTCCTTGCCACCTCGATGGAGATTGACGTCAGGATTGAGACCCCTGGCTGATAGAGGCAAGTAAAAGATGTTGGGGATATGCCCTAGAGTCAATTTGTACTTATACTATTGTTCTTATGTTTTATATAATAATATGAGGCTTTCCTTTCCATGAATAGCGAGTTTTGTTTTATGGTCATCAAGTACGTGACTTGATAGTAAAACCCTACAATGAATACAATGACTATTCTAAAACTGTCCCTGATCGATTATTATTATTGGAATAACAATAAATTAAAATTAGTATGTTTGTGACTTGATGGCTATGTTTTACTGGCCATGGATATTTGTGATATCGAGTCAAGACATAAATAAATGTTAGAGAACATTGTATTGGACATGACCCACTGTGAGAGTACTTCATGGAATATGTCATAAGTACTTTCTAGCCATAATAATATTGAAAGTCCTTCGACCTAAATTCATCATAATTTCCTACTTGATAAATTCTATATTTTGACATTGTCTAAAGTTGTCTTTAACCAGATAATAAATTAGACTGTTGTTAGATATAGAATAAATCAAGGAGAGGAATATGATTGACTGTGAAGGAATTTGTCCCTCTCAATTATGGGAGAGATATCCATGGGCCCCTTGATAAGTTAGACTGTTAAAAATGCATGGCCGTACTCAAATATATCAATCTAAGATATTGATATCATTTGTTTGAACAGTCTACTATGAAATCAAGAAATAATTGATTAAGCTTAATAAGGGTGACATGCTCCGTGCCTTATGCTTAATCTGGATATCGTGTGACAAAAGGACTAAATATAAAGTTATGGTTTGGTTCAAAGAGATCACCGATCTTCATTTAACCTGGATAGTTATAATGTTTTACTAGAAACCGCTTATAACTTGTGGGCCATTTAAATATAATTTAGGCACACTGCCAGTGTTAAATGAACCTATAGGGTCACACAATAAGCGAACTTGTTAGGTTATTTTTCTGGTGACCGGATTCGATGAATCTGGAAATATGTCTAAGTTAATCGTACTTAGAAAATTTACCAGATACAATGAATCTGGAAATATGTCCACATTCGATGTATCTGGATGATGTTCAGATTATAAGAATCTGACTTGGTAAATTAATTAGTTAAATTACCGAGATAATGGCAGAATCTTATCATATCAATTTTAATTTAATTTGAATTTAAATTAGAATATGATAAAATATTATTAGGATTGGACTCTAAGAGGTTCGGGGGTTTTTAAGAAAACCCTAGCCGTCTTTTCAATAGTCCAATTTTTCGGTTGAGAACATTCGTGCCATTCTCTACCAGAAGAAGAAAAAAAAAAAAACCTCTCAAACCCTAGGCGCTAGCACTCCCCGGGTATCGAGTGAGTTCGCGGTGTGTATCCGATAGAGGACGTTCGCATACTGCAGCGTCGGTGATTGTTCAGGTTGAACGTACAACAGCGCAATCAGAATTGAAGGATTTCGATTACAGTAACCAGAGGTAATTCTTAAACCTTAGATCTTCGTAATCGTTTACTTGGGTCCTCGGGAGGGATTAGTGGATGTTTTCCGCATTTAGGAGTCCAAGAATTCTTACAAAAGATCCCTAAGTGCACGGTGAGGTACATTTGTACGCTGCTCACCCTTTCGGCCTGACACGGGTGACGTGCTGTAAGGCGCAGTCCCTGGCACCAAAAACCGTGCAGCCGAAGGCGAAGTTCCTTGAACTTTGCACGCGGGTCGCACTTCTAAAAGGGGAAGAACCCGCATTTATTAAAATTAGGGGCCATATGTTTGGAAATCAGTGTTTTTCAAATGTACATGATCACTTGATCCTAAATTTTCCAATTACTGCTATTTTACTGTTGTGAAATTTATTTCAGTAAAGAAATTAAAAATCATCTCTCTTCTAAGCAAAACACTAGCACACATGGGACTCTCTGAGTATACCACTCACACGTGTATTTGTCTTTTCTATTTTAGGGATTGGAGCTGAAGAATAACGACGGTGTTCCAGGACTTCTTTTGTAGCACTGGATAGCAAATCTTTTGGAGTGATCATTGTATATAGACTATGAGATGTTTTAGCTTATGTATTTTGGAAGCTATGACAATATACCTATCGTGACTCATATGTTTATATAACTAAAAGGCATGTTTCATATATTTACTTAAGTTTTGACTTTATCACTTGCTTTAAGTTTAAATCGTTATAAAGACCCCTAGTCTGAGGAGTCGGACGGGTGGCATCCCACCTAAGCCCGGCCCACTGCGTCAAGAAAAGAAATGTGGGGTGCTACAATTGGTATCAGAGTATTAGCCATAGAGTTTGATTTGTACATTATCTGTGGGTATAGATACATTATCTGTAGGTATAGATATAATATCTATGGGTGTAGATGGAAGTTTAATTTGATTATTCTTTGGTAAGTATGGTTAATAATAATGATAAAGGGAAGAAACCGGTAGAGGAACAGGATCGTAGAGATGGGTTATGGGAAGAAGGTGAAAGCTCTCACCCAAAGAAGAAGAATATCAGGACTTTCTTAGGAACATCGATCTCTGGACACTATTATTATCATAGCTCCCTTAGAGGCTTGAGTCCAAGAGGAAGAAACTCAGAGCCGACTCAGGACAGCAATATAGGATTTGTGACTAAAGAACCAAATATAGTGGAAAGCCCTAAGCAACCAGCCGAACCGGAAGGAGTCATAATCCCTCCGGATGAATCTGAAGACGAAGTGGTTGAGGTAGTTGCCATATCATTAGATGAGTCAGTAGCCAAAGATGATGAAGATGAAGTAGTCAAAGTAATTGTTGTGTCTTCGGACGAGTCAGCCATAGGAGAAGATGTGGAAATGTTAGGCCCGGGATCTAATACTCCTGAGTACTATCATGTATTGACTGATTCAGGACCACCTGCTTCCAGCGATGATAATAGCGAGTAGAAAGACTACCTAGGAAGTTTTAGTATGAGTATTATCCGATGTACATTTTAAGTACGTGTGTTAGTAGGAGATAATAAGCAAGTATATGTGTAAATATACTAAAAACCCTGCAATTTTGGTGTAGTATATCAGGGTGTTATGTTTTTATATTATGATAATGTTCTATACTGACATACTACTCTAACTCTATTAGTGATATTAATTTAACTAGGAAATCTGACTGTCTTTATTATGCCGCCAAAACGAGCCACTCGTCACCCTCCGAAGGAATCATTTGCTAACAATGCAGCCAAAGGAGCATTCGCTGAATCCCTGGAAAACACTATAATGCAGACTTTCCAAAAAAATGACAGAAGTGTTACAACATGTGACCGAGAGGACAGCTAGAAAAGGACGACGAATAGAAGTTGAGGCGGATCAAGCGTTAGAGCGGTTCCTAAAGTTCCAACCCCCTCTATTTATGGCCGACCTGAACGAGAGCAAGAAGCAGAATCCTGGATAGAATAGATGGAGAACATATTCGCCACTCTAAGTTACTTAGAGCAGCGAAAAATGCAATTTGCTACGTTCAAACTTCAGGGGCCGACGCGAGACTGGTGGACACGAAAGAAGGGGCAAAAGGAATGGACTTGGGAGGAATTTCGGGAGGAGTTCAAGAAAGAATTCATACCATGTTAAGTCATAGAAAGGCGAGAAGACGAATTTCAAAATTTCAGATAAGAGGGAAAGACAGTAGGGATGTATGTTGTCAAATTCACGCGACTCTAGAAATATTGCCCCCTCCTAGTGTAGAATGAATCAGACAGGACTTGCCGCTTTGTGAAAGGCTTGCGCCCCAAGCTCAAGAGGGTATTGCTTAGCATGGCCCAAAGTAATTATAGTGTTACAGTAGAAATAGCATCAAGGGTCAAGGAGGCGGATCTGGAACAAGCTAAGCAGGGAAGAAAAAGGAGATTTCAACCTCTGAATCGAAATAAGAGGCCGGTAGGGAATAAATGGCCAAATAAAGGGAAGTTTCCAAGAAGATAGGGAGGTAGTATAGGGAAGCTGCTCATTCATTGTTACAATTGTGGAGAAGAAGGACACAAAAGTTAGAACTGCCCATGTTCGAAGAGAACGATGGGATGGATAAATCCAAGAGGAAATAATATAGGGGCAAGATCGAAATTTTCCAAAGGAAACCCAAGCCAGCCCTCTACACCCAAAGCAGGAGCCAACAAGCCTGTCGTGAAAGCTCGAGTGGTAGCCCTAGATAAAGCATGCAGTAATGCATCGGCAGTGGTGGAAGGTAAGATTTTTATTTTTGGTCAAGAAGTGCAAATTCTAATAGATTCAGGCTCTACCCATTCTTTTATTGCATGCTCCTTTGCACAAAAGATAAAGACTAGAAGTAAGAAGGTTCTTTATGAGATGATAGTTAGTACCCCTTTGGGAAAGCAATTGAGCAGTGATAGAATTTATTTGGGAAGTGAAATAAAAATTAAAGATGTGAACCTGGAAGGAGACCTTATAAGTTTGCCCATAGCAGGCTATGATGCCATTTTAGGAATGGATTACCTATCGCAACATCATGCGAGGGTTGACCGTAGGAATAAACTGGTGCAATTTAGGGGACCAGGAGGAGGTTGACCCGAAAAGGATGTTACGCTAAATTAGACCTGAGACAGGGGTATTATCAGGTAAGGATTAAAGAAGAGGATATTCCTAAGACTGCCTTCAATTTGCGCTTTGGGCACTATGAGGTTGTAGTGATGCCCTTTGGAGTTACTAATGCCCCTACCACTTTCATGGACCTTATGCATCGGATTTTTCAGCCCTACTTGGATAACGTTGTTGTCATTTTTATTGATGATATTTTAGTATACTCTAAGAACCCTTAGGATCATCAAGATCATTTGCGGAAAGTGCTTGAGAAATTAAGAGAAGCCAAGTTGTATGCTAAGTTTAACAAGTGTGACTTTTGGTTGGATAGAGTATCTTTTCTAGGGCATGTGATCTCTAAAGCAGGGATTTTTGTGGACCCTGCAAAAGTGGAAGCTATAATAAATTGGAAACGACTGGAAAATCCTACGGAGGTGAAAAGTTTCTTAGGCTTGGTAGGATATTATAGAAGGTTCATTGAAGGATTCTTGAAACTTGCTTCGCCATTAACCCAATTAACCCCAAAGAAGGTGCCCTACGAATGGTCAGAAGGTTGTGAGAAAAGTTTTCAAGAATTGAAGCGAAGGTTGAGCACCTCACCTATTCTAGCCTTGCTTAACATGGATAAGCCCTACGAGGTATATACTGATGCTTCTAAGGAAGGATTGAGCGGAGTATTAATGCAAGAAAGGAAAGTAATAGTGTATATATCAAGGAAATTGAAACCCCATGAGAGAAATTACCCTACTCATGATTTAGAATTAGCAGCCATTGTGTTCGCCTAGAAAAAGTGGAAGCATTACTTTTATGGAGCAGAATTTGAGGTTCTTATCAATCACAAAAGCTTGAAATATATCTTCACTCAGAAAGATTTAAATATGAGACAGCGAAGGTGGATGGAGTTCTTAGAAGAATTTCGCTGCCCAATCAAGTACCATCCAAGAAAGGCCAATGTAGTAGCAGACGCATTAAATAGAAAAGGACATATATCTGCACTACGGATGGCGCAGACCCTGGAGTTGGAAGCAGTGGCACTTGAAGGATGAATCAGGATGAATAACATATCAATACAGCCTGTATGGTTGCAACAATTGAAAGGAGTTCAGGAGCAAGACCGGGAGTTGCAGCAGATCAAGGCAAATAACAATGAACAGAAGAAAACTGATTTCTACGAAGATGACGCAAGGATCCTCCGATTTAGAGGGCGATATTGTATACTGAGACAGGCTGCTATGAAGAAGGAAATATTAACTGAAGCACATCGGAGTAAGTACACCATTCACCCTGGGGCTGTAAAGATGTACTGAGACTTGAGGCAACATTTCTGGTGGATAGGTATGAAAAGCAATATTTCTCGGGTTGTTGCTCAATGTCTTACTTGTCAAAAGGTGAAGATAGATCACCAAAAGCCCGGGGGATTACTGCAACCACTACCAGTACCTGAATGGAAATGGGACGAAGTTACCATGGACTTTATTACCGGTTTACCAGTAACCATTGGACAACGAGATACAGTTTGGGTAATTGTAGATCGGTTAACAAAGACAGCTCACTTTATACCCATAAGTGAACGAGACTCTTTGGAGAAATTAAGTAAGATTTATATAGAGGAAGTAATCAGACTCCATGGAGTACCTTCCAGCATTGTATCTGACCAAGACCCAGGAAGCTAAAATTCCAGCATTGTATCTGACCGAGACCCCGGGTTCACTTCTCAATTTTGGAGGAAGATGCAACAACTGTATGGGACTACTCTGAAATTCAGCACCACTTCACACCCTCAGACTGATGGCCAGACAGAGCGGGTTATCCAAATTTTGGAAGACATGTTAAGAGCATGTGCATTGGATTTTGGGACTAGATGGGTTGATAATTTGGCTTATGCGGAATTTGCCTATAACAATAGTTATCAATCCTCAATTAGAATGGCACCATTTGAAGGTTTGTATAGACGAAAGTGCTGATCTCCTCTGTATTGGGAAACCTTAGGACGGCAGCAGGAGCAATATAATATCCTAGATATGGAAAGGGCACGACAAAAGATGTTGCAAATTAAGGAGAAATTGGAGGTTGCCCAGAGTAGGCAGAAAAGTTATGCAGACCGCCATCGGAAAGATGTGGAAGTTAGTGTTGGTGATTTAGTATTCTTAAGGTTAACACCCCGTCGAGGTAAGGGAACCCAAAGGAAGAAGCTAGCTCCACGGTATATTGGACCCTTTTCCCATCATCGAGAAAGTAGGAAAAGTGGCTTATAGATTAGGATTACTACTGGAACTTCAAGGCCTCCATGACGTATTTCATGTATTGCAACTTAGACGATATATAGCTGATCCCAGTCATGTTTTAAATGATGATGCCATAGACTTAGCACCAACACTGAATTATGAGGAAAAGCCAGTGAAAACCTTAGAACGCACCGAAAAGAAGTTGCGACAGAAGCAAATTCCTTTTGTTAAAATGCTATGGAGCCATCATCCTGTGGAGGATGCTAAGTGAGAAATAGAAGCAGAAATGTATAAAATTTACCCAGAACTCTTTGAAGGTAGTTATAATTTCGAGGACGAAATTCCTTTTAGGAGGGGAGATTGTAATAACCCGTCGTTCAAAGTGAAAAAAAATATATATATATATATATATATATAAAGTAATTAATGATATATTTTCCCTTCCTTATTATTAATAGTATTACTAAGGCAATAAAGTAATAATATTATTCCTAATGTTATTACTATTAATAATAGTATTAGTAGTATTATTACTAATATTGTTATTATTTTATTCTATTCTATTTTAATTTACTTTATTCTACTATCATTATTATTGTAGTTTAATGATAATCTATTATTCAACTATCATTATTATCCATTACTATTATTTTTATATATCTATTATTTAATACAAATACTTCTTGGTAATATTAAATTATAGTATTATTAAATTCAATAATTATGTTAAATTATTATATTATTTTTACCATTAGTATTTATATATATATATTTCAATTAATACTATAAATATCTTAGCTATATCTATTTTATGCAAAGATATTTTAAGGGGTCCACAAGAAGTAAATGAAGAGGGCCCACAAGCATGATATATTTGACCAAGATTAACCATTCTTGGACTTTTTAATTAAGCTTAATTAACCTAAACTAGATTAGGCCAAGTTAATTATAATTATGCATGGCCATGTAAGGTTAGTAAATGCATTAGTCTTGAGACTTCTAGGGAGTTCTACAAGTTTCTACATGGTTCCACAATTCTCTTGGAAAGCCTAAGAGCTTCTAGAATAACCAGCTCACCTTAATTCCTTTTAGTAAGACCAAAGTAAGATCAAGAAGAACAAGCTATATAAATAGGAGCAAGGGGGAGAATTTTCGGTCAAGAGAGAAAGCTGGGAGAAGAGGAGAAAACTAGAAAAGTAAAGAGAGGAAAGGAAGAACAAGAGAGAGACTAAGGGAGAGAGAGGGAGATTTCCGGCAGCAAGGGAGCAAGGAGAAGACAACCGGCAGCAAGGAGGAAGAAAAGGAAACCGGCAGCAAGGAGAAAGAAAGGAGAAGGAATGAAGGAAAGGAGTATACAGCTTTGCCCTCATCTTGGAAAGGTAAGAGATCATTTCTCAAAAGCTAAAAGAATGATGTTAGAAGTTGGAAACTAAATGCATATGAATTTGTTGATGTTGAGCAATGAAAATATTTTGATGTTGTGATGGATGTTGAATTGACCGGTTGGTGTAGTGATGGGTTGAGTATTGTTTTCAGTTCATTTAAGGTGTATTGGAGTAATGGTATACTGAAAATTTGAAAAGAAAAAGGAAGGAAGTGATAAAGAAAACAAGAAAAGCCATTTGTTAATAACAACTCACTAGTTTGTGTTGTTTGGAAATATTAAAGGAAATCTGAGTAGATGTGATTGGAAATTGATCATAAATGACTCTAAACATATCCTAGACTAGTTAGAAAGGATTTGGAACAAGTTGTGTGGAGGTTGTGAGGGTTTTGAATGGCTAAGAGATCATGAACAACAAGAAGGGTGAAAACTGCCAAAATTTACTGGTTTAGTAAGTTGGGAATAATTTATTTGTTTGAACAAAAGAGAAGTGCTGGGCATGAAAACCTGTTAGAAAAATGATTTTGGGATGTTAAATAAGGTATTGGATGGTTTAAATGTGATAGGATATGTTGAAGAAACCATAGAAACAAATTAAAACAAGTTGAGCTTCTAAACAGTAATTCTGGACCTCCAGCTCGGAGCAGTAAGTTTAGCTGGAAAACTGAACGAAATGGAGAGAGTTTTGAATACCCCATGACCTGAAATTGATATATAAATGTCCTAGGAGTTTTTAGGAAGTGGTTTCACCTCATTTGGATCGGAATTGGAAGAGTTATGTACAGAATACTGGAAAGTGACGAAACTGGACTCCAAACTCGGAACAGTGGAATCAACTTAAAAACTGTACAAAAGGGGATGGAGTTTGCATGACTCGTGACCTGGAATTGATAGAGGGATATCTTAGGGATATTATGGAAGTAACCTCACCTTATTTGGACCTATGTTGAATAAGTTATGTGAAAAATAGTAGAGGATGGTAAAGCTATAAAACCAGAAAACCATCCAAAGCATTAATCCATTTATTTCTTTAAGAAAATTATAGAAACCTTATCCAAACCATTAAGCATTTGAAACCATTATGTAATAATACCGAGATATACTAATGGTGTAGGTGAATCAAGTCGAGGGAACTCCTTTTAGGACTATACACGACTGCAACTTCGACTTAGTATACAAGGTGAGTCCCATTGATTTCTAAACATTTTTAAAGGCTTGTGTGCTTTGATTTTCCATGAATGCTATGTTTTATGCCATTTTGGAAGTCCTCGATTACTTTTAAGGTTTACATGAGCAAGATTTGCTTTTATGCTATTTCGGACTCGAATAAATTTCATATTCAGCTTGGAAACCATACTGGATGTATAAAACACGGATTTTGTGAATTTAGTCCTTTTGGATTAAATATTTGGGATTTCCGAAAAATGGTAAATGTCGGAATCGGGTATTTGGAGAATAATCCAAATATCCTTATTGGAATATTTTATGAAAACTCTTGGAACTCGGGTATTCGGTAAATGACCGAAATATACTTATTGAAACTTTTGCGAATATTTTTCAAATCGGGTAAGGGTAAAATGACCCAGATACCCTTAAAAAGTCTTTTGGAATCTGGCATGGGTGAAATGACCTGAATACCCTTGGAAAATGACTTTTGTGATCAAGTACGGGGAAAATAACCCAATTGCTTTTGGAAACACGTTTTGATGTGTGAATAGAACATTTTATCTGGTTTCAACATGATTTTGAAAAATGTTGTTTTGGCCCCAAAATGTTTTGATTTGAAGATCCTGTGGGATCAGATATCCCTCTGGCCTGATCAGTCAGATGGGGTTGGTATTGTTGCGTTGAGTACTCAGCAAGGACTTTGATCTTTGTACTAGCCTATGTTAGAGGTTGACGACCCCAAGTAACCTGGCTAGTTCTGCGGATTGTCTTACTCCAAAAAAGGCGACAGGACATTGAGATGAGTCGTCCTGGCTAGTCGTTTAGCGCTTGGAAATTGCCGTGTATGTGAATGCGTTTGTGAACGCTTGTTGTTTTTTAGTCATTTGCTGGAATAAGGATGGGATGTTCGGGGCGTTTGACTCCTTGCCACCTCGATGGTGATTGACGTCAGAATTGAGACCCCTGGCTGATGGAGGCAAGTAAAAGATCCCTAAGTGCACGGTGAGGTACATTTGTACGCTACTCACCTTTCCGGCCTGACACGGGTGACGTGCTGTAAGGCGCAGTCCCTGGCACCAGAAACCGTGCAGCCGAAGGCGATGTTCCTTGAACTTTGCACGCAGGTCGCACTTCTAAAAGGGGAAGAACCCGTATTTATTAAAATTAGGGGCCATATGTTTGGAAATCATTGTTTTTCAAATGTACATGATAACTTGATCCTAAATTTACCAATTACTACTATTCCGCTGTTGTGAATTTTATTTAAGTAAAGAAATTGAAAATCATCTCTCTTCTGAGCAAAACACTAGCACACACGGGACTCACTGAGTATACCACTCACACGTGTATTTGTCTTTTCTATTTTAAGGATTGGAGCTGAAGAATAACGACGGTATTCCAGGACTTCTTCTGTAGCACTGGATAGCAAATCTTTTGGAGTGATCATTGTATATAAACTATGAGATGTTTTAGCTTATGTATCTTGGAATCTATGACAATGTACCTATCGTGACTCATATGTTTATATAAATAAAGAGCATGTTTCATATATTTACTTAAGTTTCGACTTTATCGCTTGCTTTAAGTTTAAATCGTTATAAAGACCCCTAGTATGATAAGTCGGACGAAGCGGCATCCCACCTGAGCCTGGCCCACTGTGTCAAGAAAGAAATGTGGGGTGTTACATTTCTTCTATGGTTATCTTGTTCCTCTTCTTTTGATTTCTTCGTGTATTACATAGTTGAGATTTACTGATTATTTCCCTATTTGTTCACCGTTTTAGACTGAAATGTATGTTTCTACACTAGTTTGACATAATTAATAACAAATCTGGAAACTAATTCTTCTAGTTATGTCATTGCTTGGATAGTTTTTTATTTGTGTTGACTTAACTTGGTGATAAAATGGCTGGACACAAAAATTTTCACTTGTATTCGTGTGAACACAAAAGACTTTGATGTTTGTTTTATTATATTATGGACTTATTTGTTTGGATAAGTGGCTGATTGTACTTATACTTGACAATGCATACATGTTCAATCTAGTAAAATGAATATTTTATTTCTTGATTTTATTGAATATATATTGTGTAAACAAGAAATCTATGGTAAATAACTGTAGGGAAAACTGAATATTTAAAGTTCAAGATCTTTTGGGTATATCTATTTCAATATTTTTTATTTAGGATATCTATTTCATTGTTTGCATTTTTAGCTTGTCCGACACAAGTGCTCTCAATAAGGCTTGATCGACTGTGGATGTACAATAAGCTCCTACCTGGTAAAAAAGGGATAACGAGAGAGTTTTTAAATAGTATAAATGGATTTTTCCAATTTACACGCACACAATTGGACTTTACTAGTTGTGGGAAAATTAAATGTCCATGTTCAAAGTGTAGGAATTGAAAATTCTTAAATGTTGATGATATGAAGCTTCATCTATGTAAGAAAGGATTTCTTCCAAATTATTATCAATGGTATTCGCATGGGGAGCCATATATCTTCCCCATAGAGAAAAGTCCTATCAGTGAGGTTCCTAATGTTTGTGAAATGGCCCTTGAGCCAAGCAATCCATTTAGGGATATGCTATTTGATGCAGTTGGATGGGATAGAACATTGGATGAACATATGCAAATAGATGAGTTGCCTAATATAGGTGCACAAAAGTTTTATGATTTACTTGAAGCAAAAGATGAACCATTGTGGCCCGGGTGTCATAATTAATCCCAATTGTCCACTGTTGCTCGACTTTTAATGATCAAGTCAGATTACAACTTGCATGAAGCTTATTTTGATGCTATAGCACAACTCATCAAAGATGTTACACTTGAAGGAGATAAAATGCCAAAAAAAATTTATGAGATGAAAAAACTTATCTCAGGTTTGGGGCTTCTATATGAACAAATTGATTGTTGTATCAATGGGTGTATACTTTTTCGAAAAGAGAATGAGAAGTTTACAGAATGCAAGTTTTGTAATCATCCTAGATGGAAACCAAAAAAAGGGAGTCTGGGTGTGGAGAAAAATGTGCCATATGCAAGAATACATTATCTGCCATTAACACCAAGATTATAACGATTGTATGCATCAAAAGCTACTGCCCAGCATATAAGATGGCATGCAGAGCATAAACCTCTTCCTGGGACTATTAGTCATCCTTCTGAAGCAGAGGCTTGGAAGTCTTTCAATCATGCACATCATTCATTCTCTGCCGAGTCTCACAATGTATGACTTGGACTTTGCACTAATGGCTTCACTCTATTTGGCCAATCTGGTAAACAGTATTCCTGTTGGCCTGTGATAGTAACTCCCTACAATCTGCCACCTGGGATGTGTATGAAATCACCGTACATGTTTCTAAGTGTCATAATTCCTGATACTAAAAATCCTAAGAAACAGTTAGATGTATATTTGCAACCTCTAGTGGATGAGTTAATATAGTTATGGGAAGTAGGAATTCCAACTTATGATATTTCACTGAAGCAAAATTTTCAAATGAGGGCTGCTTTGATGTGGACAATAAGTGACTTTCCAGCTTATGGCATGTTATCTGGATGGAGCACGGCTGGTAGATTATCTTGTCCATATTGTATGGAGAAGTCAAAGGCATTTAGGCTTCAACATTCTCAAAAGAACTTTTTTTTTTATTGTCATCGACAATTTTTGCCTCTTGATCACCCTTTTCAAAAGAATAAAAACTCATTTATGAAGAATCGAACCGAGAACTCACCACCTCCACGAAGACTAAGTGGGGATAAAATATGGGCTTAAGTGAAAGATTTGCCTACTGTGCTTGAAAATAGTGGAAATGGCATACCAGAAGGCTACGGGGAGTCTTATAATTGGGGCAAGAAAAGTATATTTTGGAGTTTGCCATATTGGAGAACAAATCTCATTAGACATAATCTTTATGTTATGCACATCATAAATATTTTTTTTGACAATATATTTAATACTGTATTTGATGTTAAGGGAAAAACCAAGGATGGTGAAAATGCAAGGAGAGATTTAAGTGAGATTTGTCGACGAAATGAGTTGGAGCTATCTGAAGGAGGTACAAAGAAGCCAAAGGCATGCTATTGTTTGGAAAAAAAAATGCTCGAAAAATCTTGTGTGAGTGGATCAAATCGTTAAAATTTCCTTATGGTTATGTTTCGAATTTGTCAACATGTGTGGATATGACAGAATGCAAATTGTTTGGCCTCAAATCTCATGACTGTCATGTATTCATACTCCGATTGATTCCCATAGCATTTCGGCATTTGCTTCCAGAAGCTGTTAGCAATGCACTAACAGAATTGAGCTTATTTTTCAAGGATTTGACTTCTAGGATGTTACATGATGACCAAGTACTAGAGTTGGAAGAAAACATTGTTGTGGTCATACGCAAGTTAGAGAGAAATTTTCCTCCAAGCTCTTTTGATTCAATGGAGCATTTGCCAATTCACTTACCGTATGAAGCTCTAGTTGGGGGACTTGTGCAGTATAGATGGATGTATCCTTTTGAGAGGTCAGTCAAATAATTCTTACCTTATTTGATGGCATTTATTTTTTGGCATGCCATTAAGACGTTTTATCTTTAGGTTCTTATACACTTTGAAAAAGAAGGTGAAGAATAAGGCAAAGGTTGAGGCTTCAATATGTAATGCATAAATAGTTGAAGAAGTGTCAAGTTTTTGCACGCATTACTTTGAACCCCATGTCAAAACAAAGAGTAGAAGAGTCGATAGAAATGATGATGGTGGTAGTTCAGAGTTATTTGGTTCAAGAATTTCAACTTTTAGCTATGCTGGGCGGGCATCAGGTGCTTCAAAAACCAGATTTCTATCAGACAAAGAACACGATGTAGCTGCATTGTATATGTTGTTGAACACCAAAGAAGTCCAACCCTATGTAGGATGAGTATTTATTTTTCTTAGTGATTACAAATAATGGGGGACATATAACTTACACATTATTTTTTTATATAATACATAGATTGTTCAAGGCTGAAAAACGTCTTCATTCCTCAAGAATTTCTGACTCTGACATCGAATTAGCACTGGAAAGAGAGTTTGTTCATTGGTTTAATAGATATGTAAGCATAATTCAACATCTTAGGTACTCTTTTTCTTTCTTTAATTTAAATAATTAATAAGTGTTCCATGTTTTATGTCATGTAGGCAAATGATCCAACTAACAATGTTTCAAGTGAGGAAATAAAATACTCTGCTTGGGGCCCAAAAAGATGTGTTCGCACATACTCACAGTTTTTTGTGAATGGGTACAACTTCCACACTATTTCCCATAGTAAAGGGAAATCCACAACCAATAGTGGTGTGTGCATAAAAGGTTCAAATAGCATTGATGAAGGCATAATGAATTATTATGGTGTGCTAAAGGAAGTTGTTGAATTGGAATACCCAGGGTTGCAAATTAAATGAGCTTACTTGTTTCATTATGATTGGTATGATCTAGTGCAAAATGTTGGCATGAGAATCCAACCAAAGTATAAAATGGTTGATATTAATCACAAGCGTAGTTTGAGGAAATATGAGCCATTTGCACTTGCACATCAAGTAAGCCAAGTGTATTACATACCTTATCCAAGCTAAAAAAAAGACTCAGCTGATTGGGTGTATGTTTGACATGTGGCTGCAAGAAGAAACTTGGAGATGGGGACAATGGATAGTGCACTTTAAGAGGATGAAGTCCAAGCTGCAGATTTTGATATTTTGGATGATGAAATACATAGTCTCAGAGATCCTAATGGCATTTTTTATGAAGTGGATAATATTGACAATGTTAATATAGTAAAGAGTGAAAGAGAGTTCATAAGTAGTTCTGATGAAGAAGAGTCAGAGGAATCAACAGATGCAGAAGAGTTAGAGGAATCAACAGACTCTGAAAAAGAACTAAGCAGCGATACCAATAGCCTTAGCGACTAGCATGGTAGGGTTAGATTGTCTATAGTTATTTTATATTATTCTTGCATTATTTTTTATTTGTTTATCTCCAATTAATATTTTCATTTATTTGTATTCTTTTAATTAAGTGTTTAATTTATAATTTTCATTACATATTATATTTTTTAGAAATGGTGCGTGGAAAAAAAAATCAAACTGGTAGGGGTTCTGGTTCCTCACCTTTGACGAAGAGAGGACGAGCGGCTCTTGGTGGCCCCTCAGATGGTCGACGATCATTAGCGTTTGCTTGAAAGGATTTGACGCCTTTGCTGAAATCTAGCACTTCAGTCACTTCAACTAATCAACAACAGCTGCCATATGCTTTGGATGAGAATAAGGAAAACCAAATTGCTATTGATGAAGGTGCTCAGAATACTCCTACTGACAATGTATATCAGACTCCTCAAAGTGCTGCTGCAACTGTTGATGTAGATGACCATACTCCTCTTGATGGCAGCGTTGATGCTATACCATCTAATGGTCAACCAGACAGTACACCTTCTGGTAATCATGCCCAAGCATCTTCTACTTCTATTGTGGAGCAGCCAACTGGCTCATCTTCTGCAATTAATACTCCATCTGAGGGCAAGATCCATTGCTTTATCAAGGGGGATGAGTAAGTGGTTTCTCTTTTCTTTTACTGCATATTTTTTGCTGCTAGATTATGAATTTGCTGCAAGGGTTTAAGCTTAATGGTTTAAAATGGACATTGTCCTTAGGATCTTTTGATATGAATTGTGTGCTAAGTATATCGGGCGTCTATATAAACATGATTGGGCAACCATTCGGTGTTTTGCGACAATGATTTACCATCAGAAGCCCATGTATGATGCACAATGTCATGAAAGTATTAACAGATTTGTATAGAATCCAAAGCGAAAAAAAACTTAAGGAATGTGCTAAATCAATAAAAAATACTAAAATCAGATGCAAAACCAAATTGATGTTTTCTATCTCTATTATGTTATAGATTGTTTATTAGAGATGAGGAATTTTCAATTTTGCATATATTTTTTCACTGAATTCTTTTGATATGAATTTTGTTAGAGAAACTTCCAAAAACAAAGCTGATTTTCATACCAATCTGTTTTGTATCTCTGATGTATAATAGAACCGTTTAGCTTATCATTTTGTGATTTTCATAGCTACTAGCTAAAAATAAGTACATTGCACCGGTATGCTATTGTGTTGGATATGCTATAAGTTGAAGCTTTGATATATATTGTAAAACTTCACTTGACTTTATTTATGATGCTAATCTTTTCTTTTTTTCCTTTTCTTGGAATATACTTGGTTCTCATCTAGAAGTTTAAAAAAAATGTTCAATGCATTGGAATATTATGTTAGATGTGCTAAAAGCTTACTGGATCTGATTGTGTGCTAAGTATATCGGGTGTCTATATAAACATGATTGGGCAACCATTCGGTGTTTTGCGACGATGGTTTACCATCAGAAGCCCACGTATGATGCACAATGTCATGAAAGTATTAACAGATTTGTATAGAATCCAAAGCAAAAAAAACTTAAGGAATGTGCTAAATCAATAAAAAAAAAAAACTAAAATCAGACGCATATCAATCCATTTTCTCTCTCTATTAGGTAATAGAACCTTTTATTAAATATGGGGAATTTTCAAGTTTGCAAATATTTTTTCTCTGAATTCTTTTGATATAAATTTTGTTAGATAAACTTGCAAAAACAAAGCTGATTTTCATAAGAAAATTTTCTGCTTGCTGGCTGCAACTGTGGTTGTTGGAACTTGTTTTGAGATTATGAATTGAATTTTGTTTTTTGTTGTTTGTTGTTGTTATTGGAACCAATTACTGGCTATTTATTTAGGATGTTTAGGATGTTTGGAATTTATTTATGGGGACTTCATTACCATTTAGTACCTTAGCTCTCTTACTACATGGCACTTAGATAAGAGAATGAATAGATCATGACTGCATAGGGAACAAAGTGGACTTCACTGAGGATTTTGCAAGTCATAAAATGCTAAATTGTACCCTTCATTTCTGATCCTCTGGCCAAAGTACCCAAAATGGCTCTGCTTTTATGCTTCCTCTGTGGGTGTTTTCTAACATAAAAAATGTGCTAATAGTTTGGTCCTTTTTCAAGAAATATTTGCTATGATCTGCGAGAAAAATTGGAAAAAAATACATTACCAAAACACTTGAGCAGAAGAAGCTAGCTGAATGTCCTAGCCTGCTGAATGTTTATTTATTTATTAGGCCTCACAATAGGATGATTTTTTTTCCCTATTGTTTATCTTTTACAAGCCCTTGTATTTAACCATGATAAGATATGCCATGATGGTCATTCACACCAAGGAGTTAGCTACCCAATATTTTTTGCATTTTCTTTTGATCCTTTTTCATTGTTCTTCAGAAGCAAGCTAAAAGTAGTTTCTCCTATACATATAATATATATTTGATTCACTTTGTGTGTCTGGTTATGAATGTTATGGTTGTGTGGTCTGTTTCGGTTGTGGTTCTGTGTTTTTTAGCTTGAGGAATATGGTATGGAAGCACTTTAACACTTACTGCAAATGCATAAAGAATTTTACTAGGCTCTAGATTTTTGTTACATCTCCTGTCTAGAATTTATCAAAATTTTTCTATGGATTAGGTCACAACATTTGACTAGTTATTTCTCTTATTGATGAAATTAGTATGGAAGGTGGTTCGTGATTGTGATTGAAGTAAGATTCCATTGAACAACATTTACACTCTTTAAGTAAATGATGATCCTTCTTGGAATCATGCAGCATCTTTTGTGAAGGTGGATGAAGCCCTCTCTTTTTTATTTTTGAATGATTGGTACTTTTCTTTTATCTCAGTACTGATGTTGTGAGGACTTTTGGCAGTTATTTCCGAGTGAAGTTGTTTATTTGGAAGATTGTTCATATTTATGATTGAAACCACTTTCTAGCAAATGATTTTTAGACCCTTTCAAGTAAAATTCCCCAAAAATTGGTGCTGAATATTTGATTTCCTCTACCACACCGTTTTCCTCCTTTCTTTGGAGAAGCCATTAATGTCTTTTTCTTCCTTTCACTTTTTGTATTTGTCCCCCCCCCCCCCCCCTCCGGCCTTCTTTCTCTTTTTATGCAACCATGAGGATATTGTTTCTTGAGTGGTATGTTGCCTTGCCCTACTATATATTATATATAGTAAAACCTTGTTGGTGTGGCCAAGTTGGAGTATGGTTTTGCTACCAAATACTCCAGTTTTCCTGTCTTGCAAGAAGTGTTCACTTCCTAAAAACACCAAAGGGAATTTTATTTTATCTAGAAAAAGCACAAGGGAATTAATTGAGTTTTCTGTTTGACATTTGAAATTGCCCAAAGGATACATTTTAAGTAAAGAAGATATGGCTTGGCTATGTCTTTGTCATCCCTGTACACTTGAATTGTTCTCTGGTTTCCTTTGAGTGGTTCAAGTTTGCATTTTAGTATTTCATCTGATTACCAATTTTCTGGACAACACTGCTGATGATATAGTTGTCAATTTTTACTTCTTGAAGCCTAGTTATGTGTTTGTTTAGAAACTTGAAAATTGGTTGAACTTGGTAACCAAAGTCACCAATTTAAATGCTGATGCAGTTGCCTAGGATAAAGGGTTGCATGTCTGAAAAGAAAAACTGATGTCGATCAGGATTTGATTATTATGATCTAATAATCTCCTATGGCAGAAAAACAGAAGGGAGATCCCTTCTGAATATTTGTGGTGCTGAATATTTGATTGGTCCAGTCACTTTCGAATTGGAAATGGCAATTAGTTTGTTGTTCACAATTTGGTATCATAGAAGGAATTGACATCCATGTATATTGTTGTAGAATGTCCAAATATCATCTGGATCCATGTTTACCACCTGTTATAAAAAGCTCTCTCTAAGCCTGATTTATTTTTCCCTTGCAGGTTTTGGAACTGGCTATAGTATCTCCCTTGCTAATGTATTGTCCAGTTTTATTTTAAATCTAAATATTTAACAAAATAATATAATTGGAGTGACATTTTAAATATCTTTGAGAGCTGAAACCTATTTTGGTCTTAGTATTCGCCACCATGTGAGAGCACTTTATGCTTGGAGATGAGATGGTACCCACAAGGAAAGCTCAATGAACTCTACACTTTTGATAGACAAAAATCCTTCTGATTATAGGAGAGGGGATTGGAATATATTGCAGCTTTCTTTGTTTGATCACAGGTCCATCTATTGTGAAGTTTTAGTTGTAATGCCATCTTTGTTTCTTGTTTTCTTTGATCTTTTCAATAGCAGCTATTGCTTTCGTTCATAAAATAGTGTTGGCCGTTTAGTTGCAGCACCAGGCTTCAAAAGTGATGAAGCTTACTAACAATAGCATAAGTCTTTACCTTTTGTCTTTGTTTCTCCTAATTCTATTACTATTGAATGGAAAGAAACTTCCTTTGCATGGGCATCATGAAAACTTTAAAGAAAACTGTATATAATGCAGGGCATATACAGGGCATCAAGAAAACTTTAATAAAATTCAATAAACTAATTGCTCTGTTGTCCAATCACAATAAGTACAAGCCATCTGGAAAGGCCAGGATAATGAAAATTAGAAGTAGAATACTCTGGTTTCTTGTATGAGAAAGGTTTTCGCAACCCACTATATATCCAAATACACTATAGGAATTTCCAGTTCTATAGTTGGGGTTTTACTGTTGAATCTGGTATAGTGAATCTAGGATTTTAAATTTTCTTGTAGACCAGATAAAGAAACCTTGAGTTTCGATATAGGAACTTTTCCCCCTCTTTGCATTAGGACAGTATTATGATTATACCTAAAAGTTGTTAATATTATCATTGCATGCTTATACCTTGACTAATTGGTGTTCGGTAGATCTAGCTTATTCACTTTAGTTTTTTCACTATTGTTTTTCAAGTCACTTTTTTCACTATTGTTCCATTTGTTGTGCTGGATCTTCCCTTCCTAAGAAAAGAAGAAAAAGACTGAAAAAGATATTGAAGGAAGAAACATATTCCTCTTCTGCTCAAGTGTTTTCTTTTCCAAAGCAAAGTAGAGCCCACACATTATTAGATTTACCTAAATCTAATACACTATCACATTATCATTTTTTGTTGTTATTCCTTTATATTCATATTCATAAGGTTCTCCATTGGTTACTCTTTTTGAAACCATAGTGAACTAAAGCCATTCATGAAAAAAATGCTGTTTTGCCATGTTTCATTTTATGACTTGTTTTAGACATTTTTTTTTTGAAAGCTATTTAAAAGATGATTCAATCACACATATCGGAGTAGTGATTGAATCAAACAAAATTTGTTGGAGTTGTGAGAGCTAAAAACATTGCTGGAGTTGTGATTGGTTGAAGCATTTTTGTTGGAGAAACTTGCAAAAACAAAGCTAAAGTTCATAAGTTTTCTGTTTGTGGTTGCTGGCTGTTTGTTGTTTTTCACTGAACTAATTGTTTAGAGTTTATTTTAGATATTTTTAGTTGTCTTTCGGTATGTATTCCTGTGAAGAAAATGTAGGAAAGAGGGCTGAAACATGTTATGTTCAGGAGGTGTGAAAATGAGAACTTAAGCTAGTTAAATGTTAATAAATGCATGCTGGGTAGATTTACAACTATTTATTTGGTGTGTCTGCATATATTATGAACCTGACAACAAAATCGGAAGAACACAAACAAAAGCCTTCATTTCTTGTTGAAAGCCATCATTTTTTTTTTTTTTTTGGTGAAATGAAATGGATTATTATAGAATTTAATTCAAATTCTTCAATTTCTGTGTCTTTAATTTCAATTTTTGGATCACCTCCAAATTTGGAATAATCACTACTATTGCCTAAAAGAAAACAGTACTGCTGCAATCAATGAGCATAGGAAGCAAAGATGAAACTGATTTTTTTTAAAATAAAAGAATCTGCCATTTTCTATATAACCTAAGGGTTTTTTTTGTTAATTTTTTCTTGCATTGTAGAATCCTTGCGAAGAAGATAAAGCTAAGAGGTTGCCAGGTAACAAGCCTGCACATTCCATTCGACCAATCATACAATTAATGTTTCTTGGACTATATGAATCTTGGTCAAAGGTCCCAAACACAGTTAAGGATGTTTGGTTTGCTTAGTGGACGGTAATTGTTTCTTTTCTTACTTTTATTTTAAGTGTTATATATTAATAATCTATATAATGTTTTGGCAATTCTTATGGCTAATATGCAGAAATAGTTCCAGTGGGATAGGATGTATGATGGACTTATTAGATCAAAATGGGACAAGAAAGGTGGCAAGATCTACACTTATTTGATGGACCAAGTTCGTAAAGGGAAAGTCTCACATGATTTTATGAAGGATGAAGACTATAACAAGCTGCGAGCAATTTGGTATGGTGACAAATTCAAGAAGATTTCAGAGATAATGAAGGCAAACAAAAATAGTGATTGTGGAGGTTTAGGAGGCACACGTCACTCTGGCGGTTCCATACCAACACAGTGCACAAGAGAAAACTAGTAACTTTTCTTATTTTTAGTACTTAATTCAAATTTATGAAAACAACTTCTTCTAAAAATGCTTAGAATTAATATCTATCTATCTAACGTGTTTTAATACTATTTTATGATTAAACTAAATATAGGAGGGGAAATATCATAGGGACTACTCACACTCTGAAATATATGTCTTCACAAACACAACAAACACTGAAGATGAAGTTGAGCAAGTGCTTAAGAAGGAACGCTGAATGTTGGAGGGTGAAGACGTAGAGCTTGGAGGCCCGGAACTTGTCTTTGTTGACAAGCGGTCCAAGGAAAAATATGTAAGTTTCATAAGTTAATAATGGTCTTTAATATTTTTTTATTCCAATACTACTATATCCATTATATTTAGCTCAAGTAAAGGTAACTTTACCGCTTCCATTTTTCCCATCCAACGTGGAAAACTTTGACATGCCTATTTGTTGGTTTCCATAAGTATAGCCATTTTGTGGGAGTTTTGGGAAGAGGGGGGGGGGGGGATATTGGTTAAAATGTATTTGTTATGCATGAACTATGAAGGGGGGGTGGGGGGCGGGTGCATTGTGGACCAAGTCAAATAAAAAGGGGGGGGAGGGGGAATTTGGTTAAAATGTGTTTGTTATGCATTAACTATGAAAGAGAGGGTTGGGCGGGGGGGAGGGTGCATTGTGGACCAAGTCAAATAAACTTTTCCAATTGGAAATATGGCAAAATATTCAAATGATGGTGATACTTTTTAACTTTTTATGTTACAACTAGATGATTCTAATTCTGATGGATGTTCTTTGTTTTAAGCTTCACAATCACTAATATAGTTGAGATTTTCATGGTGTTAATTCTAAAATTCTTATCCATTTTTAATTTGATATTTTTGCATTTGTTTATGTGTTAGCGTTACTACCAAGAAGAATTGAAGAAAGAGATGGCATCACTTGCTAGCCAGATAGTTGAAGGGGAGAAACCTCCACCAATAAACAAGGTTGATATTTGGTTGCGAATTGTAGGCCATCCTAAGAAAGGGAATGTAGTTTATGGCATGGGATCCCTAAGCTCCAGTTGTCTACAGAAATCTACTTCACACATGTCATCGCCTTCTTCATCCATTTCATCAGCGCTTCCTTTGCATTTTGTGGAGACAACTGACTTTCATAACGCTATAAATGAGTTGGTGCAAAAGGCAGTTGACACACAGATTCAAGAAGTGTTGAGGACAAATGAGAGGTTGACAACAGAGGTTTCTTTGCTAACACAAAAGGTTAAGAACTTAAGTGGATCAAATCAACCAAAAAATTAATATTCCTTCACTGTGTTCTTAATTGTATTAATATTCCTTCACTGTTGTTAAACCATGGACCAGCAGTTCATCTCACTTTCATATTATGATAATCTTTTATGTTTAATTAAAGATGATGTTTGGTTAGGATTTGTGGTATTTTGTGAGGGAATTATATTTGCTTTGAATTTGTGGAAGGATGATATTTATGTTTGTGGAAGGATGATGTTTATGTTAGATTTGATGATGTTTGTGTTGGATTTGATGATATTTATGTTGGGTTTTTGGATGTGTTTTTGGCTTTATTATTTTATGAATTTATCAAATGCAGGTGTTTGGTTATATGTTCAGATGAACTAGAATTTTGCCAAATTTTATTCAATTACCAACTGAAATCAGTTGGTAATTGAACAAAATTTGGTTGGTATTTCAATTGCTAATTGAAAATAATTCGGTTGGTAATATATTAAATAGCAGTTAGTAATTTTCAAACCAACTATCAACCAACAAAAAACTTAGTTGGTAATTTACCAACAAAAAATTACCAACAGATTTTAAACCACTAAAATAGTTAAAAAATTACCAACTGAATATTTGGTTGGTAAAGAAAGAAAACTATCAATCGGAAAAAAAAAAAAAAATAGCAACTGGACAACCCAATTAGTAATTTACCAACAAAAAATTACCAACCGATTTTAAATAACTAAAATAGTTGGAAAATTACCAACTGAATGTTCAGTTGGTAAATAAATAAAACTACCAACTAAAAAAAAAAATTACCAACCGAAAGTCAGTTGGTAATTACCTACACATATATCGGTTGGTAGTAACATGTCTCAGTTGGTAAATTAGTAAATTACAATCTTATATTCATTACAAATTTACTAGCTAAAAATTATAAATTTACAAACTACATTTTCGGTTGATAATTACCAACTGCAACAATCGGTTGGTAACATAAATGTTTGTTGGTAATTACCAACCGAAAGAGTCAACTCATATGCCAAACTTAATGTCAAATTTCCAACCGAAACTTTTACATTACCAACCGAAATAGTCAACTCAAATGCCAAACTTAATTCCAAATTTCCAACAGACGATTTTACAGTACCAACCGAAATGCGGTTAGTAATTACCAACCGACTCCAAAAAATTACAGTTGGAAAATTTACAAGCTAAGGTTTTTCCATGCGACACCATTCGGCTGTTAATCAGTTGGTAAATCATGATTACCAACCGAATTTAGCCAATTACCAGCTGATTTTGTCAGTTGGTAATCACTTTTTCTAGTAGTGGTCCCTTCATTTAATTTGTGTATTTGTTTCTTTCTTTGAAAAAGAAAAGACATATTATTAAAAAGAATTTTAAAATAAAAATAAAAATTTATTAAAACACACACACACACAACGGTGCGTAACACAACCTGAGCCGAACGCACAGAGAAGCTGGCCATTCACAATGATTTTGGCTAGGATTGATTCTATTTTTTCTTTGTTAAATGCAATGAATATGGAATTTCTCGGTGCATCTCTCAGCACAATATGCCTTATGCATAGATAGTCCCAACTAATGTTCTTGGTATTCTCTTTGAAATGGTTTCACTATTCACTATTACAAATAATATTTTTGATTACACCATCTTTCTCTCTAACTAGGGGGTGGGAGGTGGCACCGCCGCCCCTCCCATAAAATATTTTTAAAATTTGTACTTTCATTAGAGATTATTTTTTTTAAAAAAAAATCTTTTTAAATTTTACCTTCTACCTAAAAAAAATCTCTTTAAATCGTCATTTTTAAAATTATAACATTATTTTCTAATATATTTTTAACCTTTTTTTAATAAAATAACCTACAACCACTACTCGAAAGTGTGCACAGGCCTCATGTACAAGGAAAGGTTCGAACCTGAGATATTAGTGTATAATTCCCAACACTGACCATCTTAATTAACCCAAGGGACTTCTCACATATCGTTTCATATAACTTCCTTCTCCAGTCCCAAATATTCAATTCCTCTTTCTACTAAAGCAAATAAATTTTCTGGATTTGCAGCTTCAAAAGATTGATAGGTTCTCTCAGATACCCAAATGAGAGAGAGAGAGAGAGAGAGAGAGAGAGAGAGAGAGAGAGAGAGAGAATAGGCTAAGGAATCCTATTAGTAAATTTTGGCAGACCTAAGTACAGTCACAAGCATCAAATTACTAGAAAGAGAAATTTACATGTTTCAGTTGTGAGAATAATATTACCACTTCAAAAATGTGAATCTTGTGCTTTCTATAAACCAAGAAATGTGTTTTTTTTTACACAGAGAGTGAACAAGATCGGTTCACTACATCAACATGTTTTTAGATATTTTGCACTATTGTTTCCAAGCATGGAGATACACAAGACATTGTTATGTCTTCTGATAACACTATTCTCTATTTTTGGGCATACTACTGTGAATGCTCGACCTCTAGCACAAATATGGGTATATCGGCAGATAATTTGGGTGTTGTTAGAGATAGGCCCTAAGAACAAACCAAAACTCCAATGGCAAAATCACCAAGATGATAAGAAAGAAATAATAATGAAAATAATGTGAAGAAAAACTAAATAACGAGAAAGGATATAAAAGAGGGAGACATAGGAACTTACGTGGTTCGGTCAAATAACTTACATCCATGGATAGATGCGAAATAAAACTTCACTAAGAAAAAGACCATTTACAAGGCTTTAGGAAAGTGTTCCTAAGCTACTAAACACCACTAATATAGATCAAGAGTATTACAAAGAATGAATGCCTCAAGGGCTACTAAAATTCTTGTGTTGGTGTGTTGTTCTTCAAAGAACCAAACTAAGCCTTTATTTAGAGGCAACATAAGGTGATTAGAATTCATAGAAATTCGATGTGGGACTAGGAAATAAATAAAGTCTTATGGTGGTGGAGAATGCGTTGGTTTCCCAATGTGGGATGTAAGATACCCCAACAAATCTCCACCTTGACCTATATCCCAAACTCATGTCGGATTTCTATCATGCATAATCAGATTAAGCGCAGCGGAAAACAACAAGAAACCCAAGCTATGGATCACGGGTTTGCAATAGAAATGGAAAAATGAGAAGCTTGCGTTTATTACCTCGTGAAGCCGGAATTCAAAAATTTCAGCAACAAGAACGCAGGCGCGATCCAGATTATCAAAAACCGTTCACTGCAGCTCAACTGAAGTCCAAGAAAGAACTCCCTCTAATGATAATCCACACAAGGTTGAATGCTCACAATCTCACAATTCTATGCTAGTAGAATTCGGGAGGCTAGGGTTTTGATCAAGAAGAGAGACGGCTAGGGTTTGATCAAGAGAGAGGCAGAGAAACGGTTTCTCTGTTATTGCGTGAATGGTCTATCTCCAACCCTAAGGAAACCGTTTCCTTATATTTATAGATTTATAATTATCATAAATTGTAACTTAGTCCTTCAACGTCCAATTGTCAACAAATTGGTCCTTGAAGTTTACTTAATTATAATTAGGTCCCATGAATTATAACAAACTTATAATTCACCTATAAATATATTCACTTCTCTTAATTAACCCCACAATATTATCAAATAATATATTTGAGCATTCAAACCTTTATTGTGTGTGACCCATTAGGTTTCCTGGTCTTATTGGTAGCATAATATGAATTAATTCTAACAATATTAGAATTAATAATCCTTAATAAAATAAAGGATTAAATTTATTAATTCTCTAATTAATAAATTCATATTTAGCATATCAAGAGCGACATCTAGCAATGACTCTTGACCACCCAAAAGTCCAGAAAGTCAAGTGGCTTGACATGAACCTTTCAATAGCAAATTATCAATGCAATAAACTCCTTTCAACATACAATATCTCATTCGGTCTAGAGTATGGAATTGGTACCAACTCTCTCCAGAATATTATTAATTCTGGCCCGAATATTTTAGTACTTGTTGAAGAAATCCATTACTCGATATGTGTATCAATTGGAACCATTTCCATCACATAGTCGCCTTGGCCAAGGACTTCATGAGTAATGATTTCTACAAGTGGCCTTGAGATATACTCTCCTACTATTAGGAGTGGTGAATCCTTTATTGACCCTCTCAACTACTTTCGTTTACTTTATGTTATACCCAATATTCATCCCATAGGCGGTCCTAGATAAGACTCCAAAGATTAGAATCAAAGTACAACGCTCGATAAACAAAGTACCTTGGAGATCTCAAGTCTAAGGATACTTGCACACTTGCTATAATGAGATTCTATCACTGGCACTAAATAGTTATCCAAGTGATTATCTCGTAGCTAGGTCATCCAATGAACTTGTTTCAAAACAAGCATCCACACGTTAATCCTGAATATCCCAATACCCACGGATATGAGAACCACCGCTTGATCCAATCAAGAGATATAACATGTGTCAGTCTTGGTGTATTAATAATGTCCCATCTTATTAATACTATGACTGGGGATTATTTAAGTACAAACACTGCATAGTGTAGTAGGAATCTCACATCATGATCTCTATCATAATTTCCTTAACACTGTGTTGTACTAGGGACTTTATCTAACAGTTTGTACACATATTTAGATATAACAATCAAACTGAAAGATAAAGAATGCCTCTTATTAATTTAATATGCAATATACATGGTACAAGTGATTGCCTCTAGGGCACAACACTAACAACTCAAACATAGTAATTTTACTCCACGTTCTCTACAAAAGTCCAAAGACCACAAATCATGAACAGTGAATACCAATCAAGTCCAAACTCTACTTAAACTTGAAGATAGGAAAAAGTATCTTAAGCATATCAGTAGGATTATCTTTTATGTTAAGTTTCTGAACAAAAACATTCTTTATAGTAATGATATCTCGAATGAAGTGAAACTTCACATCAATATGTTTTGTCCTCTCATGGTACATTAGATCTCTAGTCAAATGTATAGAACTTTGACTATCACAGTAAATTGTAGTTACACCTTTATCAAGACTGAGCTCGCTAAATAAACATTTCAACCACAAGGTTTCTTTGATTGCCTCGATCAGAGCCATATATTCTACCTCCATAGTAGGCAATACCACTACATGTTGTAAGCTAGCTTTCTAACTAACTGCACAACCTCCAATGCAAAATACATAGCCAGTAAATGATCTTCTCCTGTCAAGATCTCCGATATAGTCAGAATCCACAAAACCAACCAAAATGTTATTACTTCTTCTAAACTCCAAACAAGCATCTGAAGTGCCTTACAAGTATATGAGAATCCATTCTATGGCTTACCAACGTGCTTTTCCAAGACAAGACATATATCTGCTAACCACAGTAATAGCTTGTGAAATATCTAGACGAGTACAAACCATTGCATAGATTATACTGCCGACTGCACTAGAATATGGAATCCGTGTCATATACTCTTCACCTTCACTTAACTGTGGGGACTGAGCAGCTGAAAATTTAAAATGACTTACAAAAGAAGTCCTTATAGATTTTTCATATTTCATGCCAAACCTCTCCGAAACTTTCTTAATGCAATTTTCTTGAGTCAAGTACAACTTTCTAAGAGCTCGATCTCTCTTAATCTCCATGCCAAGAATCTTTTAAGCTGCTCCCAAATCTTTCATCTCAAATTCACTCTTTAACTATCTCTTCAAGACATCTATTTCTACCAAATTCTTAGCAACAATGATCATATCATCAATATAGAGCAACAGATAAATGAAAGAATCATTATGTAGCTTTTGGAAGTTAACACAACTATCATACATACTCCTTGAATAACCATAACTCAACATAAAGGAGTCAAACCTTTTCAAGAAATCAATTTCTACCAGATTCTTGGCAGCAATGATCATATCATCAACATAGAGCAGCAGATAAATGAAAGAATCATCATGTAACTTTTGGAAGTAAACACAAATGTCATACATACTCCTTGAATAACCGGTTAGGTATCTTTTACGCATATCGTATATAGCGTAGCGGAAAATAAAACGAGATACCATCCCAAGATCCGCATATGTGTAGAAAACAAGACATAAAGATAACAAAGGTAACAACTTTTTACCTTTCTTTGATCATCTGAAGAACAAAAATATCTTCTTCAAGTCAAGGCGCGATCTAGCAATCCTCTTGATCAAACTCTACGAGAGTTGAACATCCAACCACTATAATCACAGTGTTTGATTATCTTTAACAGTAATCCACACAGAGGATACACTCAAGCACGAAGTTTTCGATGCCAGCAGAAAATTTAAGTGGCGGCTGGGGTTACTTATTTTTTAGAAAAACAACGTGATAGAGAGAGAAGAGAAGAAGTCATTTATTGCCTAGGGTTTTCATGAATCCAACTTCTCCTAGGGTTTTGAGTATATCGTACATATAAATCGAAAAACCATAATAAAATTGAGAATTCTAATCCTATTAAAATTCCCTAATTGTAATTGGAAACGTTAAGTTCTCATAATTACAATTTAGACCATAATTATAACTCATTATAATTTAGCCACAACAACATCTCTTTCTCGCAATTAACCCCACTATGTTATCAAATAACATCTTGAGTATATAATCCTCTATTGTGTGTGACCTATTAGGTTTCCCAGTCAATTGGTAGCGAACATGAATTAATCCAAAAATCTTTGAGATTAATAATCCATAATTAATTAGAATTAATCTATTAATTCTAATCAGGATTGGTTTATTAATTCATTAATTAATAAACCCATATTTTCAGATCATGAGCGGTATCTAGCAACACATCATGACCAACCAAGAGTCCAAAAAGTCAAGTGGCTTGACATGAACCCTTCAATAACAAATTACAGTGCAATTAACTCATTTCACCATACAATATCTCATCCGGTTTGGAATACGGAATTAGTGCCAACTCTCTCCAGAATTAATTTTGGCCCGAATACAATAGTACTTGTACCAGGAACCACTACTCTAGATGTGTATCAATTGGAACTATTTCCAATACACAATCGCCTTGGCCAAGGACTTCTCGAGTAGTAATTCCTACAAGTGGCCGTGAGATATTCGCCCCTACTATTAGGAGTGGTAAATCCTTTATTAACTCTCTCAACTATTTTCGTTTACCTCACAATGTACCCAATATCCATCCCATAGGTGGCCCTCGATTGAGCTCCAGAGATTAGAATCAAAGTACAATACTCAACAAACAAAGTACCTTGGAGATCTCAAGTCTAAGGATACTTGCACGTTTGCTATATTGAGATTATATCACTAGCACTAAATAGTTATCCATGTGATTATCTCATAGTTAGGTCAGCCAATGAACTTGTTCCATTAACAAGCATCCATGTGTTAACTTTAAGTATCTCAATACTCACGTATAAGAGAATCACTGCCTGATCAAATCAGGAAGTCTAACATATGCTAGTCTTCACGCATTAATGATGTCATGTCTCATTAATACTATGACTAGGGACTATTTAAGTACTAACACTATACAGTGTAGTAAGAATTTCATATCATGATCTCTATCATGATTTCCTTAACACAGTGTTGTACTAGGGACTTTATCGAACAGTTATATTACTTAAAAGTAAACAAAAGAAACTGTAAGATAAATAATGCCTTTTATTAAAATAAAATGTGCCATGTACAATGTACAAGTGATTGCCTCTAGGGCACAATACTAACATAACCATGACTCAACATAAAGGAGTCAGACCTCTTATAAAACTGTCTCAGAGACTACTTTAATCTATATAAGGATTTCTTCGAAAGGTAAACAAGGTCTTCTTTTTCTTCAATTTCAAATCCCTCAAACTGCTTATTGTATATTTGTAAAGCAGCTTCATGAAAGGTTGTCTTAACATCAAGCTGCTCCAATTCCAAATCATACATAGCATGTAACACCCCGCTACTTAGGCCCACCAGGGCCGGGGATGTCGCCCCGTCCAAAGGACAAGGGGTCTTTATAACTAGGTCACACAATCAAAATAGCGGAATAAAAATGATATCTTAATTTAAAATTTATTACAACCCAAGAATACCAAAAATAAATCCATAATAAAATTTATCCACTCTCATCTCTCCAAAGCATTACACAAAATAAATTATCAGAAAATCTTCCAAAGCAGGCAATATCTAGCTACTCATCCCCACAGCAAGATCAACCTGAAATCATGGTAAAAAGGGTGATGAGACAAAAATCTCAGTAAGTCCGTGTGTGCTTTGAATGTCCAGTGAAAACAGTTCGTGAATGCAGAGTATAAAATCTTTATAAAAGAAATACTGGCAAGCGATAAACTGTAATCAAAATCAAGAGTGGCGATTTAGTTTTTTCAACCATACAGGTACAATAAAATCAACCACTTAAAAGAAATGATTGTGGGTTACCACACGTTGGGCCCCATAACCGGTCAGAATGTCAACACTTTGTGCAGACTGACAAAAGGTTGGTGATTGGCCTACCGGGCAAGATACTCCTCCTTTTCTATACCCAACAACAACCGGGTGTCCATTCTGGCAAAACACAGTCACTTGACTGAAATAAAACTACTAGCTCGGACCGGCCTAACTAAGTAGTACTGATGTTTCTCTAAGTTGAGTTTATCTTTTGGAAGTGGCCTCCTGTCAGAAGACTCACCCTTGCTCTTCAAAACTAGTACTACTAGCCTACCCATATTGAGTACTCAACGTAACTTATCCCTCTTGAGAAAAAAAAATGTACAAAACATAGTTCCACTTGAAAATGAAAATTAAGGGTTTTCAAAATCTTTGTCAAAATCAGTTTTATAAAGAGTTTTAAGTTTGAGTAAATTTTCTTATTGATTTCCAAATAATTTATTTGACTAAAATAAGAAAGGAGTCAATCCTCAATTGCCTTTATAGAAATGCGTATCCTTGCACTCTACATTTGGCTTGCCATTAAAAAAATCATTTTTTGCATCAAACATATTTTATGCAGGAGCTTACCTGATCCTTGCTCACAATAAAGGTCTCCAACAGTTGACCTAAGCCCGCATGGGGTAAATATAAACCGCAATCAAACTCATGACAAAATCCACTTTCACAAATAAAACTAACTCAGCTCACTACTACCATGATTCTAGTGTCCCAAGCTTTAAGGCCAAATAATAAAGGAAAAGGGTTTATAAGTTAAGGCTAATCTGATATTTAAAATAATTAGTGTTTTGGGAAATAGGTACTAATAAGCTGAAGGTTTAAATCTTACTAAGAAAAATTTAGAGTTTATTTGATGAAGAGCCCTAGGCGGTATTAGGTAAATGATGATTTATTAATAATTATTTGCTAGAAAATAATTGATAACTAAAATTAGTTGAAAATAAATTTTAATGAGTCTTGATTGAAAGATAATAGATAAACTTTAATAGGTTTTGGTTAAAAGATAATAATTAAATTTTAATAATAAATATTTTACTTATTATGATTATTTTCATAAAAGGCTTTAGTTGATTTCATCATTTTTTATAATATCTATATATTTTATTTTTCTAGCAAAAGCTATTATTTATTTGACTAAAATATCCTTATTATATATAATAATCCAAATCTACCCTTCTTAGGGTTCTTTGAAATTACTAGCCAAAAATCATAATATTAAATATTTATTGAAGAAATAAAATTATCTTAGGGACAATTAGGTCATGATCATAATTATATTGCTAACCACAATCATGATCATATTCACCCATTCACATCATCAAATCATCCAAATCATGCATATAAGCATAGATCCAAATTTACTAAGGCATGATCTAACCTTTAGTAGCATAAATATAACCATAGCTTTAATAATCACACAAGAATATAAATCCTATTCATCATAGATGACATAATCTCTAGCATACTTAATCATGAAGTCATGCATTAAACCCTAAAACACCATACATTCAGCCAAGATAATCAACTCATGCATCAATCCCATCTCCAACATATTCATACATATATTCGTGCTTCAATCTCAACTCATCACAACAATACATACTCAAACCCTATTCATAATCCATCTATCAACATCATCCAAGAGACATGAATCTAGAATTTAAAAGGAGGGTTAAAAAGGCTTACTTGATTGATGAATACCTTGAAGGAGTTTCAAATGGATCTTAACTCCTAGATGACTAGATCCGTCCAAGGAAGATGAAGAAAGCACGGCCATCGGTGAAGAAGCCATTCGGCCAAGAAGGAGAGAGGTTCGGCCGAGAGAGAAAGAGAGAGAGAGAGAGAGAGAGAGTCCATTAGCATGTTTATTCATATACATATTCATTAGAGATCAAAGATTAGAGGAGATGAAGTTGTTAGAACAAACCTACCTTGAAGGTGTTCTTGATCCTTCACAAAAATTCTGGTTTTTTATCTAAAAGAGCAAGTTGGATTTTGAAGTTTGATGTTAAAAATGGTATGGATGGACTCATGGCAGTGATTAGATGAATTTTGGAGTTTTTAGAAGAAGTTTGAAGTAATTTGGAGGGGTATTAGGCGAAAGGAAGGAGTAGGTGTTCTAGGTGTGCTATGTGTTCTTGAAGGTTGAAGAGAGTAGAGAGGTTTTGATTTGAAGCTGCCGAAATTCTAAAGGATTAGGGCTGGCCGAATTGTTTGTAGGGTTTTGGTAGATGATTTTCTGGTTTGGAAGGGAAAAGAAAAGGCTAGTTGTTGAAATCCTAAAAGAATATCTTAAGGAATCAAATTTGGAAACTAAATATAGCAAGAATATCTTTAATCATTGGAGAGCTTTTGGGAAGCTGCTATGGCCGAATTGTTGTGCAGTGTTTCTACTGGATGAAAGCTGAGTGAAGAAGGTTAATGGTGGCCAAAATGAAGGAGTGCAATGGTAAAGGAAAGGTCTGGATGTTTGAGGAACATTTTATGGAAGGTTGCTAAATTAATGTTGCTGAAATTTTGGTATCTAATCAAAGCATGATTGCAGAGATATGCTAGAGAGATTTTCGGGCAGCCATGTCTGATTTTCGTGCAGGAACTTGGGGAAGACAATGGAGTTCTGATCATGACTATTTAAGAGTGGTTTGTGCAAAAGAAAGCTGAAGTTTTGGCCAGGGATGAATTAGGAAACAAAGCTGGAAATTTTCCTGTACAAAATTTTCGCAAGGTGCTGCAATTTTTGGACAATTTCAGCTGCCATTTTCCAGTCAACTTGCAGAGAGTTTGGAGGAGATTTCAGAGGTCTTTCAAAGCTGGTTTCCAGCCTTCTTTATGGAGGAAAAACATAGCTAAGATGCTAAGCAAAAACCAAAAGAAATCAGCTTGGTTTTGGACCTCCAAAGCTGCGAACTCAACTAGAAATTTCTCTGGTTTTGCACAGCATTTGTGTAGTCCGAAAATGGCCAGAAAAATTCAGATCTAAAGCTAATCAATAGGCCATTTTCTGGCAGCATTTGGGAGGGAATAATGGCTAAGAATTTTGACACCTTGAAAGCAGAAGAAGCTGGAAAAATTTCAGTTCATACTATGAAGGAAAATGAACCTAGCTAGAGTGCAATTTTAGAAGGTTCACTAGAAGGATTTATTCTCTTGGAATCTCCCACATCTCTACCACATTTTCAGACCATAAGATGTCTTTCACTAAGACATTTTGAACTTTCAAAGCTACAGCACTTTACTGAAATTTTTGGAATGAAATTGGCTAAAACAAATTTGACCAATCTAATGAATTGAGAATTAAGAGAAATTAAAGATAAAAAAGAAATGAATTCCCTTAGGAAATTTTGAGTAGGCACAAGAATAGGATTAGAGTACTCCTATCATGTCTCCCCTAGTACAACACCTCTACCCTATGCTAAGGTTCTTAAGGCCGAAAATACGCCTTCCCAAGCAAAAATAAAATTTAATCATGCTAAAGCTCCACGATGGAATTTGAACCCAATACCTCAAGAATTAATTACAAAGCTCTAACCACTAAACTACAACAACTCTTATTTTTATTTTCTCTCTAAAATATTTTTTCTATTTAATCCTCAAACTATCTCCCTATTTCCTCCTCAAGCAAAAATTACCATTTTGCCCTTCTTACCCAATAATCATAATCAAGCCCTCTAAACTATAAAACACAAATTCAAAGCACATAAAAATCATATAAAAATATATTTAAATATGCAATTAAGTATGATATGCATCCCAACCCCCTTACTCTAAGGTTGGTTCCGACTGGGGTTTCACATAGCAACTAAAGTAAGCAAAACACGGATAGAGCTATGATGCGTGTTTTTTAGCGTAGAAAATATTACCAACAAATTACACAATTAATCAAGCTTTAATAAAATGCTAACCAGTAAAACCATACATACAGGTAAGTATACCCATCATATAGAATAGGGAATAGCAAGTATCGAATCCACGAGAACTTAGGCCCCCACCTTACTTTACCCAAATCTTTATTGTTTAGCCAATAAAATAAAGAAATAGAAGTAAATAACCTACTAACCTAATATACTAGAGAAAATTAAGTCAAACAAGAAAAGTCACAAGGATAATCAAGGAGTAAGAACAAGGAGAAAAGACATGTAAATTGATAGAAATCCTTGAATATACAGTAATGATTGACTAGCTATTCTCTCAATTAATTATTATCTTGGCATCATGAAGGATTAAAGTAGACCCACTTCATTTTCAATTCATGCAATCACTATCTTCTAGTTAAATTAGGGAACATATTATGTCTCAACCAATTTATCCGAAAGATGTATTAAAGTTAATCCTCACATAAATCCTTATATTCTAGGTGATTAAGCATGAAATTAGCCAATGAATCTATATTCTAGAAATCATCAACTAATCTTTGATTACTTAGTCTTTACCCTTAACCTCTTTTTCAAGCAAGTTAAGAATCACTAGTATTAAATTAATTAGTTGGCCATTCTCTCCTAACATCGTTTTGTAAGTTAATTAGAAGAGAACTAATCAATACAACAAGATATTATACTCAAGTAATCAAATACCAAGAATAGCAATAAATTGATCAAAGAACAAAAATCAATACAAAATCATGAATCCAAAAAAAAAAAAATTCATCTAAAGACAATTAAAACATTAATTTCAAATTGTCAATAAATTAGAAAGAAGAGAAAAGGAATCCACTTATAGAAAAGTAAGCCTTCTTCTTCTTCCTTGAAACTTTTTTGAGCAACCTCCTTTTCCTTTTCAAGAATTCCCATGATCCTCCTAAATCTTGGTGTTTCTCTAGGAGTTTTCTAAAAAATTATATTTAAGAATTGAAAACTTTGAAAACTCTCTAGTGCAAAGTTATTCTCTTGTATTTATAAGACTTCTAATAGCCAAAAAGTGTGTACAATAGTCCTTTTTCGTGGTTGAAAGAGTTCCCAAAAGAATCAAACTGAAATTGCCAAAATCTACTCTAAAACAAAAACCGCCCTCGCCGACATTGATCAGAATGGACTTAGCGCCGGGTCCATTTGACCTACCTGGCACCGGGACTAATCTATTTCTCCTCAAAATTGTTGTTTTTCCAGAGCAGCCCTAGTGCCTGGTGCCTTAATTGGACCTGGCGCTAGGTACAATCTGGAATCTTTCACTTTTTGCTCGAAATGCACTTAAATATGCACAAATTTGTCGAAAACACTTTTTCCAAACAAAAATGTCAAATAGGAAGAAATATGCCTAGTTATAATATCAAAAATATCTCAATTTAACCTCAAATAACTTGGAAAATAGTGATGATTTTAGGCCTTATCGTATACCTCCACACTTGACCTTTTGCTTGTCCTCAAGCAAACAAGAATTACAATACTAAGCAAATGGCTTAAGACAAAAAAACATTTCAACTTATCCTTAGCAAATTCATCCATAATAAAGGAATAATCTTCTTCAAACCTCAAATACAAACTTGACATTCATTTAACCTTTTTAAAACCTGGTAAACCTATGTATTAAATCAAATAATCCAAGACCATCAAAGTTAAGTTAAATAAACTTATATCTAGTACAAGAAAATTATCCTACTCCTCAATTAAAAACATAAATAACATAAATCATACAAGTCAAGCCATTTAACGAATTCAACCATCATAAACTCAAATTTACACAACTCAAGTTAATGAAATAAGGAAAATACTCCGCTCTGTTTTTTTTTTTTCTATGACTTAGGAAATTGATAGCATCAAGTGAATAGATTTCTCTTTACGCACCGTATTGGCCCCCTTATAGTTATCACCATTTTTCCAACAATTTTCTTTTTCTTTCTTCTTTCTTTCCTTACCTTCTTTCCTTCGGGATAGCCTCAAGAGTGTGTGATCCTTCTTTGTTTCTTCTCTTCCACTCACCGTATTGGCCCCCTTTTTAGCAAAAGGTCTCTTTTTTTTTTCTTTTCCTCAAAAGAAGAAAGCAAATTTTTTCCAACTCTAGGTTTTTTTTTAAACCCACATTTTTTTTAAAATTTTCACTCAAATTTTTTTATTTCCTCACATTCCTTATTCATAACTCAAAGTCAAGAAACTTTAAATCTATAATACAAGAATTAGTCAACAACTATTCCCATATTTCATCATACCATTCATATTCAAATTCAAAAAATAAAATAACCTCTTATACCAAATATAAACAAGGTTAACTTAAATTCTCAAGACTTAGAAAAATCTAACTTAATACACAAGTTTACCATTTAAATAAAAAATCCAACCATACTGAATGACAAATCCATATCTCAAGTTGAAAAGAAAATCACAACTCCATTATAGATAAATAAGTTCAATTTAGCTCCAAATCTCTAAACTTTCAAATTTTCAAAATTTTCCAAAATTTCAACGAAAGTGTTCGATACCAAGAAAACACCAAGATAATTGATAAAAACTTGGACAAAGAATATTACTAAACCACTCCCCCACACTTAAATTGGACAATGTCCTCATTGGCCAAAAATTAACCTAAGAAAGCATCTCCAAAGGGACCCGAAATAATAAAGAGAGATAAAGTTAAACAATACTCCCTAACTACAATAAGTTCCAAACAATATGAACTTGGAAAAGAATACAAGAGCTTGTTCAAGAGGACTTTATTCAAACCTACAAAAGAAAACATAAATAAAAACACAAGAAAAATAGTAACAAAAGAAAGATACTCTGAAATAAAAGAAAACAAACTAAAAATCCTAAGAAAGTAAATAAAGTCACGACTCACTCCCCAACACTTAAGATTGAAAATATTTTCCTTACTTGGGGAGGGAAAAGACATTTAACCGATTAAAGAAAACCCAACCTAAAACAAAGAGACAAACTCTTTCTACTCATCATACTTTCTCATCACCCCTTTGAAAAAGACATTAATGCTCACTGAAAAAGATAAGGATGATGAAAGTAGAAATAAGAGAGGTTTCTAAAAAATAGAAGGTTCGTGAAAATAATTTTTCTCAACAAAGCAAAACACATAAACCTCGTTCTCTAATATAACTTTAGACACACAAATATTTTGGTCAACATATAAGTGCGCATGGTCTCTAAACAATGTATCAAACTTGAAATCACCATTTAACCCTTTAAAAGACTTGTAAAAATGAAATTTCTCCTAAAAACATAACAATTGAGCTCTTAAAGATGGGATTAAGAAAGCCTTAAATTTCAATGCTTCTACAAATACCAAGTTGCCTCCCTGAAATTAGAGTGAAAGGTAGAATTTATCAATATCCTTCAAAGACTTTTTATGATGAATCATGGATAAATCTAACTCCTTGAGATATGCTAAACTCCATACATCATCATTTGGACCATTGTCCTCCAAGAATGGAGAGGAACCTAAGAAATTATGTGACAAAGAGATATTAGAATTATTAGAATATAAAGGAGAATTGATTACCTCCATTTCCACATTGGACAATTGTTCCTCATATCCTTTCTCCTTTCCTTGGGAATTCTCTTGTTCAAATGTATGGGCCTTTATGGTATCTTCAACCAACTTTGCTTGTTGTGTTCTTTGATAGCTCATATGTTCGGATGCTTCTACATGCCAACTAATGGATATGTTTGTGTTGGCAACAAAGGATTTGATTGAAGCTTCAAGTGATATCTCACTAAAGCATTAAACTGAGCTTGCAACCTTGCCAACGTATCAACATTATAACTCCTTTGACATTGTGCCCACGAATAGTTGTCCATGATGATCTTTTGAATCTCACACTTAAAGAAAAAAAAAATCAAATAAAAAATAAAAATAAAAACAAAAAATAATAGAAAAATAAAAAAAGAATAATGTACAAATTAAAAATATTCACAAACTACCTGAATACAAAAGTTAGTGATATATAAAAATACAACAAAGGCTAAATCAACAAGACTCGAGTGGTTTCGATAGTGCCCATCCCCGGAAATAATGCCAAGAACTTTATGCATGTTTTTTAACGTTGAAAATATTACCAATAAATTACATAATCAATCAAGCTTTAATAAAATTCTAACCACTAAAACCACACATACAGACAAGTATACCCATCAGTATAGGGAATACCAAGTATCAAATCCATGAGAACTTAAGCTCCTACCTTATTTTACCCAAATCTTTATTGTTTAGCCAATGAAACAAAGGAATAGAAGTAAATAACCTACTAACCTAATATACTAGGTAAAATTAAGTCACACAAGAAAAGTTACAAGGATAATCAACGAGTGAGAACAAGAAGAAATAACATGTAAATAAATAGAAATCCTTGAATACACAATAATAATTGACTAGCTATTCTCTCAATCAATTATTATCTTGGCATTATGAAGAATTAAAGTAGACCACATTGTTTGCAATCTATAGAATCACAATCTTCTAGTTAAATTAGTGAACATATTTTGTCTCAACCAATTTATCCAAAAGATGCATTAAAAGCAATCCTCACACAAATCCCTATATTCTAGGCGATTTAAGTATGAAATTAGCCAATGAATCTATATTCTAGCAATCATCAACTAATCTTTGATTACTTAGTCTTTACCATTAACCTCTTTTTCAAACAAGTTAAGAATAACTAGTATTAAATTAATTAGTTGGCCAATCTCTCCTAACATTATTTTTCTAGTTAATTAGAAGATAGCTAATCAATCTAACAAGATATTATGCGCAAGTAATCAAATGCCCAGAATGGCAAGAAATTCATCAAAGAATGAAAATCAATACAAAATTATGAATCCAAAAGAATATCTAAAGACAATTAAAACATTAATCTCAAATTGTCAATAAATTGCAAAGAAGAGAAAAAGAAACCACTTATAGACAAGTAAGCCTTCTCTTTCTTCCTTGAAACCTTCTTGAGCAACCTCCTCTTCTTTTCCAAGAATTCCCTTAATCCTCCAAAATATTAGTGTTTCTCTAGGAGTTTTCCAAAGATATTACATTAAAGAATTGAAAATTATGAAAACTCTCTTGTATAATGTTATTCTCTTGTATATATAGGACTTCTAATTGCCAAAAAGTGTATACAAGAGTCCTTTTCCATGGTTGAAAAAGTTCGTAAAAGAAATAAATTGAAATTGCCAAAATCTGCTCTGAAAAGAAAAACCCGCCGACATTGATCAAAATGGACCTGGCGCTAGGTCCATTCAACCCACCTGGTGCCAAGTCCAATCTATTTCTCCTCAAAAGTGTTGCTTTTCTAGAGCAGACCTAGATCCAGGTACAGTCTGGAATCTTTCACTCTTTGATCAAAATCCACTTAAATCTGCACGAATTTTTAAAAAACACTTTTTACAAGAAAAATGTCAAATAGGAAGGAATATACCTCATTATTACTTCAAAAGTATCTTAATTTAACCTCAAATAAGTAAGAAAATACTGATGATTTTAGCCCCTATTAAGCTATGTTTAACAATAGCTGAAAATACATCATTAACATCAACACCATGTACCTAACTATAGCCCTTCGCAACAAATCTTGCTTTGTACCTTCCATCTTCAGCCCAAGGAGTACTCTTCTTTTTCTCAAAGAACCATTTGCAACTAACAATTTTCTGTCCCAAAGGCGACCTTACATGGACCCAAGTTCCATTCTTGTAGAGGGACTCAATTTCTTTATTCATTGCAATCAACCAGTTAACTGATTCTTCTCCATCTATTTCTTCTACAACTGACAAAGCATATGCAACTAAATTTGCATACCATTGCGGTGGTCGAATCTTTCTTCTTGATCTATTCCTTGGTATGAAATATTTTTCTTCTATATGTTCTTCATCACTGTGAACTGAATTTTGTTGATTAGAAGAAGTAAAATTAGAAGGACCTTAACTGCTAATTTCCAGCTCCACCTCTTCTTACGTACCATTTTCATCTACACGAGAAGAACTCGAAGACTCCCTTTTTGAATTTAACATAGACAATTCATCAAATATAACATCTTTGCTAATTATAAATTTTAGATATTTGGGATCTGGATACCACAATCTCTATCCTTTCACCCCAGAAGCATGCTAAAGGAAAATACATTTATTAGCTCTAGGCTCTAATTTCCCATCATTTACAAGCATGTATGCCAGACATCTAAAAACATTCAAATCAGAGTAATTAGTTGGTGTACCTAACCAAACTTCCTCAAGAGTCTTGAAATCAAGTGCAGCAGAAGGAGTGTGGTTGACAATGTAACATGCTGTAGAATCTGCCTCTCTCTATAAATCCTTTGTCAACCCTGTATTTGAAATCATACAATGTGCTCTTTCCAAAAAAGTTCTATTCATACGTTCTACAATACCGTTTTGTTGAGGTGGCATTCTTACTGTACAGTGTCGAGCAATTCCTTCATTTTTACAAAATTCATCAAATTCTCACAAATTCCATGCCATTATCTGTCCTCAACGGCTTGATCTATTTGCTAGTCTATTTCTCAATCAAAACTTTCTATCATTTTGAAAGTTAGGTAAACATCGCTCTTATTCTTCAAAAAATAGACCCAAACCTTCCTTGAATAATCATCAACAAAAGTCAACAAGTGCCTGGCACTACTCTTAGATGGGACACAAGATGGACCCCAAAGATCTCAATAAATATAATCCAAACTACCTTTAGTCCGATGAATAGCTGGTGAGTTGAAGCTGACCATTTTCTACCTACTGAAAATACAGTGTCCACAGAAGTCCAATGCACTAGTATTTTGTCCGTCCATAAGGTCTCTTGCTTAACATGCTCAGACATTTCTCACTTATGCGCCCCAAATGCATATGCCATAATTTGGTAATGTCAGAATTAGACAAAGCTAATGTAGAGTTGCAATAGAACCTATGACAGTAGTTCCCTACAAAATATACAAACTACCAGATCTACAACCTTTCATAACAATAAGAGCACATTTACAAACTTTTATAACTGCA
This sequence comes from Voacanga thouarsii, assembly GCA_026120185.1. Taxonomy (NCBI): domain Eukaryota; kingdom Viridiplantae; phylum Streptophyta; class Magnoliopsida; order Gentianales; family Apocynaceae; genus Voacanga; species Voacanga thouarsii. The sequence goes on from JANUWF010002439.1 coordinate 121,285, forward strand.
CCTTCAACAGCATATTTACACCTAAGAGCCTCAAGGGTGCCCAAGGAGATGAGATTCTTTTTTAAATCAGGAACAAGTCTAACATCAATAAGAGTTCTGACAATACCATCATGTATTTCAATTCGAATTGTGCCCTTACCAATAATATTACAAACGACATTATTGCCCATCAAAATAATTCCACCATTATAAGCTTTATAAGTGGAAAACAAATTCCTATTAGGGGACATATGGTAAGAACAACTTGAATCTAAAATTCTTTCATTTTTAGACCTTGTCCTATTATCAATCACAAAGAAAATATTTCATTCATTCTCATTTGCTACAACACTAGCTTCAACACTATTAGTAGATTTTTCTTTATGCTTATCTTTATTTTTTTAATTTAAAGCATTCAGACTTAATGTGCCCCTTTTTATGACAATAATTACAAATAAAATTTTTTTGTCTAGATGTTGATCTGGATTTTGATTTACAACTATCACAATTTTTTTTTTCTAGATCTACCCCTAGCTACCAAACCTTCAGCCTGATTTCCACTAACCTCCCCAATTAAATCTCTATCAATCATCTCTTCTAATTTAAAGTAGATGTAGATATAATTTCTTGATACGAGATAGTTTCTTTTTCATGCATCATAGTATCTCAAAAATGCTTAAATGATTGAGGAATGGAGCACAATAATAAAATAGCTTAATCCTCATCATCTATTTTTACATCAATATTACTCAAATTAATAATGAGAGAATCAAAGGCATCAAGATGTGAAGTAATAGATGTACATTCAGCCATCTGAAGAGTAAACAAAGTTTGTTTCAGGTAGAGCCGATTCTCCACTGTATTCTTCATATACAAAGCCTTCAACTTTTTTCACATAGATTTAGTTGAATTCTCAAAAGTGACTTCTCTTAAAACCTCATTAGAGAGATTTAGAATAATACATGATCTAGCCCTTTTATCAAGGTCTTCAAATACCACACTAGCTTTTCCCCCATTCCTTTCAAGGCTAATTCAACCCCGTCCTAAATTAAGATTGCTTCTATTTTGAGTTGCCACATGCCGAAATTGACACCCCGATCGATTTTCTCCACTTTAGTCTTTGTTATCATCATTGCCACAAAGTTAAGAGCTAGTTGTTCTGATACCAGTTTGTTAGGGATAGACTCTAGTTTGTTAGGGTCTAGTTATGCTTTCTATCCGAAGCTCTAAAGTAAATGTGCTGATAGATCCAGGCTCTATGCATTCTTATATAAACAAACTTTTCACATGCTATTTGGGTTTTACTGCTTTAGACCTTCCCAATACCTTATTAGTTAGTACTTATTTGGGAAATCTGTAGAAGTAGGGAAATTTATAGAAGGGTGAGAAATTGAAGTAGTTAGGAAAAAACTATTGGGAGATTGAGGATTATGACATTATTTTTGGCATGGATTGGTTGGCTAAACACGGTGCTCTAGTGGACTATAAGAACATGTTGGTGCAATTTGTTAGACCTCAAAAAGATATCCCTGAATTTAATGGGGGTAAGGTGGAGAAATCGAAATATTTAATTTTGGGGACTAAGGCTTGGAAGATGCTGAGAAAGAGATGTCAATGTTATTTAGCATATCTGATTAGAAAACTCAAGGAGGAGAGTACACTAAAAAACACCATCGTAGTATGAGAGTTTGTTGACGTCATTGCTAAGGAATTGTCAACTTTATCCCCATCTCAGGAAGTAGAGTTCACTATTGACCTTATACCGGGAGTGAAATCGATCTATAAGACTCCATATCATATGGCTCCTATAGAACTTAAGGAGTTGAAAGAACAATTAGAGGAATTGTTGGGACAAGTGCATATTACGCCAAGTACTTCATTGTAGGGAGTGCCGATGTTATTTATGAACAAGAATGATGTGACACTGCATTTGTGCATTGACTATTGTAGTTCAAACAACTTGACAATTAAGAATAAATATCTACTCCCACTAATTGATGAGTTTTTTGACCAATTAAGAAGGTCTAGTTGTTACTCTAAGGTTTATCTGAGGCAATGTTATTACTAAGTGAGAATCAGGGAGGAATACATTCCTAAGACTGTGTTTAACACCTAATATGGGCACTATGAGTTTATTGTAATGCTCTTCGGGTTGACTAATGCACACACTCGCAACTTTTATGGGCTTGATGCACTGGATATTTTGACCTTATCTGGATAAATTTGTCGTGATCTTTATTGATGATATATTAATTTATTCTAAGAGCCCAAAGGAATATGTAGAACACATCAAATTAATTTTGGAATGTTCAGGGAGCACCAATTGTATACTAAGTTCAGTAAGTGTGAATTTTGGTTGGATTCGGTCTTATTTTTAGGGCATGTTGTAACTAAGGAAGCAGTCAAAGTAGATCTTGGCAAGGTAGAAGCCATTGAAAACTGGAACAACCTTAGGCTGTTACAGAAATTAGAAGATTCCTAGGATTAGATGGGCATTATAGGCGATTCATAAAAGGGTTTTCAACTCTTGCCTCACCTTTGAATAGGCTATTGTGAAAAGATATGCAGTTCTCGTGGAATCAAAAATGTCAAAGGAGCTTTTAAAAGTTGGAGAAGAGGTTGACGTCGGCGCCTGTATTGACTTTGCTAGAAAAGGGAAGCCCTATGCTCTATATACAGATGCATTAAAGGAATGATTGGGAGTGGTGCTGATGTAGAAGACACAAGCCATGGCCTTTACCTCAAGAAAGCTTAAACCGTAAGAGGTGAATTATCCCACGCACCATGTGGAGATGGCAGCTATTGTGTTTTCCCTGAAAAAGTTGCAACACGACTTATAAAGTGCTCAGTATGAAATATTTAAAGACCATAAGAGCTTGAAGTATATATTCACCTCGAAGGACCTAAATTTAAGATAGAGAATAGAGTTGGAATTTTTGGAGAGAAAATTGAAGCGTTCAGACTTGGGTATAAAAATCATACAAAATTAAGCACATTCCCAATCAAGTTTAAATTAAAACGTTAAACCCAAATCACACATATGAGCAAGTGTACTCATCATTAACTGAGCATAGGGTTAAAATAAGTGTCGATCCTCAAGGAACAAGTAGACATTAATTACCCTTCTTTCATTATTTAACCAACTCGATAAAGTGAAAAATAAATAAAAAGAAACAAATTAAAAAGAAAATAAAAAATATGTAACTATCAAGGATGTAGATTTATGTAACTCAAGCCATTGTTTAGACAAACATGATCTTAAAGAACTTAACCATTATCATAACCAATCATTCTCTTGACACCATGAAGGATGAATGTAGACTCACTTTGATGGTCAATCCATGAAATCACTATCTTCTAAATAAATTAGAATCACGTGGTCCATCTCAAATGATTCATCCAAAAGACGCATTAAACACAATCCTTAATTAAATTCCCTTGGTCTCGGCGAATTTAGAACATGAAATTAATCAATGAACCATTGGTCTCGGAAGACATCAATTAACTTTCAATTACAAATTCTTAAACAATCAACCCCCTTTGGTCCAGCAAGTCAATTGCCAATAGAATATGAAATTAATAAATCGAAACACCCATCAACCCCCTTTTGGTCTAGCAAGTCAATAGATATAATCAACTAACTAATCTCGTAATAAGCATAAGTAATTGAATACCAAGAATAATAACCAATTAATGAAAAGATCAAAAAACTCTAGAAATCATGAATGTCTAAAACAATGTTGAATTACAATAAAACAATTAATATATCATTGTCAATAAAAAGAAAACAAAGTAAAAGAAAGAACTCATAGACAAGCCTCCTTCTTCTTCCTTTGAAAACCTTCTTGTACAACCCTCCTTGAACTTTAAAGAATTCTCCTTGGACTGAGTGATTTTCTATGATGATCAATGAATTCTCCCCTTTTCCCTTGTGTTTTCTATCTATTTATAGGCTTAAGAGGTGCGTAAACTCGTAGGTACAAAGTTCTTGGCCAAGTAGAAGTTGGAAGCTTTTAAAACTCTTCTGATTTCCAAAAATGCTTAGAAAGATCACAGCACCGCCTCAGGAACAGACCACAGTTGGCGCCGCCTTGGTCCTTCGGAGCCGGCACCACCTTGGTTCTGTTTCTCCACTCGTACGCCCATTTTTCTCCGAATTGTGCACATACATTCCATAGTGCAGCCGGCGCCGCCTCTGCTCTGCTTCGCGGCAATTTTGCTTTGTTTTACCCATAATCCTAAGATAATGACCAAAATATCTTTCCAAGGGTAAAATCTCAAATATGAGAGAATATGACTAGTTATTGCACAAAATGTATTACAAAAGAGCCTCAAATAACTAAGCAAAGTATAACCAATTTAGCTCCAATCACATTCCCCCACACTTAACTCTTTGCTTGTCCTCAAGCAAAGTATCAAGAACAAATAGGAAAAACACAAGGTTTTAATCACTCAATCAATTCCAAAACCATATCTTCAATGCTTTCTTTATTCATGAACATAAAACATATGATACCAAATCTTTCACAGCCAATGCAAGACTTGTGTAATGATAAATGACTTAGTAGAACCATCTCAATAATTTACAATATTCTCAAACCATTGGAAATAAGTCAATTTAAAAAGAGTATGCATTACATATGCTTACTTTTCATACACTCTCTCCACTAATCCGAGATATATCATGATTCTACTTAGATCAAGTAGGACTTTCAAGCTTGCAATATAAGGCTAAAGGTTTGTAATGTGGCTTAGCAAACGAAGGATATAGGAACATCAAAAGTCAAAGAAAAAGTAAGAGTAAGCAAGAAAAGGATAACCAAAATAAACCTATAATTCCCAACTCTTCTTGCTCTCCTATTCCACGAATCAATCAAACCATAACCTTATATAACAACCCTTATATATTTCAGGCAAATCCTGCATTGTTCTTCTTCTTCTTTCACCTCTTCTTATCATCAACTCTTTTTCTCACAAGATCACTCAATTTTCCAACAATGGTGTCAAGTGTTTTATATGAACTTACTTTTACAGTTCACTCACCATCCCTTTTATGATCTTTTTCATTCTTCTTTTTTTTTCCCAATTCTTTTTCAATTCTCTCCTCTTTTACTCCTCTTTTGTTTTCATTGCTACTGTTCTTTTCTTTTTCACTCGCTTTTCTTTCTAGCAGCTTGTTGTCTTCTCTTTTCACTTCCTTTCTTTTCTTTTCTTCTTTCTCATCTTTTTTAGCTCAACATTCTTTTCTTTCTCAATTTTTTTCAACTTCTTCCTTCCATTCCACTTTATTTCTTTTCTCAGCTCCACTCGTAATTGATCCATGACTGAAAGTAACAAGTCATGATCTCCATCCCTGCATTTTTTCCAATATACATATACTTTTATCCTTCAAGAGCATAAAGATTTGGAAATTATACAAACTCTCAGCACAAGGAATGGACAAAATATCGTGATGGGTTTTAAAGAAAGAAATCACCAATTTAGGCTCAAAATAGGCACTAGGGATAATATAACAATAGGTAGGCTTGAAAAGCTCAAACTATCCAAAGAATGCCTATTACCGTCATCCCTAAGTTAAATCATGAATGTCTTTCTTATTTCGCCTTGAGAGGTATTCAAGTAAATTCTAGAATGTTCCATGAATTTTACAGAAAAACAGGTTCAAGAATAATGCAAAGCATTTGATCAAGAACTACTTTATCCAAGTGGGTGGAAAAAGTCATGCATAAGCCATCAATGATCTAGAACATATGCTCTATAATCCATCATAAAGACATGCACTAAAAAAAAAATAAAAAATACAGCTTGAAATCTCCAGAAAATTAGAAACTAGTGAAAATTTTTGAAATTTGAAAAATTTTGAAAAATCCCGCTCCCAATAATATGTATAGAAGAATTGTTAATCAAACCACTCCCCTACACTAAAACTGGACATTGTCCTCAATGGCCAAATAAGTATAACAAAAAAACCAATACCATGGGACCAAACAAACTAAAGGAGAAGAGATAGGAAAAACAAACTTTCATTCATTGTGGCGTACAAGAGCTAAATGCATGTAGAGGGAGGCAGCATCAACGTACCTAAAAAATACAAAAGAAATAACCAAAGTATAACAACTAGAAAAGAAAATAAAGCAAAGACAAATGAAATAGAAATCGCCAGAAAACAACCATTGCTTGGGAAACCACACATTTTCTATGTGGATTCGTCAAAGAACATGTCCACCTGTTCGGGATGTGGAAGACTGCTACCCGCATAACGTTTCACCCTATGGCTATTAACTTTGAAAGTGCCCTGAGTGCGGTGAGTGAGTTTGAGGGTGCCAAAAGGGCCAATCTTACTTACCGTGAATGGTCCCAACCACCGAGATTTCAATTTGTCGGGAAAGAGTTTTAAACGAGAATTGAATAACAGTACTTGCTCGCCTGGTTCAAATTCAGGTTGGTAAGTGATATGCTTGTCATGCCACCGTTTGACTTTCTCCTTGTACCGTATGGAATGATCATAAGCATCGTTTCGCAATTCCTTCAAGGCTGTGAGTTGAAGTAACCTGGACTTCCCAGCTGACTCAAGATCGAGGTTAACTAGTTTTATCGCCCAATAAGCCTTGTGTTCAATTTCAATGGGTAAGTGACAGGATTTACCGTAAACTAACCGAAACAGAGTTGAACCAATCGGTGTCTTAAAGGCTATTCGATATGCCCAAAGGGTATCATCTAATTTTAAGCTCCAATCTTTCTGAGTATGATTGATAGTTTTTTCCAAAATTCGTTTAAGTTCTCTATTAACCACCTCAACCTGTTCACTTGTTTGCGGGTGATATGGGGTAGCCAATCTATAGTGCACACCTAGGTGTGTGAGAACTTTTGCAAAAATGAGTCCCCCTATCACTAATGAGGACCTTAGGCACACCAAAACGAGTGAAAAGTTTTTTCAGAAATTTAACCACCGCCCTTGCATTATTAGTAGGTAAGGCTTGGGCTTCTATCCATTTAGAGGCATAATCCACTACCACTAAGATATATTTATTCCCTAAAGAACTAGGAAAAGGTCCCATAAAGTCATGCCCCAACAGGCAAATACTTCACATGCTTGAAAAATTTGTAATGACATCTTATTAGATTTTGAAAGGTTACCTGTGCGTTGACACCTATCACTTTTTTGGACAAACTTGTGGGCATCTTTAAACAACGAGGGCCATTAGAATCCAGCATCTAGCACCTTTCATGCAGTGTTGTTGGCTTGGTAATGGCCTCCAGCAAGTCCTTCATGACAATGTCGAAGAATATCTTCCTCTTCCCTAGAATTCATACGTCTCCAAATGATTTGGTCCGCACAACACTTGAACAAATATGGATCATCCCAGAAGTAATGTCGTACGTCGGAGAGGAATTTCTTCTTTTGATGTGTCGTGAGGTCTTTTGGGGTAATTCCTACAGCCAAGTAGTTAGCAAAGTCGGCAAACCATGGTGGGGTTTGGATCTCACCTTCTATGAGCAAGAGTTGCTCATCCGGAAAAGCGTCATCAATGTCTTCATCTAGCAAGGATTCCAGGTTTGGATTATCCAATCTTGATAGATGATCCGTAGCTAAGTTTTCTGCCCCCTTTTTGTCCCTAATCTCCAAATCAAATTCCTGCAATAATAGAACCCATCCTAGCAATCTTGGTTTGGAATCTTGTTTGGTTAGTAGGTACTTCAGAGCTGAATGGTCTATATATACAATGACTTTGGACAAAATAAGATAAGAGCGGATTTTATCAAAGGCAAACACTATGGCAAGCAACTCTTTCTCTGTTATTGTGTAATTTTCCTGTGCATCCGTTAGAGTCTTGCTGGCATAGTATATCGGTTGGAAGTACTTGTTCCGTCTTTGTCCCAATACTGCACCAACTACAAAGTCAATTGCATCACACATTAGTTCGAAGGGGAGAGACCAATCCGGGCAATTAGAATGGGTGAATTAATCAATTTCTCTTTAAGTATGGTAAAAGCATTGAGATATTTATCATGAAAATTAAACACATCATCCTTTTCAAGTAAAGAAGTAAGAGGTTTCGAAATTTTTGAGAACTCTAAGATAAACCTCCTGTAGAAACCTGCATGACCAAGAAAGCTCCGTATAGCTTTTACCGAAGTAGGAGGAGGTAGCTTCTCGATTGCTTCAATTTTTGCTCTATCGACCTCAATACCCTTCTTTGAAATTTTATGCCCTAGCACAATACCTTCTTGTACCATAAAGTGGCACTTTTCCCAGTTAAGCATGAGGCTAGTCTCTTCACATCTTGCGAGCATCTTCTCAAGGTTAGATAAACATAAGTCAAATGAATCACCAAAAACTGTGAAATAATCCATAAATACCTCCATGATGTCCCCTACGAGTCCTTCAAATATAGCTGTCATGCACTTTTGGAATGTTCTGGGGCCATTGCAAAGGCCAAATGGCATCATACGACATGCAAAAGTACCATATGGACACGTGAAAGTGGTCTTTTCTTAGTCCTCCGGAGCTATGAGAATTTGCAGGTAGCCTAAGAATCCATTTAAGAAACAATAATACTCGTGTCCGGCTAACCTTTCTAACATTTGGTCAATGAAAGGAATGGGGAAATGATCTTTTCGAGTGGCTTTGTTTAACATCCTATAATCTATGCAAAATCTCCAACCCGTGACCAATCTCATAGGGACTAACTCATTTTTATCGTTGAGGCTTACCGATATTCCTCCCTTCTTTGGTACTACTTGAATAGGACTTACCCAACTGCTATCTGAAATAGGGTAAATGATGCCGGAATCTAAGAGCTTAACCAACTCACCTTTTACCACTTCACTCATATGTGGGTTCAACCTGCGTTGGGGTTGCACTACGGGTTTTGCACTTTCTTCCATCAAGATCTTGTGTTCAAAAGGATGGACTAATGCCTTTAATATTAGTGATCTTCCAAGCTATCACCCTTTTATGTTTTTCCAACAGACTTACCAGCTTGGTCTTTTGTTCTGCCTTGAGATTTTTGGCAATGATGATAGGAAACTTACGATCCTTAGCCAAGAACACATATTCCAAATGCTTTGGCAGGTCCTTTAAGTCTACGTCGGGAAGATCCTCTATCGATGATTTTATTCTCCCCAAACTGCATTTTTCTACGTCCAAATTCTGCCTCCCGTCCTTGATATGAAATTCCTCTGAATATGCCATTGATGTTTCCATCACTTCTTCCTCAATAGATTCCTGCATCATCACAAAAATTGGTTTGTAAAGAATATCAACTCTTAGATATAAATCATCAGAAGTTATAGGTTGTTCCATGCTCTTGTGGATTCGAATTATGACTTCCTCATCCCCAACCCTCAGTGTCAACCTCCCCCCATGGACATCAATTAATGTTTTTGCTGTAGCTAGGAAGGGTCTACCTAAGATTAAGGGGACTTTAGAATCTTCATCCATGTCAAGAATAACAAAATCTACAGGAAATATGAATTTATCAACTTTTACCAACATGTTTTAAATTATGCCCCTAGGGTATTTGATAGATCGATCCGCGAGTTGAATACTCATCCTAGTGGGCTGTAGTTCTTCTAGGCTTAGCCTTTTAAATGTTTTACATGGTAGTAAATTTATGCTAGCACCTAGATCAGCTAATGCATTACAGACATGAAGAGTGCCAATTAGACATAAGATAGAGAAACTTCATAGATCTTTTGCTTTTTAGGGCAAACTCAAGTTGTCCTACAGGATGGCTAAGCATTCTTCGTTGAGGACTACTGTAGACAATTCTTCCAGTCGCTTTTTGTTGACAAGCATGCTTTTGAAGAACTTGGCATATTTAGGCATATGGATTAAAACTTCACTGAGAGGAATATTTATGTGCAGTTGTTTAAATACCTCTAGGAATTTGTTGAACTGAGCATCTTTTCGGGCCTTGTGTAGACGAGTAGGGTATGGTTTGTTAGGCTGAAAAGTAGGTTTTTCGGGAGGTGGACAGGGGATAGCTGGCACTGGTTCTAGTGCTTCAGCCTGCACCGGTTCCATTATGTGTTGTATCGTTTCGGCGTTTATGGATATCCGATGCCAGTTCTCTTCTTCCAGCCGGCACCGGACTTCATCTGGTCTATCTGGTAATTCTTTTCCACTTCGCAACGTGACAGCAGCTATTTCCATATTGGCTAACGGTGTGAGTTCATGAGATTTTATTACCTTATCCGTCAAAAACCAAATTTGTTGTTCCATGTTGCAGATCATTGTGTCGAAATTCTTGAATGTGGAATCGATTTCTTGGAAATGCCTCGTGACATGCACTACAAATTTACCAACTAAGGTTTCAAGCTCTGTTGATTCTGGTGCTATAAGTGTTCCTTCCGACGTGTGATGGAGGTACTGCCCCTTGTTCGACCTTCTTAGATCCCAATTCGCCATTTCTCCTGAACAAGGAGATAAGTTAGACATAGAATCAACAAGAGTATGCAGTTAGTTTAAAAGGCGTAGTCCAAGTTGGTTAGTTTAAGTTAGGTTACACAGTTATACAAGAATACACGAAATACAAAGATAGCACTGTTTTGTAGAAAGAACAAATATACATATTTACCTATTGACATATTTACGTATTTATATGGTTAAATCAACAAAATCTGAGTTTTCATGCTATTGTTCCCCGGCAATAGCACCAAAAATTTGATGCGTTCAGACTTGGGTATAAAAATAATACAAAACTAAGTACATTCCCAATCAAGTTTAAATTAAAACGTGAAACCCAAATCACACATATGAGCAAGCGTACTCATCATTAACTAAGCATAGGGTTAAACAAGTGTCGATCCTCAAGGAACAAGTAGACATTAATTACCCTTCTTTCATTATTTAACCAACTCGATAAAGTGAAAAATAAATAAAAAAGAAACAAATTAAAAAGAAAATAAAAAATATGTATTTGTCAAGGATGTAGATTTATGTAACTCAAGCCATTGTTTAGACAAACATGATCTTAAAGAACTTAACCATTTTCATAACCAATCAATCTCTTGACACCATGAAGGATGAAGGTAGACTCACTTTGATGGTCAATCCATGAAATCACTATCTTCTAGATAAATTAGAATCACTCGATCCGTCCAAAAGACGCATTAAACATAATCATTAATTAAATTCCCTTGGTCTCTCGGCGAATTTAGAACATGAAATTAATCAATGAACCCTTGGTATAGGAAGACATCAATTAACCTTCAATTACCAGTTCTTAAACAATCAACCCCCTTTGGTCCAGCAAGTCAATTGCCAATAGAATATGAAATTAATAAATTGAAATACCCATCAACCCCCTTTGGTCCAGCAAGTCAATGGATATAATCAACTAACTAATCTCGTAATAAGCATAAGTAATTGAATACCAAGAATAATAACTAATTAATCAAAAGATCAAAAAAATCTAGAAATCATGAATGTCTAAAACAATGTTGAATTACAATAAAATAATTAATATATCATTGTCTAGAAAAAGAAAACAAAGTAAAAGAAAGAACTCATAGACAAGCCTCCTTCTTCTTCCTTTGAAAACCTTCTTGTACAACCCTCCTTGAACTTTGAAGAATTCTCCTTGGACTGAGTGATTTTCTATGATGATCAATGAATTCTCCCATTTTCCCTTGTGTTTTTCATCTATTTATAGACTTAAGAGGTGCCTAAACTCATAGGTACAAAGTTCTTGGCCGAGTAGAAGTTGAAAAATGCTAAAACTCTTCAGGTTTCCAAAAACGCGTAGAAAGATCGCAGCACCGCCTCAGGGACAGACCACAGTCGGCACCGCCTTGGTTCTATTTCTCCACTCGTCCGCCGATTTTTCTCCGAATTGTGTGCATACGTTCCAGAGTGCAGCCGGCGCCAGTTCCAGCCTTGCAACCAGCGCCGCCTCTGCTCTGTTTCGTGACGGTTTTGCTTTGTTTTACCTAAAATCCTGAGATAATGACCAAAATATCTTTCCAAGGGTAAAATCTCAAATATGAGAGAATATGACTAGTTATTGCACAAAATGTATTACAAAAGAGCCTCAAATAACTAAGAAAAGTATAACCAATTTAGCTCCTATAAAAAATCATTACCTAATCAATTATCATCCGAGAAAGGCCAATGTAGTTGTAGATAAAATAAGAAGAAAGTGGAGTTAGCTAGATTGCACGCTCAAGAGGTGAAGGAGATACAAGAAGTACTGATGGGAGAAGCTAGAGTAAAAGAGAAGAAGATTTAGATAAGGAATCCAACTATTATCCTTTATCTGAAGCAGAAAATGTGCGACACTTAAGCGAATAGCCCGAAATTTTAGAGTTTTAGGGGGAAAAATTGGAAAGGATAATTTAGACTTTAGAGTGGATAACAAGTGGGTAATGTATTTTAGGGGTCGGTAGTGTGTGTAAAATGTAGAGGAATTGCGAAAGAAATTCTGGGAGAGGCCCCTAAGAGTCGGTACACTATTCAACCTGGAGAGACTAAGATGAATCAGGATTTGAAGGGATTATTTTGGTTGCAAAGCTTAAAGTAGGAAATGAAGGTCTAAAGCAGGAAACAAAGCTCGCAATGGAAGCAAAAAAAAAAAAAAAAGGAAAAAGTGAAGAACAAGAAGAATCCTGAACAGAGTTGGCGTCAGTCACGCTCTAGCGAGACTCTAAGGACAAAAATTTCTAACCATTTCTTCTTGTTCTCAAAGTTGGCTAGACCGGAATATGTGGGACTAGGGTAGGTGTGCTGGTGGAAACCTCTGGTGCGATTCCTGCAAGCCTCCTACTCTGTTTTTGCATGTATATGAACGCTAACCTCTCGATCTTCTAGTATATGGCCTGCCTAATCCCGTTTGATGAATAACTTACAAGGCTAAGGAATTTTCTGAGAGAGAGAGAGACAGAGGGGAGTTGTCTATTTTATCCACCAGAGAAGAAGCAGTCAAAAAATAACGTACTTCTTTATTCTCCTGTTTAACCTAAAAAAAACCCTAGGTTAAACTGGACTGGCCCATTAGACTTTTAGTTTAGCCTTTTGGACTAAATTAATTATTCTAATTAGAACCAAATAAATGGCCCAATAAATAATTAATTTTTAAGCCCAAATAAATTAGTCCAATTAACAAGCCCATATTAGTTTAGTCCCAGGTCAATCTTTAATTATTCAAACTGGGCCAAAGCCCTGAACAATCCCACCAAACTAATTTAATTAATTCTCTCTCTCCATGGACCTTTATTTTATTCTAACCCAATAATTAAATTAGATTACTTAAATAAAATAAATTTTATTTAATTTAATTTAAGACTAATTCCTTAACTTGTATTTAATTAGGACTCACGGTCTATATTGGGGACCAAAAGACACATCGCCTTGGCTAAAAAAATGACCCAAATACACTTTCCAAATAAATAGTTGTATTTTGTTTTTTAAATATTTCCTAATATCACCATAAGGAAATATTGATCCCAAGGACAATGCTGCGTTGGCAAAGTCTCCGACCTACAGGTGTAATGACTAAAATACCCCTCTATATATCGTCGTACATTTAGAGAGGAAGAAATGTACTAACACCTCTCTAAATGACATCTACCATCCTTAGGCTTCTAATCCAATGATCCATGACTTCTTGGACTGTTTCCGCTTTCCAAGGGAGCTATCCTAAAACAAACATCCAAGTCACGTTTCCTAGGGCCCTGGATATTTAAATCATTCAGACAACCACAAGGGGCAATATAGTATCGAAACTATCTTGTATAAGTCTGTCTTAACTAACTAGTCACACATACCCAACATGCAAGTATATTGATCCTATGATAGAACCTCAATTATAGCATATCAAAGTACATGCTTTTAGCTTTGTCAGACCACCAACTCATACTCAAGTCGTAGAGTACTAATCCATACTATAGCAGTAGTAGTCTAGGTTTCTACCATATAGTGCTTTTAGAAACCTCTACTACAGGTCTTGTTCTACGTATTCGAAATACGCTTATGTTATGAAGTCAGTGGACTACTCACTGGCTAAAGGTAAGCTATTCTCCATTTGGAACTCACAACCTAATAACCTAGACATGATGAGATTCTCAGTCTCATCAATCAGCTAAGAACAAATATGTTTGTGTTAAGTAACACATGATCCATACCTTACTGTGAAAGACCTCCATTCACATGGACCACTTACTTAAACGCAATGGGTCTTTTCCAAATATAATTGTGTACAAATAAAAATGTAACTTCATAAACAATTTCTGAAAATAAATTCTTTTATTAAAACATTCGATATTTACATAAGAAATCTAGTTTAGGAAGGCATATTTTCCAACATTCTCTCACTTGCATTCTAAGACTAAGTAAGTCTGTAAGTGCCCACCCCTATGGCGTCTAAGTGTCTCTTGAAGACTCTCGCAGCCAAAGGCTTGGTGAATAGATCTGCTAGATTGTTCTCAGAGGCAATCTGTTCCACCATGAATTCCCGTTTTTTGGATGAAATCTCAGATCAGGTGATACTTCCTCTCAATATGCTTCCCCTTCTTGTGGTTCCTAGATTCTTTGGATTGCGATACAGCTCCAGTGTTGTCGCAATACATCACAATCGGCCTTTCCATGTGTGGCATGACTCCAAGTTCTGAAAGGAACTTCCAGAGCTAGACTGCTTACTTGGATGCCTCCGAAGCTGCCATATTCTCAGTTTCATGGTTGAGTCAGCAACGCAAGATTACTTGATACTCCTCTATGGAATAGCCCCTCTAGACAAGGTGAAGACATCCACTAGTGGATTTTTTTTATTCTTATCTCCCTAGAAGTCTAAGTCTGTGTATCCTGTAGGATATAATCATCAGCTCTATAAACCAGCATATAATCTCTCGTTCCTTTGAGGTACTTGAGAATATACTTTACATCTTGCCAATAAACCTTCCCAGGGTTTGATTGATATCTGCTAACCAAGCCTACGGCAAAGCAGATATCAGGACTAATACACAACATAGCGTACATGAGACTTCCCACAGCCAAAAGATAGGGAATCCTACTCATTCTGTCCTTTTCTTCTTGAGACATAGAACAGACTCTTGAAGAAAATGAGAACCCATGTTTGCAAGAAATTAGAGCTCCCTTGCATGAGTCCATGCTTTACTTGGCCAGCATCTTATCAATGTATGCTGCTTGGGATAATCTTAACATTCTCTACTTCCTATCTCTAAGAAGCCTAATCCTGAGAATGTAACTGGCTTCTTCCAAGTTCTTTATACTAAATTGACTAGACAGCCAAACCTTTGTAGATGACAATGACCCTGCATCATTTCCAATGAGTAGAATGTCATCTACATACAAGACAAGAAAAACCACATTAATGCCTTTAAGTTTTCTGTACATGCATGGCTCATCCTCGTTTTGAATAATATCGTAAGACTTTACAGTCTTATCAAAACGAATGTTCCATGTTCTTGATGCCTGCTTAAGTCCATAAATGGACTTATTAAGCTTACAAACCATATGTTCTTAGCCTTCAGCAATAAAGCCTTCTGGTTGGGACATATAGATGTCTTCGCTAAGATGGCAATTTAAAAATAATGTCTTGACATCCATTTGTCATATCTCGTAGTCATAATGACATGTGGCAATAAGGATATGGATGGATTAAGCATGGCTACCGAGGAAAAGGTCTCCTCATAATCGATTCTCTCTTTTTGAGCATACCCTTTCGCCACAAACCTAACTTTGAAGGTTTCCACCTTCCCATCTACTCCCCTATTTCTCTTGTATACCCACTTACACCCAATGGGTTTTATCCTTTCAGGTGAAGCTACAAGATCTCAAACCTGATTAAGGTATATAGACTTAATCTCGGCTTTCATTGCTTCATGCTATAGATTTGCATCGGCATGAGCAATAGCCTCCTCGTATCTAGTAGGGTTTTGTTCTTGATTGTCGGAGACTAGCTCAAAAGCTTCTCTAGTCCATCTTTCTGGAACCCTAGCCACTCTCCTACTACGATGAGGCTCCATTTGTACAAGCTCTTGAGGCTATGCCTCTTCTTGTTCCATAATCGGGTCAGGAGAAGTTGATTCCAAAGAAAACTTCTCTTCAAGTTCCATCCTAGTTGAACCTTTAGTAAATGTACTTTGATCATCCTCTAAGTATCTAGCATTAGTACTAACCAATACTTTCTGCTTCTTAGGATGATAAAAATAACCACCATTTGTCCTTTTTGGATACCCAACAAAATAGCATAATTCCGATCTTGGTTCCAACTTATATCCCTTAACCAGTACATAAGTTGGACAACCCCATATCCTAAGATGATTCAGACCTGGCTTACTCCCAGTCCACATCTCATAAGCAGTCCTAAATACTGACTTAGAAGGCACCAAGTTTAGAATGTACGCCGTTGTTTTCAGGGCATATCCCCAAAAAGACACTAGAAGAGTAGCATGAGACATCATGCTTTGGACCATTTCCATCAATGTCCTATTCCTTCTTTCAGCTACTCCGTTCTGCTGGGGTGTCCCCAGCGCAGAGAGCTGAGATACTATCCCATGATGTACCATATAGTCCTTGAATTCACTAAAGATGTACTCTCCACCACTATCCGATCGTAAGGTCTTGATTAATTTACCTGTCCAACGCTCCACTTTAGCCTTAAACTCTTTAAACTTGTCAAAAGAGTCAGATTTGCATCTCATTAGGTAAATAAAACCAAACCTAGTACAACCATATGTGAAAGTGATAAAGTACTCAAAACCCCCTCTAGTAGGTGTAGACAAGGGACCACACACATCAGTATGAAAAAGACTCAATACCTCCTTGGCTCAATTCATCTTAGGGGTAAATGATCTTTTGGTCATCTTTCCCATTAGGCAGGATTCACACTGAGACCAATTTTCCAATCTCAATGAGCCCAAAGGCCCATCATGGATTAACCTCTGAATCCTGGTTGAGTTGCTATGACCCAACCTTAGATGCCAAAGATACGAGTCATTGACATTGGTCTTTCTCTTCCTTGGTAAAGGTTCAGATTGAGCATTATTTAATTGATTGTTAATAGGGTTTAAGAAGAATAGATTCCCATACATGTGCTCAGTACATAAAATTTCCCCATCTTTACTGATAGTAATACCAGAATAGAAAGATACAAAATATCCTTGATTTATTAGTTTCACAACTAAAATCAATTTCTGTCAAAATCCAGGTACATATAAAATATCCTTTAAAATCACTATTCTATTACAATAAAAAATAAGATCTAGCTCTCCCATTGCAAGGGCCCAGACTTGTGCTCTATTTCCTACACGTAGCCTATGGTCGCCCTTCTTAAGCCTTCTAATCTTTCTAAACCCCTATAAAAAAGTTACAGATGTGATCAGTGGCTCCTGAATCAACAATCCAAGTGGAAGCTGATCCAACCATTGATATAGACTCTAGATAGAAAATATTACTTGTGGGGTTTTTCTTGGCTTGAAGATCTAGACACTCCTTTTTCCAATGTCCCTTCAGTCCACATTTGAAGCACTTACCATTGGGTTTGTCTTTGGGCTGGGCCGCTGCGTTTCCTTTTTTCCTTTTCAACTTTCTGGGCTTGGACCCAGTTTTAGAGGAAGAAGCGTTAGCAATCATAGCCTTCGATTGAGACTTCATGACCTTTTCCGCCATTTGGAGTTCTTCATCAACTCAGTTAAACTCATGTTTAACTTGTTCATGTTGTAATTCAACTTCAACTGAGTAAAGGAACCCGGTAGAGATTCGAGAACTATGTCCACTTAGCTCTCGGGGTCAATGACAGCCCCTAAGATTTCTGCCTCCTCGAAAGCAGCAATCATCTTGAGCATGTACTCTCTGACTGATGCTCCCCCAACCATCTTAGTGTTTATGATAGTTCGAAAAGCCTCCTACCTTACAGGCCGGCTCTTATCCGCGAACATCACGGCTAATGATTGACTTATGTTATACGAAGTGGCCATGTGCTCATGTTTTGACTGGAGAACATTAGACATAGAGGCTAACATATAGCAGCGTGCCATTTCGTCAGCCTTCTTCCATGCCTTGTCAACCTCTCGCTCTTCAACGGTGGAACGTTCCCTGATAACAGGGCAGGTTTCGTAAAGGATATACTTAAACTCTTCCACTGTGAGTATTATGTCCAGGTTCCTGTTGCAGTCCACATAGTTTGGTCCCATTAGCTTATTCTCACGGAGAATAACGACTAATAAACTAAAAGAACCTCCTACCATTTCTGAAAAATTAAAAACTAAAAGAAAAATAGTTAGTTTGTGAAAACAAAACAAATTTGTGCACTTTATCCTTATATCAAATTAGTTTGGCTCTTAGGAGAACTGACATAGCTTCTTAGAAAGATTAACAATTCCCTAAGCTAAGTGTGTTAACCACCACAAATTAATTTCCCTTCTAGGTAATAATCCAGAAGATAACTATATCGAGGGGATGGTCGTTTCCTCTCATTTCCTATGGACAAACCTCGCACTATAACCTCCAATGAGGGGCTGGCCGATTATAGTACATATCGCGGGCTATTAATTACATCCCTCAATTAGATCTAGATCATTGTGGTATCCCCATCCTATATAGGTTCACTCCCAAGGTGACGCGAGGGGACCCACAATCTCTAATGAGGATCGTGATGGAAGCCATGTGGCCGTTGGAACCCCTCTCCTATTTAATCTTTTAAAACAAGGGTTTTCTGAAAAATATCCTTTTCAAAATTTCCATTAAATTTTTCCTTTAACTCATAAATAAAATATCTAAATCTATTAAAATCTCTATGTCAAGGTATATATCCTTTGAGAGATTTTTTTCATGGACTAATTTTATTTAAGTTAAAAACTTAATGATTTCAAAAATTTTCCAATTAAAACTTTCTAGAGACTTTGGTCTCAAGTTTATTTGACAAAATAATTTTTCTTATGCTAAAATAAAATAAAATGGCTTTCTATTTTTTTAACTTACAAAAATATCTAAATTCAATATATTTTCTATGTCAATGATTAAATCTTTTGAGAAATATCGAAGGATTAATTTTTGTTCAAGTTAAAATAACCATTTAATTTGTAGAAAAATATTTTCTTGTCAAAAATATTCCCAAAGACTTTAGTCTTTGAGAAAATGTGCACATAGGTACTTAAAAATAAATAGCATGCTAGAAAACAGAAGACCCGGCAGCCCCAGCTACGCCGATTGCGGTCTGCCGGGTCTTCTTCCTACAAAATTTTCTGCGATTTTCTTCTGCTTTCTTTCTGGTTTTCTCCAACTTTCTTCCTCCATTGGCTTTACGATTTCAATCCAAATACAATGAAATCAACAAAAACCAACAACCACCTATACCTATTAATATTGGACTTACACGATTTGCTAAGGAAAAATCAAATTATATCTCACTTATACCTCCATCAGAGAGGTTTCACAGAGAATCTATTCCTACCAAAAATAGCGAAGAATCACAGTTTAATCACATATACATGTCCAGTTTTATTCAACTAGATGCATGCTCCCTATATTTGCACAAAACCTTCATGCTCTGATACCAATTGAAGGTCTAAAGCGGGAAATAAAGCACATAGCGGAAGTAAAAAAAAAAAAAAAGTGAAAAAAGTGAAGAACAAGAAGAATCCTGAACAGAGCCGGTACCAGACACGCTCTAGCTGGATTCCAAGGACAAAAATTTCTAACCTTTTCTTCTTGTTCTCAAAGTTGGCTGGATCGGATGTATGGGATCGGGGTAGGTGTACTGGTGGAAACCTCTGGTGCGATTTCTAAAAGCCTCCTACTCCGTATTTGCATGTATATGAACGCCAATCTCTCGATCTTTCCAGTATATGGGCTGCCTAATCCCGTTTGGTGAACAACTTACAAGGCTAAGGAATTTTCTGAGAGAGAGAGAGAGAGGAGGTGTCTATTTTTTCCACCAGAGAAGAAGCAATCAAAAACAACGTACTTCTCGATTCTCCTGTTTAACCTAAATAAAAACCCTAGGTTAAACTGGACTGGCCCATTGGACTCTTAGTTTAGCCTTTTGTACTAAATTAATTATTCTAATTAGAACCAAATAAATGACCCAATAAATAATTAATTTTCAGTCCAAATAAACTAGTCCAATTAATAAGCCCATATTAGTTTAGTCCCAATTTAATCTTTAATTATTCAAATTGGGCCAAAGCCCTGAAAATAAATTAACCCACCAAACTAATTTAATTAATTCTCTCTCACCATGGACCTTTATTTTATTCTAACTCAATAATTAAATCAAACAACTTAAATAAAATAAATTCTATTTAATTTAATTTAAGATCAATTTCTTAGCCAGTATTTAATTAGGACTCACGGTCTATACTGGGGACCAAAAAATACACCGCCTTGGCTACTAAAATGACCAAAATACCATTTCCATATAAATAGTTGTATTTTGTATTTTAAATATTTTCTAATATCACCATAAGAAAATATTGACCCAAAGACGATGCTGCGTTAGCAAAGTCTCCAACCTACATGTGTAATGACTAAAATACCCTTCTATACATTGACGTGCATTAAGAGAGGAAGAAATGTACTAACACCTCTCTAAATGACATCTACCATCCTTAGGCTTCTAATCCAATGATCCACGACTTCCTAAATTGTTTCCGCTTTCCAAGGGAGCTACCCTAAATCAAACATCCAAGTTACATTTCCCAGGGCCCTGGATAATTAGATCATTCAGATAACCACAAGGGGCGACATAGTATAGAAACTATCTTGTACAAGTCTGTTTAACTAACTAGTCACACATACCCAACATGCAAGTATATTGGTCCTACGATAAAACCTCAATTATAACATATCAAAGTACATGCTTCCAGCTTCGTCAGACCACCAACTCATACTCAAGTCATAGAGTACTAATCCACGCTATAGCAATAGTAGTCTAGGTTTCTACCATATAGTACTTTTAGAATAGAAACCACTACTACAGGTCCTGTTCTACATATTCGAAATACACTTATGTCATGAAGTGAGTGGACTACTCACTGCCTAAAGGGAAGTCATTCCCCATTTGGAATTCACAACATAATAACCTAGACATGATGAGATTTCCATTCTCATCAATCGGTTAAGAATAAATGTTTATATGCCAAGTAACCCGTGATACATACCTTACTGTGAAAAACCTCCATTCATGTGAACCACTTACTTAAACATAATCAGTCTTTTCCAAACGTAATTGTGCATAAATATAAATATAAATTCACAAATAATTTCTGAAAATAAATTCTTTTATTACAACATTTGATATTTACTTCAAAAACCTAGTCTAAGAGGTTATATTTTCCAACATGGCATAGCTTATTTCATATCTATATGCCTCGCCTACTAGAAGGAGAAGGCAAAGCACAAGAAAACTGCAGGATTGCCAAAAAAGCTAACGATGCTGCTATGGAAATGGGAATGTGTCACTATGAACTTTGTTATTAGCTTACCAATGATTAGAACACAAAAGGATGTTGTTGGGGTAGTGGTGGATCGATTAACAAAGACTGCGCACTTTATACTTGTGAACTTAAGGTACTCTATGGAAAAGGAGGCGCAGATTTATACACAAGAAGTCATAAGGTTACATGGAGTGCCAAACAAGTATAGCATCAGATAGGGATCCCTATTTCATTTCAATGTTTTGGGCAAAATTTCAAGAGTCTAAGGTGACCACTCTAAAGTTTTGTACTCTTGCTCACCCTCAAACAGATGGACATGTTGGGGATATGCCCTAGAGTTAATTTGTGCTTATACTATTGTCGTTATGTTTTATATAATAATATAAGGCTTTCCTTTCCATGAATAGTGCATTTTGTTTTGTGGTCATCAAGTACGTGACTTGTTAGTAAAACCCAATAATAAATACAATGACTATTCTAAATCTGTCTCTGACCATTTATTATTATTGGAACAATAATAAATTAAGATTAGTATGTTTGTGACCGGATGGCTATGTTTTACTGGTCATGGATATTTGTGATATCAAGTTAAAACATAAATAAATGTTAGAGAACATTGTATTGGACATGACCCACTGTGAGAGTACTTCATGGAACATGTCATAAATACTTTATAGCCATAATAATATTAAAAGTCCTTCGACCTAAATTCATCATAGTTTCCTACTTGATAAATTTTGTATTTTGACGTTGTCTAAAGTTGTCTTTAACCAGATAATAAATTAGACTACTGTTGGACATAGAATAAATCAATGAGAGGAATATGATTGATAGTGAAGGAATTTGTCCCTCTCAATTATGGGAGAGATACCCATAGGCCATTTGATAAGTTAGACTGTTAAAATGCATGGCCGTACTCAAATATATCAATCTAAGATATTGATATTATTTGTTTGAACAATCTACTATGAAATCAAAAAATAATTGATTAAGCTTAATAAGGATGACATGCTCCGTGCCTTATGCTTAATCTGGATATCGTGTGACAAAATGACTAAATATAAAATTATAGTTTGGTTCAAAGAGATCACCTATCTTCATTTAACCTGGATAGTTTTAATTTTTTGCTAAAAACCGCTTATAACTTGTGGGCCATTTAAATATGATTTAGGCACACTGCCAGTGTTAAATGAATCTATAGGATCACACAATAAGCGAACTTGTTAGGTTATTTTTCTGGTGACCAGATTCGATGAATCTGGAAATATGTCTAAGTTAATCGAACTTATAAAATTTACCAGATACAATGAATTTGGAAATATGTCCACATTTGATGTATTTGGATGATACCCAGATTATAAGAATCTGACTCGGTAAATTAATTAGTTAAATTACCGAAATAATGGCAGAATCTTATTATATCAGTTTTAATTTAATTTGAATTTAAATTAAAATACGATAAGATATTATTATGGTTGGACTCTAAAAGGTTTGGAGTGGGTTTTAAGAAAACCTTAGCCGTCTTCTTAGGTGTGCCAATTTCTGTTGAGAATATTCATGCCTCTATTGATCAGAATAAAAAAACCTCTCAAACCCTAGGCGCTAGCACTCCCCGGGTAACGAGTGAGTTCACGGTGTGTATCCGATAGAGGACGTTCGCACACTACAGCGTCTGGTGATCGTTCGGGTTGCACATACAGTGACAGAATCAGAATTGAAGGATATCGATTACACCAAACAGAAGTAATTTTACAAACCTTTGATCTTCTTAATCGTTTACTTGGATCCTCGAAAGGGATTAGTGGATGTTTTCCACGTTTAAGAGTCCACGAATCCTGACAGGACAATCTGAGCACGTAATTCAATTCTTCAAGGATATGTTGAGGGTGTGCATGTTAGACTTTGGGAACCAATAGATCGATAGTATTCCTTGTGCAGAATTACCCTACAATAATAGTTATCAAGCATCTATTAGCACAGCGCTGTATAAGCCCTTGTATGGGCGAACATGTTAAACACCGTTGTATTGGGGTTTGAATGAAGATGGCCAAGTTGATAAAGAATAGGAAATAAATATCCAAGAGATGATTGATAAAGTAAATTTGATACAAGATATACCAAGGGCAGCTCAGAGCAGACTGAAAAGCTATGCAGACAATCACATAAGGGAATTGGAATTTTAAGTGGGTGATGAAATGTTTTTGAAACTAACACCAAGTTAAAGGATTCTAAGGCATCCAAAGGGTAGAAAGCTTAACCCTAGATACATTGGGCCATTTCCAATTATTGAGAAGATTAGAACCGTGGCGTACTGATTCAAACTTTCAGACAGACTAATTGGTATTCATGACGTGTTCCATGTATCTCAATTGAATAAATGCAACCCGGATCTAGAACATATCTTGAATGACAAGCCACTACAATTGCATCCAAATCTAACCTACGTGGAGAGACCCATCAACATTCTAGAGCGGAGTGTAAAGGAATTGAGAAATAAATAGAATACGATGGTTAAAGTGTTGTAGAAGTATCACGGAGCTCAAGATGTCACTAGGGAAACCGAGGAGTAGATGAAGAGAAAATACCCTAATGTGCCAAAAACTACGACGCAGTTTAATTTTGAGGACGAAATTTTCTTAAGTAGGAGAGGATGCAATACCCTACTAAAGCGCAACATAGACAATCACATAATTAATTAAATTAAGTACGCATTATCAATTAAATGAATTAATTGCGACTATTTCATGTATTCATTATTCTAATTTTCTTAGAGAAATAAATGCATTAAGATGATTATTTACATGATTTGTAATAAGTAATTTGTGCACAATTAACAATTACATTACATATTTGTATTATATTTAGTAGGTAATTTAGTCAAAATTTACTAGTGTTTTATATCTCAAATAATGTTATATCAATGAATTTCCCTTTTAGAAAAATGCTTTTTTGAGCAAATTTAAATTTAAAAGTTTAGTGTCGTTTGATGATTTATAAGCCTTGGCCAAAACTGAGATAAACTCAATTTTGACTAATTGATCCATTGACCCAAGAACATGCCCATAACTCATGGGCTATCTTGACCCATTAGAAAACATCTTAAATTACAACTCTTGGATTTAGGGTATATTTTGCCAAATACATGTTAGCCAATAGATTAAAAATTACCCTAGTAAAAAACATTATTTTCTCCAATTTTTTCCCTATCTTGGGCGACAACCTCCTTCCCCTTTTATCTCAACTTTCTTCCTTTATTCCTCCATGAAAACAACTACCAAACTCCTTCCCCTTGAAGCTGGCCCAAAGTTTTGAAGAAGAAGAGGAATACCATTTCCTCTTAGTCCTTTCTCAACATAATGACATACCCTCAATTCTACAGCTGTTTCCCTCACCTATTCTTCAAGAAGACATAATTTATTTTGGGCAAGAAGGTTATGATTACAGAGTAAAAAGATTGAACTAGCACCAATGTGAGTTTTGAGAAAATCATCTCCATTTTTTTTCCTCCTTGTTGGCCGAAATGTAGCCACTTTCTAACCAAATGAATCTTAAATTTTGACACCATTTTTATATGTTATTTTGATGTACTAATGATATATTTAGGTTATACCTATTAGGAATCAAGAAAAGATGTCACCTTATCGCTAAAAATGCATTTTCATCCTTTTTTCTTCCTCTTGTGTTATTATGACAGAAAATAATATAATCAGTCCAGCTCAATATAAATTTCTTCCCATGCTCTTTTATACGATTCATTGAAGAAATATATTATATTAATGCCAAGTAAGTGTTGTTTGATGTGTATATGGAGTCTTTTGGATGAAGAATGCAATTTTCCTCTTTTTTCTTCATGCTGGATGAATTTATGTCTAGATGTACAGTTGGTATAATTTGTGAAAATGCTAATGTTTGGTGAGTTTTTTCTATGATAAATGATGTAGCTATGTTGTGGTTGAGTTATGCTATGTATGTGTGGTTATATATGCGGTGGATGAAGAGATTTGATGTTGTTAATGAGTTTGTATAATGGTGATAAAACAGAGGATGGCTGGTTCTGTTCTGAAGTTGAATTGGGTCTTGTTTGTGAGATGAATTTTTGTTGATTACTTGATTAATTTTGAGTCCCTGAGAATTGTATTAGGGACTAATATTATTGTGGTGTAAACTTTGCATGAAATAAGTGAAGAAAACTCAATTTAGTGAACCTTACACCAAAGCAATGCAATCTATACAGAAACCTTTGTACAAATAGCCATCTTTAAACCCACGAAAATCCATTTTTCCAAAAATTCTTGTCATGATCTTTATATTGTAGAAACTTCAAGATGTTAGAAGATTCTAGAAAAAGAATCACCCAAAAATATATTCTAATTAATGAGATATGAATTTTTCAAGTTAACTAGTCAAAGCAGATTACTATTCACCCCGGGTTTTTATGTAAAAATTATTGGAGTCCTTTTTGTAGTAAACTTGGGAAGATAAATATATGATAATTCACCTCAAATATCAAGGTATTAAACTAGAAGTTTTGTAAAAAAAAAATAAAATGGTTTCCTTGATTAATTTAGTAGATAATTTTATCCTTTGTTTTATATTAAAAACAGAACTTAGTGGTTGAAGTGGGGAAATGAATATGTTTCAAGGAATAACTATAAATGTGGTGAAATTTGACTGAAATGGATTTTGTGTGATGTTTAGGATTATGGGGATTATATTTGTTAAAACTTTAGAAATTTTCCCAAATAATATGGTTTTGGATAACGACACCTGACACATTTATATAAAGAGACCTTTGATGAGAACCTTAATTTTTGCAAAGAATTTTTATTTCTTGGGGTGCTTTGTAACAACCCACGCCCCTATTAGGGCTAGGGATGTCGCCTCGGCCACAAGACAAAGTGTCTTTATAACTAGGACACACAAAATAAAAAATATGAATAATTCAACATTAAACTTATTTACAACCCAAGCAAATTATTTTAATTAATAAATAATAAGTAACAAATAAAATTAAGAATAAATAAATTTTAATATAAATAATATTTATGGGTGTAGATAAAAGTTAGTCTTAGTAATAATAATAATATGATTTACAAAGTCATTTGATATTAATTAATTCTAATTTTTTTATTATTTATATTTAATAAAAATATTTTATTTATTTAACTAATAAAATAATAATATTTTAAATAATCTTCTATTTCAAACCTACACAATGTTTTTTCCGAATTTTGTAGATTAAATTAAATGATAGTACTAACTAAATTAATAATAATAATGATAGTAAGAATAATTCTAAAATTAATAAAAATAGGTCTTACAATAATTGCTCTATTGCTAGAGAAGATCCATGAATATACTCATACATATAAGGATACAATAAATAACATGCTAATCTATCCAAGAACATAGACTTGAATTAACATATACAAACTCATGGATGATCTTCTATTAGGCATAATATTACCTTTGGCTTCGTTGAAAAATAATATCATGAAGGCCTAATCAACAATTGTGGCATAATGTCTAACATGCATCAAAACATCCATAAATCTCTTTAATCATAATGAACATATAGTGATTCTAAAGTAAAACCCATAAGGTACAACATTCATTCCAATTCTCATGTCTTAATTCCATCTCCCTCACCCACATACAGATCCTAAACCCTTACTTTATTCAATCAACCTATCAACATCTAAGAGTCTAGATTTTGAGAAGTAAATAGGAGATTAAGAAAGAAATACTTGATTGATGCTCGTTTGAAGAAGGATTCGCCTTCCTTGGTGAAGATCCTTGAGTGCTTGATAGTTTTTTAGTGATTCGAAAATAGTCCATAGTTGGTCATCAACATTTTGGCCAAGAGAGAGGGAAAGAGTGAGAGAGGAATGAATAAGAGTAGATGAGATGAATAGAAGTTGAATAACAGAAGAAGAACAAGAAGATTGTTCTTATTTTACCCTTTTGGTGTTCTTTGAATCTTCAACAAAAAATGGTGGTTTCATCCGTTCAAAAGTTCAACTTTGTGTGTTTTGGTATTATAAAGTGTAGCAATGAAGAATATAGGTTGAATATTAATGGTTTAGAGTGTTTCGGAGTGATTGAAGGTGTTTAGGAGCGGTTTAGGCTTGAAGATGTGAAATGTGTGTTCTTGGTGTTTTTGAGAAAGTTTGAGAGAAGATGAATTTCGTGTGTGTTTGTGAGTGTGATGGCCGAATGGCTTAGCCTAGGGAGAGCTTTTGCTTATCCAAGAATGACAGAGAGAGTTTCAATTTTTTTTTTTAAATTCAAATTGAGAGAAAAGTAGAGTTGTTTGAAGTATAAGATTGGGTAATGGTCTTTGCTCTTGAAAGGTTCCTTGTCCTTCAATGGTGTATGGCTGAACTAGCTATGTTTTAACTAAAGGATAGTGAGGTGTTTCAGACTAAGGCTGGCTGAAAATAGCTATGAAATGGTAGAGGATTTTTCTGGTCTTATCAACTCGCTAAAGGTGTGTTTTAATGAAACAAAATCTAGAATTTTAATTTGAAATTTGAACAAGTTTGGATAGAGTGAAGATAGGAACTTTTTGAGGTATGATAATGGAGTCCTATTACTCAAGATTGGTGGAGAAGCCAAGACATTCAGTTCATGGCTGTACAAGGGCCAAAATTTGGTGAAACTTGCTGGAGAATTTTGACCTTAGTATGAAGAGGCAAAGTTGAAAAAAAAAAAATTGGAATTGAAGCTCAAGAACACTTGAAATGGAAATGGTTTTAGTGCAGAATTTTTAGTCTACTTTGGGACGATTTTTCAGCTGGAATTTAAGGGTGTTTGAAGGTACATTAATGGTGATTTTCCAGCCATCATTTTGAAGAAAAACAAAGAAAGTTCCAGCTATTCATATGTTCTAACGGATGGTTTCAAGTTCACGTGTAGTGTTGCTAGTTAGCTGGAAAAAAAATTCTGGTTTGGCATTGTTTGTAAAGCTACAAAAATTCAAGGAATTCCAACCTTCGTCCTCACATAAGATGGTTGGTTTTCTTGTAAGAATTGGGTAGCAAAGCTTGCTACAATTTTTGAAAAAAAACCTTGAAGAAAATCTGGAATATTTTCCAAATATTTGACCAAGACAAGAACAAGAAAAGATAATGTTATTGAAGAAATAGCTATGGTGTGTTGCTTGCAACCTCTACCTATTAGCCCTCTTCATTTTTGGCCACTCCTATCCCACAAGAGCTGGGATTTTCAAAATTCCAATCTAGAGAATTATCTCAGAATTCTTGTGATTAGAAATTAATTAAAGATTCAAGAATAGTTTAAATTTCAAAGATGTTAGGACAAGGCTAGCAAAATTAATGGAGACAAGAATTCTTCTAGAATTCTTTTTAGGACAATACCACATGGTCAAGACATTACCATTGTGTCTTCCTTAAGATAACATTCCTATCGTTAAGGAATGTAAGGAAAATGAAAATTCAAACATGACTAAGATAAATATGAATAAAACTTAAGTGATGGGATTTGAACTAAAGATTTTAGAGATTAAATCACAAAGCTCTAACTACTTAACCACATCAATTCTTGTTCTTATTTTATCAACCATTAATCTTCTTATCTAAACCTCAAGCTATATTTCTATTTTGACCTCAAGCAAAATTACCCTTTTACCCTTTCTACTCAACAAGCATAAATAAATCATATAACCTATAAACCACAATTCGAAGACACACAAAATCATTCAAAAGATATATTTTATTCATGACGACATGATATGCATCCTATCCCTTTTACTCTAGGGTAGGTTTTAGGTGGGGTTTCACATCCTCCCCTCCTTAGAATAATTTCGTCCCGAAATTCAGGCATACATTTATCTTAAGTCGGGATATTTCCGCTTTACCCATTCTTCCATTTCCCACATGGCATCTTAAGTGCGATGATGCTCCCATTGTACCTTTACCATAGCAATCTACTTATTCCGAAGAGCCTTGATACTTCGGTCTAAAATTTTCATAGGTTTCTCGATGTAGCTCAAGTTAGGTTGCTATACCAACGGTTCATCATTCAACACATGCCCAAGGTCGGCATTGTACTTCTTTAACTGAGACACATGGAATACATTGTTTATTCCTGTCAACCCATCCAGTAAGTCTAGTCGATACACCATCGGTCCAATTCTTTCTGTTATTGGAAACAGTCCCAAATACTCGAATTTAGCTTTCCACCTTTCGAATGCTTCAAAATTCTTCTATTCGGTGTCAACCTTAAGAACACAATGTCTCCTACTTGAAATTCTAACTCCCTTCACCTATCATCTGCATTACTTTTTTGTCGGCTCTGGGTTGTTTTCAAGCTTTCTCTGATTAGCTTTACCTTATCTAACATATCCTAAACACAGACTTCTCCAAACTTGCTTATATGGCGGTCTTCCAACCAACTCTAGTATAGTGGTACTTGACACTTACGTTCATACAATGCTTTATACAGGGCCATTCCAATTGAAGAATGCTAGCTATTATTGTAAGCCAATTCTGCATACGGTACACATTCAATCCATTTATCCCCAAAATCCAATACACAAGCTCTTAACATGTCTTCCAATATATGAATAACCTTTTTTGACTGACCATCGGTTTGTGGATGTGCGTTGTACTAAACTTTAGACTAGAACCCATTAATTCTTGAAACTTACCCCAAAATTGGGATGTAAATCTCGGGTTTCGGTCGGACACGATACTTGAAGGCACTCCATGCAAGCTGACTATCTCTCGCACAGATGTTTGAGCTAACTTCTCAATTGAATCCCTTACGTTCATTAGTATAACATGTGCTGACTTGGTCAATCTATCTACCACTACCCATATGGCGTCCTTTTGGGTCCTTGCCATAGGGAGTCCGGTAACAAAGTCCATAGTCACCTCTTCCCATTTTCACTCAGGTAACGATAACAGTTGCAGCAATCCTATCTTGTGCTCCACTTTAACTTTCTGATAGGTTAGACATGTGGAGACATACTTTACCATGTTCTTCTTCATTTCGGGCCACCAATACTCCTTCTTCAAATCCTAATACATTTTTACTTCTCCCGAATAAATAATGTACTTATTTTTATGAGTCTCTTCCAAAATCTTAACCTTTAGCTAGTGCTCATCAGGTACACATAAACGATCTCGAAAATACATCACTCCCATTTCGTCCTACCAGAAATTACTACCTTGCCATTTAAGCTCTTTGTCCTTGAAAAGTTGAAACTCTGCATTACTTTGCTGAGCTTCGATGATTTCCCGCCCTAGGTCTGGTATCAATCTCAGAGTGCTAACAACAATCCTCTCTTCTTGCACTTTTGTCTTTCTGTCCAACACCTCTTGGACTGCTTGAACCTCTTGCACTCTCAGTATGGCCATTGTGGCTCTACAACTCAGGGCATCAACAACAATATTAGTCTTTTTGGGGTGGTAGTTGATAGTATAACGGTACTCTTCCAAAAATTTCATCCAACTCCACTACCTCAAATTCAAGTCCTTATAGGAGAAGATGTATTTCAGGCTCTTGTAGTTGGTAAACACCTTCTATTCGGCTTCATACAAGTAATGCAGCCATTTTTTAAAGCAAATACAATGGCAGCCAGCTCCAAATCATGCGTTGGATAATTGACTTCATCAGGCTTCAACTTCAGAGAGGCATAGGCTATTACCTTCCTATCCTGCATCAATACCACTCCTAAACCTTCCTTTGAAGCATCAGTATACAGAGTGTAAGGCTTATCTCCCTCTAGCAAACTCAGCACTGGTGCCGTCATTAACCTCCACTTTAGCTCCTGGAAACTCTTTTCGTATTTCTCACTCCAGATAAAGGGTACATCCTTTCTCAGCAATTGGGTCATAGGTGATGCTAGCGTAGAGAACCCTTTAATAAACCACCTATAACAGCCGACCAATCCCAAGAAGCTTCGAATCTCTATGATGTTCTCTAGTTTCTTTCCAATCTGAAACTGCTTCAACTTTTGCTGGGTCCACTTTGATTTCATCCTTGGTTACCACATGGCCAAGGAACGACACACTATCTAGCCAAAATTCGTACTTGCTAAATCTTGTATAAAACTTGTGCTCTCTTAGCTTCTCCAATACCAGCTTCAGATACTCTCCATGATCCTCGGGACTCCTGGAGTGTATGAGTATATTGTCAATGAATACCACCATAAACTTATCTAGGTAGGGTTGGAAAACTCGATGCATCAAATCCATAAACATTGCGGGTGCATTTGTCACTCTAAAAGACATCACTACAAACGCGGAGTGACCATATCTTGTGTTGAAGGTTGTCTTAGGAATACCCTCCTTATTTATCCTCACTTGATAATATCCCTGCCTTGAATCTAATTTGGAATAACAACTGGAGCCTTGCAACTGGTCAACAGCTCATCAATTAACGGTAGAGGATACTTATTCTTGATGGTCAGATTGTTCAACCCCCAATAATCAATACACAACCTCAAAGTCCTATCCTTCTTTTTCATGAATAGCACTGGAGCTCCCCAAGGTGACATGCTAGGTTTTATGTAACCTTGCTTCACCATTTCCTCGAGATGCTCCTTTAGTTCCTTCAACTCTGCTGGTGCTATCCGATATGGGGTTTGGGATACAGGTTTCGCTCCTGGAATTAGATCTATGGTGAACTCAACTTCTCAGTTGGGTGGTAGAAAGTGAGTTTCACAAGAAACACATCGGGAAAATCTCTTACCACCTCGGTATCTTCGAGGGTGCACTGATCCTTCAGCTTGTTTATTACGTAAGCTAGATATCCTTGACAACCTTGCTTCAATATTTTTTGGACTTTTGCTCTAGCTATCAAAAACTTCAACTTTTTTACCCGCTTGCAATTGAACTCTAGCACATAGCATCCCGGTCTAATGAACTGGATGGACTTATTTTTACAGTCTACTTTAGCCTCATGCTTAGATAGCCAATCCATACCTAAAATCAAGTCGTAGTCATCAATAGCTAAGACCATCAAATCTCCCCCCTAGCACTCTTTCCCCACTTCAATCTCATAATTTTGCACATACCGATTTATTTGCACCATTTTTCCCAAGGGCGTACTCACCAACAAGGTAAAAGGTAGTTCTACTCCATCCCAACCCAAATGATATTCACAATTCTTGTTTAAATAGGAATGGATAGATCCAAGGTATATCAATGCATTAACAGAAAGATCTTAGACAGTAAATGTACCTTCCACGACCACTCCATCTGCTCCAACTTCCTCTCGGTTAAGAGCGAAAACCTTCGCTTTCACTTGTGGCTTTTGAGTTCCACTTTCGGAGGCTCCTACAGTATTGGCTCGATTGGCTCCTGCAGTCAGGGCCGGGTTTCCTTGCCCGATTCAGAGAAGTTTTGGGCAGGCGTTTTGCAGATGAGTCGGATCTCTGCAATTGTAGCATTTCATCTTAATTCCCTTCGACCAATAATTCTTTTTTACATGACCCTTCTTCTTGTTGTATCGGCACGACAGGAGATTCTGTGCAGGGCCAGCCGATGCTGTTCGTGCTTGCTTTCCTCAGTTCTGCCATTGCTAGATGGCAGGTCATTTATTGGGTTGCTACATCTGAAAGGGTCTCAGTGATTGTCTTAGCGACAAGAACGGCCTTGGTACCATCCTGCTTCGATCCTCGTTCTCAGTCCAAGTCATCGTGTCCACTGCCCCTAAATAAGTCGTCAATGGAGAATGTGCCATAGCCCTTCTCTGCTCCTACCTCAATTCTTTAACAAACTGCCTTGTTCAGTTCTGCTCAATGTCTACTAGCCTCTTGTAGTACTTTGACAATTAGGTAAAAAGAGCAGCATATTAAGCCATAATCATGCTCCCTTGCTTCAAATTTTGGAATTCATCCTCCCTTTTCTCCACTATCCACTGAGGGATATACTCTGCTCTGAATGCCCTCACAAAGTTGTCCCATGTTCAGTCTTGATCTATCATTTCCTAGTCATCTTGGACCTTGATGTGTTCAGACTTAGGTATGAAAATCATACAAAACTAAGTACATTCCCAATCAAATTCAAATTAAAATGTTAAACACAAATCACACATATGAGCAAGCGTACTCATCATTAACTGAGCATAGGGTTAAAACAAGTGTCGATTCTCAAGGAACAAGTAGACATTAATTACCCTTCTTTCATTATTTAACCGACTCGATAAAGTGAAAAATAAATAAAAATAAAAAATAAAAAATAAAAATAAAAATATGTACATGTCAAGGATGTAGATTTATGTAACTCAAGCCATTGTTTAGACAAACATGATCTTAAAGAACTTAACCATTATCATAACCAATCATTCTCTTAGCACCATGAAGGAAGAAAGCAGACTCACTTTGATGGTTAATCCATGAAATCACTATCTTCTAGATAAATTAGAATCACTTGGTCCGTCTCAACTCATTCATCCAAAAGACGCATTAAATACAATCCTTAATTAAATTCCCTTGGTCTCAGCGAATTTAGAACATGAAATTAATCAATGAACCCTTGGTCTCGGAAGACATCAATCAATCTTCAATTACCAGTTCTTAAACAATCAACCCCCATTGGTCCAGCAAGTCAATTGCCAACAGAATATGAAATTACTAAATCGAAACACCCATCAACCCCCTTTGGTCCAGCAAGTCAATGGATATAATCAACTAACTAATCTCGTAATAAGCATAAGTAACTGAATACAAAGAATAATAACCAATTAATCAAAAGATCAAATAATTCTAGAAATCATGAATATCTAAAACAATGTTGAATTACAATAAAACAATTAACATATCATTGTTCAAGAAAAAGAAAACAAAGTAAAAGAAAGAACTCATAGACAAGCTTCCTTCTTCTTCATTTGAAAACCTTCTTGTATAACCCTCCTTGAACTTTGAAGAATTCTCCTTGGACTAAATGATTTTCTATGATGATCAATGAATTCTTCCATTTTTCCTTGTGTTTTCCATCTATTTATAGGCTTAAGAGGTGCCTAAACTTGTGGGTACAAAGTTCTTGACCGAGTAGAAGTTGGAAGCTGCTAAAACTCTTTAGATTTCCAAAAATGCGCAGAAAGATCGCAGCACCGCCTAAGGGATAGACCACAGCCGGCGCCGCCTTAGTCCTTTGGAGCCAGCACCACCTTAGTTCTATTTCTCCACTCGTCCGCCAATTTTTCTCCGAATTGTGTGTATACGTTCCAGAGTACAGCCAGCGCCGGTTCAAGCCTTGCAGCCGGTGCTTCCTTTGCTCTGCTTCGCGACGGTTTTGCTTTGTTTTACCCAAAATCCTGAGAAAATGACTAAAATACCTTTCCAAGGGTAAAATCTCAAATATGAAAGAATATGACTAGTTATTACAATTAGTGTTGTGCCCTAGAGACAATCACTTGTACCTTGTCTATTGCATATTAAATTAATAAGAGGCATTCTTTATCTTTCAGTTTGATTGTTAAATCTAAATATGTGTACAAACCGTTAGATAAAGTCCCTAGTACAACACAGTGTTAAGGAAATCATGATAGAGATCATGATGTGAGATTCCTACTACATTATGCAGTGTTTGTACTTAAATAATCCACAGTCATAGTATTAATAAGACGGGACATTATGAATACGCCAAGATTGGCACATGTTATATCTCTTGATTGGATCAAGCGGTGGTTCTCATATCCGTGGGTATTGGGATACTCAGGATTAACGTGTGGATGCTTGTTTTGAAATAAGTTTATTAGATGACCTAGTTACGAGATAATCACTTGGATAACTATTTAGTTCCAGTGATAGAATCTCATTATAGTAAGTGTGCAAGTATCCTTAGACTTGAGATCTCCAAGGTACTTTGTTTATCGAGCGTTGTACTTTGATTCTAATCTTTGGAGTCTTATCTAGGACCGCCTATGGGATGGATATTGGGTACAACGTAAAGTAAACGAAAGTAGTTGAGAGGGTCAATAAAGGATTCACCACTCCTAATAGTAGGAGAGTATATCTCAAGGCCACTTGTAGAAATCATTACTCATGAAGTCCTTGGCCAAGGCGACTATGTGATGGAAATGGTTCCAATTAATACGCATATCGAGTAATAGATTTCTTGAACAAGTACTAAAATATTTGGGCCAGAATTAATAATATTCTAGAGGGAATTGGCACTAATTCCATGCTCTAGACCGAATGAGATATTGTATGTTGAAAAGGAGTTTATTGCACTGATAATTTGCTATTGAAAGGTTCATGTCAAGCCACTTGACTTTCTGGACTTTTGGGTGGTCAAGAGTCATTGCTAGATGTCGCTCTTGATATGCTAAATATGAATTTATTAATTAGAGAATTAGTAAATTTAATCCTTTATTTTATTAAGGATTATTAATTCTAATATTGTTAGAATTAATTCATATTATGTTACCAATAAGACTAAGAAACCTAATGGGTCACACACAATAAAGGTTTGAATGCTCAAATATATTATTTGATAATATTGTGGGGTTAATTAAGAGAAGGGAATATATTTATAGGTGAATTATAAGTTTGTTATAATTCATGGGACCTAATTGTAATTAAGTAAACTTCAAGGACCAATTTGTTGACAATTGGACGTTGAAGGACTAAGTTGCAATTTATGGTAATTATAAATCTATAAATAGAAGGAAATGGTTTCCTTAGGGTTAGAGACAGACTATTCACGCAATAATAGAGAAACTGTTTCTCTGCCTCTCTCTTGATCAAACCCTAGCCGTCTCTCTTCTTGATCAAAACCCTAACCTCCCGAATTCTACTAGCATAGAATTGTGAGATTCTGAGCATTCAACCTTGTGTGGATTATCATTAGAGGGAGTTCTTTCTTGGACTTCAGTTGAGCAGCAGTGAACGGTTTTGGATAATCTGGATCGCGCCTGCGTTCTTGTTTCTGAAATCTTTGAATTCCGGCTTCACGAGGTAATAAACGCAATCTTCTCCTTTTTCCCGTTTCTATTGCAAACCCGTGATCCATGGCTTGGATTTCTTGTTGTTTTCCGCTGCGCTTAATCTGATTATGCATGATAGAAATCCTACAGTGGTATCAGAGCCAACGGGTTTGTGTTTTAATGCGATGTTTTATTGCTTTGAATTGTTCAAGCATGTAAATTGCTTGATTACAGCATGTTAATTGTATGATCATGTCTGCTAGTTTGTATGTAATCGTCTGGGTTTTATTTTGAATAATCTGGGATGCAGAAATCGTTTTTGCGTTGTGGGTTTTATGCTTTTGAAAATATTGCAGAATGGTTCTGCATCTGTGTTCAGGTTTTGGCTTCAGTTGATGTTCATCCTATAATTACGCCTTCCGTTTAACAATTTGGATTGTTAAATTGATTGTGAGAATGATCACAATGGTTTGTTAATAAAGATTAACAAAGATCAACGTCAAAAATTGGTTTTGATTGATCTTGGAACGGCCCTGAACTGAACAAAAAATTTCCAAAAAATCCATGCCGCATGCGGTGGTTACTGTTCGGTTTTTTAAAAAAAAAAAAAAGGTTCTGGAATAGAATTTTGAAAGGGAAAATCTCATTTGAAAATTTTGAGACCGCCGTTATTGTTGCATGACGGGACCCAGAAGCATTTTTTCAAAATTAGTTTTGAGACAATCAATTTTATTTTTCAAAATAGTGATTTTGAAAATTTAAAATTAATGTATTTTTCTTAAATGTTGATTTTAGAATTTGTTTTATTT
Organism: Voacanga thouarsii; assembly: GCA_026120185.1. Lineage (NCBI taxonomy): Eukaryota > Viridiplantae > Streptophyta > Magnoliopsida > Gentianales > Apocynaceae > Voacanga > Voacanga thouarsii. The sequence goes on from JANUWF010002439.1 coordinate 158,373, forward strand.
TCCCAAAATAATGATTTTGGAATAATAAAAGTATATGTTTATTTTGTTTAAGTATAGTTAATGGTATGGTGGATGGTTATGGACCAAATACAAACTATATCTGTTCATGCATTTTTTTACCGCTTTGTTTTAATGAAATAGGGCATGCGTGTCCTGTCTTCTCTCAAATTCTGATGTAATTCTCTTCTCATCTAACTCCCCTCGAATGTAACTCGAGGTTTCTCCTTTTAGGAAATTGTGTAATTAGATTATATAGGTTAGATTGAGGTAGAATTTTATTTTCAAGATTTTGAAGATGACGTTCAAAATAAGGCGACATGGTAAGACCCTCTATGTAACTCCCTACTACCTAGGCCCAACAGGGCCGGGGATGTCGCCCCGTCCAAAGGACAAGAGGTCTTTATAACTAGGTTACATGAAAATAAAATAAAACTAAAGATTTTAAAACTAAATTTATTACAACCCAAAAGATAAATACTGGTACAAATCCAAAATAAATTGTTTGCAACAATCTCTCAAACAATACTTAAAGTAAATAACAAGAGTCTTCAAGCAAGGCAACATTCTAGCTAATGATCTCCACAGCAGGATCTTCCTGAAAATATGGCATAAAAGGTGGTGAGATAAAAATCTCAGTAAGCCCGTGTGTGCTTTGAGTGTTTCTGGTAAAATAATTCATGTATGCACATTGTAAAAGTTTCATAAGGAAAAGTGCTGGCAAGAAATAAATAAGTGTTGAAAATAAAGAATGGTGTTTCACTTTTCAAATCATACATGTGCACAATAAATACAACCACTCAAATGGGTAGCCATGGGTTACCACACGTTGTGCCCCATGACCAATAATAGTCAGAATGCCACACTTTGTGCAATGCTGACAAAAGGTAGGTGTACGGCCTACCGGGTGAGATACTCCTCCATCTCTACATCCAAACTTACCGGTTGTCCACTCCGGAAATACACAGTCCACATGACTGAAACTTGCTAGCTCGGACCGGCATGACCTACCGGACTGGCGTCCTATCCAGGAAGGACTCACCCTTCAGAGGTGGCCACCTACTGAGAGCCTTACCCTAACCCTTCAAAGACTAGTCCTGGTGGTCTACCCTTATTGAGTATTCAACGTTGATTGTTCCACTTGGGAGAAAATTGATCAAACTTTGTTTAATTTGGAAATAGCAATTAAGGGTTTCCAAAAGTCTAGTCAAGTTGAATTTTAGAAAAAGTCTAGATTTGTGTAAAACTGCTTGTTCAATTTCCAAATGATTTGCTTGACTGAAACAAAAAGGAAAAACAGTCCTTAATTGCCTTTACAAATAATGTCCATATACATTGCATTTGCTTGCCACAATAACTTTTGGTCTTCACAAAATTCCGTGCAGGAGCTTACCTGATTCTTTGCTTGCTCAACTCAACCGTTTCCTAAGGCTGACCTAACCCCACCTGGGGTAAACACAAAACATAAGGTTACATTCAAGCTATACCTGCCTTACATAAATAATTCTTAGCTCAACTAGATACATCCATGACTAACCATGATCTTAATGTCCTAAGCTTTAAGGCTAGATGCTGGAGAATTTTACAAACTAAGTCTAGTTTGATAGATTGAAATAACTAGGGGTTCTAAAATAATTGTTAGTAAATTATAGACTCAAATAATAATTCTTGAGTGTTATCATTAATAAATAAACCAAGGTTTGAATTTTAAATATTATTAAGTCTTATTTGATATTAAGAAATGGTAATTTAAAAAATAGCTTTATTATAAATAAATAATAATTTTTAATTAATTTCGAAGAGATAATAAATAATTAATAATAATTAACATTTATTAATAAATTATTTTAAATTTTCGTTTAATAAAAATATTAATAGTTTGATTTAATATTCTAATACAAATCTCCTAGTGTTTTGAATTTTTGAAGAAAAATATAATAGTAATTTTAATTTATGTAATAAAATTTGCTAATGAATATAGCTTAGAATTTACAAGAAAATAATCTTACATCATGGTCTTCCTATTGCTAAAAAAAGATTCATGATCCCATTCTCCATCATCAAACAAGAAATTAATCTATTCATGCAAAAACACTTGAACTATCTCATACTATCACATGGCCAAAATCCTACTAAGCATAATCATCAATCATGGTTTCCATGGAAAAATAAGATCATAAAAGCCTAATCACCTTTGGTGTCATAATATCTAATCATGCTTCAACATCCATTAAATTCATCAAACATGAAGAACATACATTGATTCGAAAGGAAACACATACATCCTAGTCAAATACAACCATCATCATGCCATAACTTCATCCCCTAATCCACATGAATATATTCAATCTCCCAATCATAATCCATTTCTCTATCACCAACTAGGAGACATGATTTCAGAATTTAATAAGAGAAATTTAAGAATGAATACTTGATTGTCGAGTCCTTTGATGAAGATAAAAGAAGGTCCACACGCGATGGAATGACTTAAATGATCCAATGAAACAACGTTCATAGTTGATGGTTTGATCAACCATTTCGGTTGGAAGAGGGTAGAGAGAGAGAGAGAGAGAGAGAGAGAGAAAAAGAGAGCATTAGATAGGGGTATTAAGAATTGAATGGAAGAAGATGAACAAGAAGATTGTTCTTGTTTTACCTTGTTGATGTTCTTGAGGTCTTCAAGAAAACCTGATTTTTTGATCCGGTTGAAAATTCTTGCTTGCGAGATTTTGTGTTATAAATGGCAGAAATGAAGTCTAGGGATTAAGTAGAGATGATCTAGAGTATTTGAGAGTGATTGGAGGTGTTTGGAGTTGGTTTAGGCTTGAAGAAGTTTAGTGTGTGTTCTTGGTGTTTTTGGTGAAAATGGAGAGAAACTAGGAGAAGTGCTGTGCGAATTCTGCTACAAGGCTGGCCGAATGGTAGGGTGTGATTGAGGGTTTCGGTTTTCAGCTCTGTGAGAGAGAGAAATCAAATTTTATTTGAAATTTATATGGAGGAAATGGTGGAGATGTTTAAGGTAAAAGATCAGCTATGGTGTTTGATCAAGAGAGGTGTCTAGGGACTTTAATGGTGTCGGCTAGAACAAGGCTCAATTCTACAGAGATTGAAGGTGACTTTCGGTCCTAGGCTAGAAAGGAACAAGGATGGAAAAATTCTGCTCTCAAGTGTTCATGGCTTTTCCGAAAATTGCAGAATTTTGGTACAGGATTTTCGCACCTTCTTAGCTCGGTTTTTCAAAGGTTCTTCAGGGTTGATTGAGGGTCTTCCAAGGGTGGTTTTTCAGCCTCATTTCTGGACAAATGCAGAGAAGTTTTCTGGCTTGAAGATGAACTAAAAACAGCTTCATTTCCTTGATGAAGAGCTGCGAATTGCCCAGAAAAATTTTTGGTTTGGTGCTGTTTTGTGCAGTCCGAAAATTGCACAATTTTTCCAGCTTCCAAGCCACTTGAAATGACCATTTTCTTGGCAGCAAATGGCTGGGTTTATGGCTGAATTTTCGAAGAGAAGGGCTGCAACAAATCTGGAAAATTTCCAGATTTCCTACCACTAAAGCATGAACATCTTGAAGATAGATTTGAAGGTCCTTCCATGGTGATTGATTTCCTCTTGGAACCCTTCCTATTTCCCCTCCTATTTTTCGGTCAACCTCCCTTCCCCAAAGCTGATTTTCGAAATTCAAGGGGAAGAAATTATCACAGAATTTTTTTGGAATTCAAAGAAAAAGATTTAATGGATTTTAGTTTATTTAAATTATGAAAATGCTAGGACAAAGCTATAGGTAATAAGTTGGATAAGAATTCTTCTAGAATTCTTTTAGGACATGAGGATAAGATTAGGACATTCTCTCCATGTCTCCCTTAAGACAATCATTCCTATTTTCATGGAATGGAAGAAAACAAAAATTCAAACTTAATTAAGATAATCATGATAAAAGCTTAAATGATGGGATTTGAACACATGACCTTAGAAATTAATTCACCAAGCTCTAACCACTAAACCACACTAACTCTTGTTCTTATTTCCTCACCCACATATTTTTCTTATCTACTCCTCAAGCTATCTTCCTATTCTGGCCTCAAGCAAAATTACCATTTTACCCCTCCTACTCAATAAGTATAACTAAGCATTTTAACCTATAATCTACGATTCTAAAGCACATAAAATCATTCAAAAACATATATATTCAAGCAAAATAATATGATATGCATTCCCGACCCCCTTACTCTAGGGTTGGCTTTAGGTGGGGTTTCACATCCTCCCCTCCTTAGGAGAATTTCGTCCCGAAATTCAGACGCACCTTTAACTCAGATCGGGATACTTTCGCTTTACCCATTCTTCTGTCTCCCATGTGGCATCTCACGTGCCATGATGCTCCCACTGCACTTTTACCATCGGAATCTGCTTGTTCCGGAGAGTCTTGATACTTCGGTCCAATATCTTTAGGGGTTTCTCCACATAACTTAAGTCGGGTTGTAGTACTAACGGCTCGTCATTCACCACATGTTCGAGATCGGCATTGTATTTCTTCAACTGTGATACATGGAATACGTCATGAATTCCCGTCAACCCATCTGGCAAATCCAATCGATACGCCACCGGCCCAATTCTTTCTTTTATTGGAAACGGACCCAGATACCTTGGATTCAGCTTTCCCCCTCTCGGATGTTTCAGAATTCCCCTATTTGGTGTCAGTTTTAGGAACATGCTGTCTCCCACCTGAAATTCCAACTCCCTTTGCCTATTGTCTGCATAACTCTTTTGTCGGCTCTGGGCTGCTCTTCACCTTTCTTTAATTAACTTGACTTTATCCAACATTTCCTGAACAAAGACTTCTCCCGACTTGCTTATGTGTTCGTCCTCTGACCAACTCCAGTATAGCGGTACTTAACACTTACGTCCGTATAGAGCTTCATACGGAGCCATTCCAATCGAAGCTTGATAACTGTTATTGTATGATAACTTGGCATACGGCACACTTTCAATCCACTTATCCCCGAAATCCAATACACAGGCTCTCAGCATATCCTCCAATATCTGAATAACCCTTTCTGACAGTCCATCGGTCTGCGGATGCGCCGACGTACTGAACTTCAGACTAGAACCCATCGATTCTTGAAACTTGCCCCAAAATCGGGATGTAAGTCTCGGAACACGGTCGGACACAATACTTGAAGGTACTCCGTGTAATCTGACTATCTCCCGTACATAGGTCTGAGCCAACTTCTCCATTGAATCCTTCACATTCACGGGGATGAAATGTGCCGACTTGGTCAGTCGGTCTACTACTACCCATATGGTGTCCTTTTGGCTCCTTGCCATAGGGAGTCCGGTGACGAAGTCCATGGTCACCTCTTCCCATTTCCATTCCGGTACTGGCAACGGTTGTAATAATCCTGCCACCTTCTTATGCTCCGCTTTGACTTTCTGACAGGTTAGACACGTTAAGACATATTTAACCACATTTTGCTTCATCCCAGGCCACCAATAAGACTTTTTCAGATCTTGATACATCTTGACCTCTCCCGGATGAATGGCGTACTTGCACTTATGCGCTTCTTCTAAAATTCTGTCCCTCAACTGGTGCTCCTCGGGTACACACAAATGATCTCGGAAGTACAATACTCCCGCTCCGTCCTATCGAAACTCACTGCCTTGCCGTTTAAGCTCCTTATCTTTGGAAAGCTGAAATTCCGCATTACTTTGCTGGGCTTCAACAATTTCCCGCCTTAGATCTGGTGTCAACTTCAGGTTGCTAATAATGATCCTCTCTTCTTGCACTTCTGCCCTTCTATCCAACACATCCTGAACCATTTTAGCCTCTTGTACTCTTAGCCTGGCCATTCTGATTTTCCAGCTCAGGGCATCAGCAACGACGTTGGCTTTCCCAGGGTGGTAGTTAATAGGACAGTGGTACTCTTCCAAAAATTCCATCCATCTTCGCTGCCTCAAATTCAAGTCTTTCTGGGTGAAAATGTACTTCAGGCTTTTGTGATCAGTAAACACTTCATATTCTGCTCCGTATAAATAGTGCCTCCATTTCTTTAACGCGAATACAATGGCAGCCAGCTCTAGATCATGCGTGGTATAGTTGACTTCATGCGGCTTCAATTTTCGAGAAGCATAGGCGATCACCTTCCTATCTTGCATCAGAACGGCTCCCAAGCCTTCCTTCGAAGCATCCGTATATAGAGCGTAAGGTTTATCTGCTTCTGGTAGACTCAATACAGGTGCTGTCATTAACCTCCGCTTCAACTCTTGAAAACTCTTTTCGAATTTTTCATTCCATACAAAGGGCACGTCCTTTCTCAGCAGCCGGGTCATAGGAGATGCTAGTGTTGAAAATCCCTTAATAAACCTCCGGTAGTAGCCAGCCAATCCCAAGAAGCCTCGAATCTCGGTGCTGTTCTCTGGTTGCTTCCAGTCCGAAACAGCTTCAACCTTCGCCGGGTCTACTTTGATCCCATCCTTGGTCACCACGTGACCAAGAAATGCCACACTATCCAGTCAAAACTCGCACTTGCTAAACTTGGCGTAAAGCTTGTGCTCCCTTAGCTTTTCTAGTACCAACTTCAAATGTTCTGCATGGTCCTCCGGGCTCTTGGAGTATATAAGTATGTCGTCAATGAAGACCACCACGAATTTGTCCAAGTAAGGCTGGAACACTCGATGCATCAAATCCATGAATACCGCGGGTGCACTGGTTACCCCGAAAGGCATCACTACAAACTCATAGTGACCATATCTCGTATTGAAAGCCGTCTTAGGAATATTTTCCTCTTTTATCCTCACTTGATAGTAGCCTTGCCTCAAATCTAGCTTGGAGTAACAACTAGATCCTTGCAACTGGTCGAACAGCTCGTCAATTAACGGCAGAGGATATTTATTCTTGATAGTCAGGTTGTTCAAGCCTCGGTAGTCAATACACAATCTTAGAGTCCCGTCCTTTTTCTTCACAAATAGCACAGGTGCTCCCCAGGGTGACGTGCTAGGTTTGATATAACCTTGCCTTACCAATTCTTCTAGTTGCTCCTTCAATTCTTTTAGCCCTACCAGTGCCATTCGATACGGAGTTCGAGACACCGGTTCTGCTCTGGGGACTAGATCAATAGTGAACTCAACTTCTCGATTGGGAGGTAGAGAAGTGAGTTCCGCAGGGAATACGTCGGGGAAATCCTTTACCACCTCAGTATCCTCCAGGGTGCACTGGTCCTTCGGCTTGTTTATCACATAAGCCAAATATCCTTGACATCCTTGCCTCAACAACTTCCGAGCTTTAGCCCCGGCTATCAAAAACTTCAATTCTTTTACTTTCTTGCCATTGAACTCCAACACATTACACCCTGGTCTAATAAACTGAACAGACTTATTCTTATAATCCACCCTAGCACCATACTTCGCTAACCAATCCATTCCCAATATCAAATCATAATCATCAATAGCTAAGACTATTAAATCTCCCTCCAACCTTTATCTTCCTACTTCAATTTTACAATTCTGCAGATATCGATCTGCTTGCACCATTTTCCCCAAAGGCGTACTTACTAACAAGGTAAAAGGTAGTTCTACTCCATCCCATCGCAATTGATATGCACAATTCTTATTTAAATAGGAATGGGTAGATTCAGGGTCTACCAATGCATTAACAGAACGACCTTGGATAGCAAGCGTACCTTCCACTACCGCTGCATCTGCTCCAACCTCCTCCCGGTTGAGAGCGAAAACTTTTGCTTTCACTTGCGGCTTCTACGTTCCACTCCCGGAAGCTCCCGAGGTATTGGCTCGATTCGGCCCCGGGTTCTGAGCAGGGTTCCCTGGTCCAATCCGGAGAAGCTTAGATTAGGCGTTCCGTAGATGGCTCAGATCTCCGTAGGGGTAGCACTTCCGCTCTCCTCCTTTCGACCAACAATTCTTCTCAATGTGGCCCCTTTTTCCACAGTGCCGGCATAAAGGAAGATTCTGCACTGGACCAACTGGCGTTGTTTGAGCTCACTTTCCCCGATTCTGCCATTGCTGGTTGGCAGGACGCTTGTTAGGTTGCTGCCTCTGAAAAGGTCTTGGCGGCGGTCTTGTCGGTACGAACGGTCGGGAAGCCAAACGATTGCGGTCTTCATTCTCAGTACGGGTGGCTGCGTCCATAGCCCCCGAATAAGTCGTCGGTGGAGAGGGTGCTAACGCCCTTCTTAGCTCTTGCCTTAATCCCTTAACAAATTGCCTCGTTCGGTTCTGTTCAGTATCCACCAGCCTCTTGTAATACTTTGACAGCTGCGTGAACCGCGCTGCGTATTGGGCTACCGTCATGCTTCCCTGCTTCAGATTCTGAAACTCGTCCTCCCGCTTCTCGACTATCCACTGAGGGATATATTCTGCCCAGAATGCTTCCACGAAATTAGCCCACGTCCAGTCCTGCTCAATCATATCCCAATCATCCTGAACCCTTTGCCACCATGCCCGTGCTGGACCCCTTAGTCGGAATGCGGCAAACTTCACCATACGCCTTTCAGTATACTGGAGCATGGCAAAAATGTCCTCCATTTGTTCCACCCATTGTTCCGCTTTTTGGTCTTGTTCAGCCTCTCCCAAGAAGATAGGCGGTTGAAATTTCAGAAACCGCTCCAATGCCTCATCTTCCCCTTTCGGATTCCTCCACTCAGTCAAGTTTTGCAGAATCTCGGTCATTTTATGGAATGCTTGCGTCACAGTCACACTAACCGGTTCTTCCGATCCCATTTCTAGCCCCATTTCGTTCTCATCCCCTTAATTTGGTGACGTCCTTTGAGTTCTTTCCATTTCCGGTGTCACGGCCTCTGCCTCAGGAACCCTTCTGCTGGATGTGGCTGCACGACGTTTGGGTGCCATTCTAAACCATTTCCCCAAATAATGAGTTTATGCATCAAAGTTGAAAATATCCAAATTGAGCATGCATTCATATTCAACTTAAAGCGAAATGAAATTGGATGCAATTTTGTATAAAGAATGACACATAAAATTTCTCAAAACTTAGAATACTCTAGGTACTCTTATTTGCATAAATTTTGAAATAAAGTAGTAAAGGTGAATAGACTCCTAGCATAGGAGGTTATTGAAAATGGCAAATAAAACGTCTTAAACAAAGCAGAACCTAGCCTTCCTAATCCTCTCCAGAGTCCTCAATGTCGGCATCATATAAACATCCCCTAGAATTCCTAGTGAAGTCTATCCCAGCCCCACTGGCAAACCCATCTATTGGCTCCTTCCCAGCTCTCCTAGAACTTTCCCCGGTCTCAAACTGATTGGGTGGGGTTACAAAGGAAGGTCTAGGTGGAGATTCATAATCTATCTCTCCAGGGTCATCACTGTCAGCAATTAAATCAACTATGGGACTAGGGGGAAGGGGAACATATTCCATGTCTATCTCCTCATCTTCACTATCAGTAACCAGGTCAATCACGGGTATGGGAGGTGGCTCAATGATCTGGAGCTCATCGTCACTACTATCATCCAGGGCAATGATTGGCTGTAGTGCAGGCTGAGGCACTGGTTGAGGCACAGGTAGGTCCTCCGGGTAGATAGGAATGGGAGGGTGCCATTGCTGCCCTTTCCTTGTAGTTCTAATCATTCTAACCATCCTACAGCACAAACAGGACAGGTCAGATAAAAGATTTGAACTTAATAAATCAAAACATAGAATATCAATACTTGCCTAAACCTAGACTCTGATACCACTTGTAACACCCCACTACCTAGGCCCAACAGGGCCGGGGATGTCGCCCCGTCCAAAGGACAAGAAGTCTTTATAACTAGGTTACATGAAAATAAAATAAAACTAAAGATTTTAAAACTAAATTTATTACAACCCAAAAGATAAATACTGGCACAAATCCAAAATAAATTGTTTGCAACAATCTCTCAAACAATACTTAAAGTAAATAACAAGAGTCTCCAAGCAAGGCAACATTCTAGCTAATGATCTCCACAGCAGGATCTTCCTGAAAATATGGCATAAAAGGTGGTGAGATAAAAATCTCAGTAAGCCCGTGTGTGCTTTGAGTGTTTCAGGTAAAATAATTCATGCATGCAAATTGTAAAAGTTTCATAAGGAAAAGTGCTGGCAAGCAATAAATAAGTGTTGAAAATAAAGAGTGGTGTTTCACTTTTCAAATCATACATGTGCACAATAAATACAACCACTCAAATGGGTAGCCATGGGTAACCACACGTTGGGCCCCATGACCAATAATAGTCAGAATGCCACACTTTGTGCAATGCTGACAAAAGGTAGGTGTACGGCCTACCGGGTGAGATACTCCTCCATCTCTACACCTAAACTTACCGGTTGTCCACTCCGGAAATACACAGTCCACATGACTGAAACTTACTAGCTCGGACCGGCATGACCTACCGGACTGGCATCCTATCCAGGAAGACTCACCCCTCAGAGGTGGCCACCTACTGAGAGCCTTACCCAAACCCTTCAAAGACTAGTCCTGGTGGTCTACCTTTATTGAGTATTCAACGTTGATTGTTCCACTTGGGAGAAAATTGATCAAACTTTGTTTAATTTGGAAATAGCAATTAAGGGTTTCCAAAAGTCTAGTCAAGTTGAATTTTAGAAAAAGTCTAGATTTGTGTAAAACTGCTTCTTCAATTTCCAAATGATTTGCTTGACTGAAATAAAAAGGAAAAACAGTCCTTAATTGCCTTTACAAATAATGTCCATATACATTGCATTTGCTTGCCACAATAACTTTTGGTCTTCACAAAATTCCGTGCAGGAGCTTACCTGATTCTTTGCTTGCTCAACTCAACCATTTCCCAAGGCTAACCTAACCCCGCCTGGGGTAAACACAAAACATAAGGTTACATTCAAGCTATACCTGCCTTACATAAATAATTCTTAGCTCAACTAGATACATCCATGACTAACCATGATCTTAATGTCCTAAGCTTTAAGGCTAGATGCTGGAGAATTTTACAAACTAAGTCTAGTTTGATAGATTGAAATAACTAGGGGTTCTAAAATAATTGTTAATAAATTATAGACTCAAATAATAATTCTTGAGTGTTATCATTAATAAATAAACCAAGGTTTGAATTTTAAATATTATTAAGTCTTATTTGATATTATGAAATGGTAATTTAAAAAATAGCTTTATTATAAATAAATAATAAATTAAATAAATAATAATTTTTAATTAATTTCGAAGAGATAATAAATAATTAATAATAATTAAAATTTATTAATAAATTATTTTAAATTTTCGTTTAATAAAAATGTTAATAGTTTGATTTAATATTCTAATACAAATCCCCTAGTGTTTCAAATTTTTGAAGAAAAATATAATAGTAATTTTAATTTATGTAATAAAATTTGCTAATGAATATAGCTTAGAATTTACAAGAAAATAATCTTACATCATGGTCTTCCTATTGCTAAAAAAAGATTCATGATCCCATTCTCCATCATCAAACAAGAAATTAATCTATTCATGCACAAACACTTGAACTATCTCATACTATCACATGGCCAAAATCCTACTAAGCATAATCATCAATCATGGTTTCCATGGGAAAATAAGATCATAAAAGCCTAATCACCTTTGGTGTCATAATATCTAATCATGCTTCAACATCCATTAAATTCATCAAACATGAAGAACATATATTGATTCGAAAGGAAACACATACATCATAGTCAAATACAACCATCATCATGCCATAACTTCATCCCCTAATCCACATGCATATATTCAATCTCCCAATCATAATCCATTTCTCTATCACCAACTAGGAGACATGATTTCAGAATTTAATAAGAGAAATTTAAGAATGAATACTTGATTGTCGAGTCCTTTGATGAAGACAAAAGAAGGTCCACGCGCGATGGAATGACTTGAATGATCCAATGAAACAACGTTCATGGTTGATGGTTTGATCAACCATTTCGGTTGGAAGAGGGTGAGAGAGAGAGAGAGAGAAAAAGAAAGAGAGCATTAGATAGGGGTATTAAGAATTGAATGGAAGAAGATGAACAAGAAGATTGTTCTTGTTTTACCTTGTTGATGTTCTTGAGGTCTTCAAGAAAACCTGATTTTTTGATCCGGTTGAAAATTCTTGCTTGCGAGATTTTGTGTTATAAATGGCAGAAATGAAGTCTAGGGATTAAGTAGAGATGATCTGGAGTATTTAGGCTTGAAGAAGTTTAGTGTGTGTTCTTGGTGTTCTTGGTATTCTTGGTGTTTTAGGTGAAAATGGAGAGAAACTAGAAGAAGTGCTGTGCGAATTCTGCTAGAAGGCTGGCTGAATGGTAGGGTGTGATAGAGGGTTTCGGTTTTCAGCTTTGTGAGAGAGAGAAATCAGATTTTATTTGAAATTTAAATGGAGGAAATGGTGGAGATGTTTAAGGTAAAAGACCAGCTATGGTGTTTGATCAAGAGAGGTGTCTAGGGACTTTAATGGTGTCGGCTGGAACAAGAATGTTTTGCTGAAATGGTTGAGGGTTAATGTTGCTCAAGGCTGGCCGAAATTCAGTCCTTAAAGGCAGAGAAAATTCTGGTTATTTCAGCTTAATGCAAGAGTGATTTATGGGAGTGAAATGCTGGAATTATTTGAAGTTCAAATGGAGGTTGAATGGAGTGATCTTAGGAGTGTTTCGTGGTGCAGCCATGGAATCCTTATGCTTCAAGGTAAGTGTGGGTTTAATGGTGTTCAGAGTGTGGCTGAGCAAGGCTCAATTCTACAGAGATTGAAGGTGACTTTCAGTCCTAGGCTAGAAAGGAACAAGGCTGGAAAAATTCTGCTCTCAAGTGTTCATGGCTTTTCCGAAAATTGCAGAATTTTGGTACAGGATTTTCGCACCTTCTTAGCTCGGTTTTTCAAAGGTTCTTCAGGGTTGTTTGAGGGTCTTCCAAGGGTGGTTTTTCAGCCTCATTTTTGGACAAATGCAGAGAATTTTACTGGCTTGAAGATGAACTAAAAACAGCTTCATTTCCTTGATGAAGAGCTGCGAATTGCCCAGAAAAATTTTTGGTTTGGTGCTGTTTTGTGCAGTCCGAAAATTGCACAATTTTTCCAGCTTCCAAGCCACTTCAAATGACCATTTTCTTGGCAGCAAATGGTTGGGTTTATGGCCTGAATTTTCGAAGAGAATGGCTGCAACAAATCTGGAAAATTTCCAGATTTCCTACCACTAAAGAATGAACATCTTGAAGATAGATTTGAAGGTCCTTCCATGGTGATTGATTTCCTCTTGGAACCCTTCCTATTTCCCCTCCTATTTTTCGGTCAACTTCCCTTCCCCAAAGCTGATTTTCGAAATTCAAGGGGAAGAAATTATCACAGAATTTTTTTGGAATTCAAAGAAAAAGATTTAATGGAATTTAGTTTATTTAAATTATGAAAATGTTAGGACAAAGCTAGAGGTAATAAGTTGGACAAGAATTCTTCTAGAATTCTTTTAGGACATGAGGATAAGATTAGGACATTCTCTCCATGTCTCCCTTAAGACAATCATTCCTATTTTCATGGAATGCAAGAAAACAAAAATTCAAACTTAATTAAGATAATCATGATAAAAGCTTAAATGATGGGATTTGAACACATGACCTTAGAAATTAATTCACCAAGCTCTAACCACACTAACTCTTGTTCTTATTTCCTCACCCACATATTTTTCTTATCTACTCCTCAAGCTATCTTCCTATTCTGGCCTCAAGCAAAATTACCATTTTACCCATCCTACTCAATAAGTATAACTAAGCATTTAAACCTATAATCTACGATTCTAAAGCACATAAAATCATTCAAAAATATATATATTCATGCAAAATAATATGATATGCATTCCTGATCCCCTTACTCTAGGGTTGGCTTTAGGTGGGGTTTCACACTCTACCTGTATCATGCATGAACACATAGGGTTGACCACATTAATTTCCTTGGTGCCTCGAGGAAATTAATTTAGAAAGTCCATAACCATGCCACGTAATTGTTTATTACCATGTTTATCAATTTATGCTGCTTATTGATAAATTGTATGCATACTTAACAATGAGACCACTAAAAGGAATAAATCCCTCAAATAATATTAAATCTAATGCCTTCCATTAATATAGTGAGAACGAGAGCTCTTTTTCGAGACCAGGTTGTTGGGCAAACCCAAGCCTACTTGACATCGAGTATGTTCAAGCTATAGAATTTAAATTCATGTTAATGGGTTGGATTTAACTAATTTCTTTATCCCGGTTGAGCTAACCCAAGCATAAAGAAAATTAGAGACAAAGTTGGGCTAGTATTTTATACTTTAATGATTAAAAGATGTTAATCACCTAATGATTCAGTAGTTACTTTTTGATGTAATTGGTATTGGATACCTACCACTGAACTTAAGAGTGGCTTGTTGGGCTAACCCAAGGTTATTCTTAAGGAATTTGGATACTGATCCACTAAGAAAGTTTCGAACGGGCTTTCCCGAGTCAATAGTGAGGGCTATTGGTTTAAGTAAAATAGTGGAATAATTATGAGCTTAATTAAAGACCTAATTAATTGCATTGCATTTGCATATACATGTTCTAATAATTCTATCTTTACATCTAGGTCATTTGCATCATGTCGACAAACCTAAACTTGCATAGCATCTTGGAAACAAACAAGCTCACTGAATCAAACTATTTGGACTGGTATAGAAACTTGAGAATCGTTCTCAAGTCGGAAAAGTTGCTCCACGTGCTAGAAGCTCCTATTCCGCCACCTCCAGCTCAAGATGCTCCTACTGAAGAGCATGCTGTCCACAAGAAGCACAAAGAAGATAGTGACACAGCATCTTATATCATGCATGGCGTCAATGTCTCCTAAGCTGCAAAAACAACCTGAGCATATGGATGCTCAATCAATGATCCTCCATCTTAGAGAGCTGTTTGGTAAATAAGCTAGAACAGAGAGATATGAGATCTCTAAACAACTGTTCCATGCTAAGATGGTTGAGGGTGCTTCAGTGGACACTCATGGGCTGCAGATGTTGGACTACATTGAAAAACTTTGGTCTCTTGGGTTCGTAATGGATCATGACTTCAGTATTGACTTAATTCTACAATCATTACCAAGTAGTTTTTCGTAGTTTGTGATCAACTACCACATGAATAATGGTGAGACCACAATACCTGAGCTAATCAATCTACTTAAGACTGCTGAGTCCTCTATGAAAAAGGATGATAAGGCAATCTTGTTAGTAGGTTCTTCATCTTCTAAGAAAAATGTTTCTAAGAAGAAGAAGAAGAACACTCCTACTAAGCCCAAAGGAGGTGTCAAGAAGAAGGAGGCTGCCCCTAAAGGCCCATGTCATCATTGTGGCAAAATGGGCCATTGGAGGCGAACTGCAAAGCCTACTTGGAGACTGTGAAGGAAAAGAAGGAGAAGGAGAAGCTTGCAAGCACTTCTACTTGTAATCCTGGTATGTTTATGATTAAGATTAATACTGCCTTTAATAATGAGATATGGGTATTGGATACCGGTTGTGGATCTCATTTATGCAATAATTTGCAGGGACTAAAGGACAGTAGAAGGTTAGAGAAAGGTGACGTGGACCTACGAGCTACAAATGGAGCAAAGGTTGTTGCACTAGCTGTGGGGACTTATCATCTCAATCTACCTTCTAGATTAGTTTTAGAACTACAAAACTGTTATTTTGTACCAGTTTTGTTGAAAAATATTATCTCAGTTGCTTGTTTAGACTTATTCAGATTTCATTTAAGTTTTAAGAATAAATGTTGTTCTTTCTCATTAAATGATATTCATTATGGTTCTGCAACTTTGATCAATGGTTTATATGTTCTAGACATGTATAATCCAATTCTCAATATAAGTAAAAAGAAATATAAAAAGGATAACTTAATCTCATCTTACTTATGGCATTGTCGTTTAGGCCATGTAAATGAAAAACGTGTGTCTAAGTTATACAAATTGGGTGACTTAGGGTCATTTGATTACGAATCATATGACACATGCGAATCTTGTTTACTTGAAAAAATGGCTAAAACTTCTTTTTCAAGAAAAGGAGAAAGGGCAAAAGAGTTATTAGAACTCGTACATTCAGATGTATGTGGCCCAATGTCAATACAAGCAAGAGGAGGTTATCAATACTTCATTACCTTTATTGATGATTATTCTCGATATGGGTATTTGTATTTGATGAAATACAAATCTGAAGCCTTTGACCGTTTCAAAGACTTCAAGAATGAAGTAGAGAAACAACTTGGCAAAAGTATTAAAGCTCTTAGATTCGATCGAGGAGGTGAATACTTAAGTCAAGAGTTTCTAAGTTATCTAAGAGATAACGGAATATTATCTCAATGGACTCCACCATATACACCTCAACATAACGGTGTATCTGAGAGAAGGAATCGAACCCTTCTAGACATGGTAAGGACCATGATGGCTTTTGCAGACCTACCAAAATCGTTTTGGGGGTACGCACTAGAGACTGCTGTTTACATTTTAAACAGAGTTCCATCAAAAACGGTTGAAACCACTCCTTATGAGTTATTCTTTGGTAAAAAACCAAAGTTATCTCATTTAAGGATTTGGGGTTGCCCTGCTTTTGTTAAAAATGTAATGTCAAACAAACTTGAAAATAAGTCTGACAAATGTTTGTTTGTTAGATATCCAAAAGAATCATTTGGATATTACTTCTATCTTCCTTCTGAAAATAGAGTTTTTATTTCAAAACATGCTGTCTTCTTAGAGAAGGAACACATGTTCAAAAAAGATAGTGGGAGCAAGCTTGAACTTAGTGAAGTTCAAGAAGAGCAAACAAATATTGATCAACCTTCTGAACCTGTATCTATTCAAATAGATGAACCTTCTAACACACAAGAGCTTCGTAGGTCAAGTAGGATACTAGTGGCACCTGAGATATATGGATTTCTCATAAGTGACCATAATGATGTATTTCTCATAGATGACGATGAGCTTACTACTTACGAGGATGTTCTGAATAGTTCAAAATCTGATAAATGGCTCGAAGCTATGAAGTCAGAGATGGATTCCATGTATGAAAACCAAGTATGGACTTTGGTTGATCCACCTGAAGGAATCAAGCCTATAGGGTGTAAATAGGTTTTCAAAAAGAAAACTGACATGGATGGTAATGTGGTTACCTATAAGGCTCGCTTGGAAGCAAAAAGTTATCGCCAACGATAAGGTATTGACTATGACGAAACTTTTTCACCAGTTGCGATGTTGAAATTCATAAGAATACTCCTAGCCATTGCCGCTCATTACGATTATGAGGTCTGGCAAATGGATGTGAAAATAGTTTTCCTTAATGGAAACCTGATTGAGGAAGTGTATATGACACAGCCTGAAGGTTTCATATCTGAAGATGGCACAAAGGTGTGCAAGTTGCAAAGGTCTATTTATGGACTTAAGCAAGCATCTAGGAGTTGGAATATCCATTTTGATGAGACAATTAAAGAATTTGATTTCATTCAAAACATGGATGAACCTTGTGTGTACAAGAAGGCTAGTGGGAGTAAAGTTGTTTTCCTATTGCTTTATGTAGATGACATATTGCTTATAGGAAATGATGTTTCCACTCTTCAATCAGTGAAGATTTGGTTGTCCAAGATGTTCTCCAAGAATGACCTTGGAGAAGCAATCTATATTCTGGGAATAAAGATCTATAGAGATAGATCTAGAAGGTTGCTAGGTCTTTCACAGTCTACATACATAGACAAAGTGCTGAAAAGGTTCAGCATGGATCAATCCAAAAGAGGATTCTTACCTAGGACACATAGTGTAAGCCTTTCAAAATTGATGTCTCCAAATACACAAGTTGAAAGGGATCACATGAGTAGAATTCCATATGCTTCGGCAATTGGGTCTATCATGTATGCTATGATATGTACTAGGCCTGATGTATCGTGTGCTCTTAGTTTGACGAGCAGATACCAATCTGATCCTGGAGAGGGTCACTGGGCAGCTGTAAAGAATATCCTTAAGTACTTACGAAGGACTAAGGATGCATTCTTGATATATGGAGATGGTGATTTACAAGTAAGAGGGTATACTGATGCCAGCTTTCAGTCCGATAAGGACAACTTCATATCACAATCTGGCTACGTATATACATTAGGTGGTGGGGCAGTTAGTTGGAAGAGCTCCAAACAAGAGACTACTGCCGATTCGACTACTGAAGCAGAGTACATAGAAGCTTCTGAAGCAGCTAAAGAAGCAGTATGGATCAAGAAGTTCATCACTGAACTTGGAGTGGTGCCCAGCATTGTTGATTCGATACCTTTGTATTGTGACAGCAATGGAGCCATTGCACAGGCAAAGGAACCACGATCTCATCAACGATCCAAGCATGTACTTAGACGCTATCATCTGATTAGAGAAATCATAGATAGAGGAGATGTAAAGATAGAGAGAAATCACACGGATCAGAACATAGCTGATCCACTCACTAAATCGCTTTCCCAGAAGAAACATGATAAATATGTTAAGTCACTTGGTATTCGATACATGAATGATTGGCTCTAGTGCAAGTAGGAGTTTGTTAGTGTTGTGCCCTAGAGGCAATCACTTGTACCATGTCTATTGCATAGTAAATTAATAAGAGGCATTCTTTATCTTTCAGTTTGATTGTTATATCTAAATATGTGTACAAACCGTTAGATAAAGTCTCTAGTACAACACAGTGTTAAGGAAATCATGATAGAGATCATGATGTGAGATTCCTACTACACTATGCAGTGTTTGTATTTAAATAATCCCCAGTCATAGTATTAATAAGATGGGACATTATGAATACGCCAAGACTGGCACATGTTATATCTCTTGATTGGATCAAGCGGTGGTTCTCATATCCGTGGGTATTGGGATACTCAGGATTAACGTGTGGATGCTTGTTTTGAAACAAGTTTATTTGATGACCTAGCTACGAGATAATCACTTGGATAACTATTTAGTGCCAGTGATAGAATCTCTTTATAGTAAGTGTGCAAGTATCCTTAGACTTGAGATCTCCAAGGTACTTTGTTTATCGAGCGTTGTACTTTGATTCTAATCTTTGGAGTCTTATCTAGGACCGCCTATGGGATGGATATTGGGTACAACGTAAAGTAAACGAAAGTAGTTGAGAGGGTCAATAAAGGATTCACCACTCCTAATAGTAGGAGAGTATATCTCAAGGCCACTTGTAGAAATCATTACTCATGAAGTCCTTGGCCAAGGCGACTATGTGATGGAAATGGTTCCAATTGATACACATATCGAGTAAGAGATTTCTTGAACAAGTACTAAAATATTTGGGCCAGAATTAATAATATTCTAGAAGGAGTTGACACTAATTCCATGCTCTAGATCGAATGAGATATTGTATGTTGAAAAGGAGTGTATTGCACTGATAATTTGCTATTGAAAGGTTCATGTCAAGCCACTTGACTTTCTGGACTTTTGGGTGGTCAAGAGTCATTGCTAGATGTCGCTCTTGATATGCTAAATATGAATTTATTAATTAGAGAATTAGTAAATTTAATCCTTTATTTTATTAAGGATTATTAATTCTAATATTGTTAGAATTAATTCATATTATGCTACCAATAAGACCAGGAAACCTAATGGGTCACACACAATAAAGGTTTAAATGCTCAAATATATTATTTGATAATATTTTGGGGTTAATTAAGAGAAGGGAATATATTTATAGGTGAATTATAAGTTTGTTATAATTCATGGGACCTAATTGTAATTAAGTAAACTTCAAGGACCAATTTGTTGACAATTGGACGTTGAAGGACTAAGTTGCAATTTATGATAATTATAAATCTATAAATAGAAGGAAACAGTTTCCTTAGGGTTAGAGACAGGCTATTCACGCAATAACAGAGAAACTGTTTCTCTACCTCTCTCTTGATCAAACCCTAGCCGTCTCTCTTCTTGATCAAAACCCTAACCTCCCAAATTCTACTAGCATAGAATTGTGAGATTCTGAGCATTCAACCTTGTGTGGATTATCATTAGAGGGAGTTCTTTCTTGGACTTCAGTTGAGCTGCAGTGAACGATTTTGGATAATCTGGATCGCGCCTGCGTTCTTGTTTCTGAAATCTTTGAATTCCGGCTTCACGAGGTAATAAACGCAATCTTCTCCTTTTTCTCGTTTCTATTGCAAACCCGTGATCCATGGCTTGGATTTCTTGTTGTTTTCCGCTGCGCTTAATCTGATTATGCATGATAGAAATCCTACAGTTACACAAAATGTATTACAAAAGAGCCTCAAATAACTAAGTAAAGTATAACTAATTTAGCTCCTACCAGACCTGCTGCCACCATGCCTGAGCTGAGCCTCTCAGCTTGAACGCAGCAAATTTCACCATTTGCTTCTCGATGTATTGGAGTGTGGCAAAGATGTCCTCCATCTGTTCCACCCATAGCTGCACTTTCTGGTCTTGCTCGGCCTCTCCCAACAAAGTGAGAGGTTGAAACTTCAGAAACCTTTCCAACGCATCATCTTCCCCCTTCGGGTTCCTTAGCTCAGATAGGGTGTGCAGAATCTTCGTCATTTTGTGGAATGCTTGCCCCATGGTCACACTAGTAGGTTCTTTAGATCTCATTTCCCACTCTGGTTCATTCTTATTTCCCCAATTTGGCGATAATAGTTAAGTCGCGTCAAATTCCAGAGTCACAGGTTCTACATTAGGAACCCTAATGCTGGATGTTGCTGCATGACGCTTTAGTGCCATCCTAAACCATGTCCCCAGATAATAAGTTTATGCATTAAAGTTGAAAACATTTAAATCGAGCATGCCTTCACATTCAAACTTAAGCAAAAGCAAATTAGATGCAACTTTGCATAAAGAATTGCATTTTTCAAGATTAGAGTACACCAAGTACTCTTATTTGCATAAATTTTGAAATATAACATTAAACATAAATGAACCCCTGGAACAGGAGTTTATTAAAATCACTAATTAACAACTTCCTATGCATGGCAAAACTTAGCCCCCTAATCCTTATCAGAATCTTCGATGTCAGCATCATACAACCATCCTCCAGTATTCCTAGAAAAATCTATCCCTGCACCATTCATGAACTCATACTCTATTGGTTCCTTCCTGATTCTCCTAGAACTCTCCCCAATTTCAACATGATTGGGTGGGGGTACAAAAGAAGATCTAGGTGGAGATTCATAATCTATCTCCCTCGGGTCATCACTATCAACAGTCAAGTCAACCTCGAGGCTAGGTGGGTGTGGGATATACTCTATGTCAATATCCTCATCCTCACTACCAATAACTAAGCCTATTACAGCTATAGGAGGTGGCTGAATAATCTGAACCTTATCATCACTACTCTCTTCTGTAAGTATGACTGGTTGAGGTGTAGATTGTGGTGCAGCTTGTGGCACTAGCAAATCTTCTGGGTTGATAGGGAGTGGTGGATGTTATTGCTGCCCCTTTCTTGCGGTTCTAATTATTTTAACCATCCTACAGCATAAACAACCCAGATTAGTCAAAAGAGTTTAACCTTAATGAAACAAAGCATATTCTATTAATAATTGCTTAAACTTAGGCTCTGATACCACTTGTATCATCCCACGCCCCTATTAGGGTTGGGGATGTCACCCCATCTACAGGACAAGGGGTCTTTATAACTAGGACACACAAAATAAATAAAAGGAATAATTTAATATTAAACTTATTACAACCCAAGAAATACATGAACAAGGTTCAAAAATAAATGTCTGCTAAAGTCTCTCAAATAGAATCCATAGGAAAAATAACAACAAGTATTAAAACATAGGCAATTCTCTAGTTAATAACCTTCACAATAGGACTAACCTGAAAATATGGTATAAAAGGTAGTGAAACATAAATCTTAGTAAACACGTGTGTGCTTGGAGTGTTTTAGGTAAAACAGTTCGTGTATGCAAGTTGAAAATTTTTCATAAAAGATAATGTTGGCAAGCCTCAAATAAATTTCACAAATAAAAAGTAGTGTTTTCCTTTTAAGTCATACATGTGTACAATAAATACAACCACTAAAAAGAGGTAGCCATGGCACCACACTTTGAAAAGCATGACAAAATATCGTTCAGCATGCCACACATTATGCATACTGACACAAGGTAGGTGTACGGCTTATCGAGTGAGATGCTCCTCCATCTCTACACCCAAACTTACCGGTTGTCCATTCTAAAAATTTACAATCCACTTGACTGAACTTGCTAGCTCAGACCGGTATGACCGGCATCCTATCCGAGAAGGACTCACCTCTCAGAGGTGGCCACCTGCTGACCTACCCTAACCCTTCAAAAACTAGTCTTAGTAGTCTACCCTTATTGAGTACTTAACGTTGTTTGTCCCACTTGGGAGAAGGAAGATCATATAATGATTCACTTAGAAATAGAAATTATGGTTTCCAAAATTCTTGTCAAAGTTGGGTTTTGAGAAAAAGTTTAGCATTTTGTATAAAATTGTTTATTTAACTTTAAATGGTTTGCTTGACTGAAATGAAAAGAAAAAATGTCCATAATTGCCTTTACAGTACAAATACTCGTATACATTGAGTTTGATTTGCCACGATAACTTTGGTCCTCAAACAATTTCATACAGGAACTTACCTGATCTTTTGCTCTTCTTAAGTTCAAAAGTCTTCCAAGGTAGTTCAGGTCAACCTAACCCCACTTGGGGTAAACACAAGTTATAAGATAATATTCAAACCATATTTGCCTTAAATTAATAATTCCTAGTTCAACTAGCCACAATAATAACTAACCATGACAACAATGTCTTAAGTTTTAATACTAGTTGATAAAGTATTTTATAAAATAAAATTAGCTTGATAAGTTAAATTAAATGGGTGTTATAATAATAAATTATAGTTTCAAAAAAAATAATGAGTAATATTGCTAATAAATAAAATTAGTATTAAATAATGGATAATAATAAATCATAAATAATATTGGTAATAAATAATATTTAAATAGTATTATTACAGATAATAAATTATACCTAATTTTAATTAATAATTAATAGATAATAAATAAATTATACTTAATTTTTAATTAATAAATAATAAGTAACAAATAAAATTAAGAATAAATAAATTTTAATATAAATAATATTTATGGGTGTAGATAAAAGTTAGTAGTAGTAGTAGTAGTAGTAGTAGTAGTAGTAGTAGTAGTAATAATAATAATAATAATAATAATAATAATAATAATAATAATAATAATAATAATAATAATAATAATAATAATAATAATAATAATAATAATAATAATAATAATAATAATAATAATAATAATAATAATAATATGATTTACAAAGTCATTTGATATTAATTAATTCTATTTTTTATTATTTATATTTAATAAAAAGATTTTATTTATTTAACTAATAAAATAATAATATTTTAAATAATCTTCTATTTTGAACCTACACAATGTTTTTTCTGAATTTTGTAGATTAAATTAAATGATAGTGCTAACTAAATTCATAATAATAATAATGATAGTAAGAATAATTCTAAAATTAATAAAAATAGGTCTTACAATAATTGCTCTATTGCTAGAGAAGATCCATGAACATACTCATACTTACAAGGATACAATAAATAACAAGCTAATCTATCCAAGAACATAGACTTGAATTAACATATACAACCTCATGGATGATCTTCTATTAGGCATAATATTACCTTTGGCTTCGTTGAAAAATAATATCATGAAGGCCTAATCAACAATGGTGGCATAATGTCTAACATACATCAAAACATCCATAAATCTCTTTAATCATAATGAACATATAGTGATTCTAAAGCAAAACCCATAAGGCACAACATTCATTCCAATTCTCATATCTTAATTCCATCTCCCTCACCTACATACAGATCCTAAACCCCTACTTTATTCAATCAACATATCAACATCTAAGAGTCTTGATTTCGAGAAGTAAAGAGGAGATTAAGAAAAAAATACTTGATTGATGCTCATTTGATGAAGGTTCGCCTTCCTTAGTGAAGATCCTTGAATGCTTGATGGCTTTTTAGTGATCCAAAAATAGTCCATAGTTGGTCATCAACATTTTGGCCAAGAGAGAGGGAAAGAGTGAGAGAGGAACGAATGAGAGTAGATGAGAGGAATAGAAATTGAATAACAGAAGAAGAACAAGAAGATTGTTCTTATTTTACCCTTTTGGTGTTCTTTGAATCTTCAACAAAAAATGGTGGTTTGAACCGTTCGAAAGTTCAACTTTGAGTGTTTTGGTGTTATAAAGTGTAGAAATGAAGAACGTAGGTTGAATATTAATGGTTTAGAGTGTTTGGGAGTGATTGAAAGTGTTTAAGAGTTGTTTAGGCTTGAAGATGTGAAGTGTGTGTTCTTGGTGTTCTTAGTGTCTTTGAGAGAGTTTGTGAAGAGATGAATTTCATGTGTGTTTGTAAGTGTGATGGCCGAATGGCTTAGTCTAAGGAGTGCTTTTGCTTATCAAAGAATGAGAGAGAGAGAGAATCTCAGATTTTTTTTTTAAAAAAAAAATCAAATTTAGAGAAAATTGGAGTTGTTTAAGGTATAAGATTGTGTAATGGTGTTTGTTCTTGGAAGGTTTCTTGTCCTTCAATGGTGTATGGCTGAACTAGTTATGTTTCAACGAAAGGATGGAGAGTTGTTCCAGACTAAGGCTGGCCAAAAATAGCAATGGAATGGCAAAGGATTTCTCTAGTCTTAAAAACTAGCTAAAGGAGTGTTTTAATAAAACAAAATCTGAAATTTTAATTTGATGTTTGAACAAGTTTAGATAGAGTGAAGATAGGAGCTTTTTGAGGTATGATAATGGAATCCTATTACTTAAGGTTGGTGGAGAAGCCAAGATGTTCTGTTCATGGCTGTACAAGAACCAAAATTTGGTGAAGCTTGCTGAAGAATTTTGGCCTTAGTATGAAGAAGCAAAGCAGGAAAAAATTTCTGGAATTGAAGCTCAAGAACACCTGAAATGGAAATAGTTTTGGTGCAGAATTTTTTGTCCTCTTTGGAACGATTTTTCAACTGGAATTTATGGGTGTTTGAAGGTCCATTAATGGTGGTTTTTCAGCCATCATTTTGAAGAAAAATAGAGAAAGTTCCAGTTGTTCATATGTTCTAATGGATGGCTTCAAGTTCACGTGCAATGTCGCTAGTTTGCTGGAAAAAAAAATGGTTTGGCATTGTTTGTAAAGCTATGAAAATTCAAGGAATTCCAGCCTTCATCCTCACACAAGATGGTTGGTTTTCTTGCAAAAATTGGGTAGGAAAGCTTGCTGCAATTTTCGAAAATAGCCTTGAAGGAAATCTAGAAAATTTTCCAGATTTTTTACCAAGACAAGAACAAGAGGAAGATGATGTTCTTGAAGAAATAGCTATGGTGTTTTGCTTGAAACCTCTACCTATTATCCCTCCTTATTCTAGGCCACTCCTATCCCACAAGAGCTGGGATTTTCGAAATTCCAAGTGAGAGAATTATCTCAGAATTTTTATGATTAAAAATGAATTAAAGAATAGTTTAAATTTCAAGGATGTTAGGACAAGGCTAGCAAAATTAATGGAGTCAAGAATTCTTCTAGAATTCTTTTTATGACAAGACCACATGGTCAAGATATTACCATTGTGCCTTCCTTAAGACAACATTCCTATCTTTAAGGAATGTAAGGAAAATGAAAATTCAAACATGACTAAGATAAATATAAATAAAACTTAAGTGATGAGATTTGAACTCAAGACCTTAGAGATTAAATCACAAAGCTCTAACCACTTAACCATATCAATTCTCGTTCTTATTTTCTCAACCATTAATCTTCTTATCTAAACCTCAAGCCATCTTTGTATTTTGACCTCAGGCAAAATTATCCTTTTACCCTTTCTACTCAACAAGTATAAATAAATCATATAACCTGTAAACCACAATTCTAAGACACACAAAATCATTCAAAAAATATATTTTTTGCATAATGACATGATATGCATCCCATCCCCCTTACTCTAGGGTAGGTTTTAGGTGGGGTTTCACATGCTTAGTGTATAAATTAGTGTAGGTGCTCCTTGATTGATTGGAATAATAAGATTTGCATGGTTGATTAGGGTTTGTGTGACTAATTATGGTTTTGCATGTTAATTAAGCCTTGCTTAGCCATTAGTTTTAATAAAGAAATAGGAGAATCCTATGCTATGTGGATTATTGATGCTTTAGCAGATTATTAGATTTCTTGATTGGAAACTTTCTAGAGGGAATTAGACTTTGCCGCTAAGTGCTTTGGATTACTTAAGACCTAAGAAATTCCCTAATTGTTGTAGGGTCTCGATTATTGCTTTCTTTTAGGATCAAATAAATAAAAAAGTTATTATTTCTTATATTGTGTATATATGTTAGACTTGAAGGGCTTAGGAGGAGGAAGTGCAACAAGAGCTTTACTTAAGTGAAAGCTTTTTCTTTTTTTTTTTTTTTTGCTAAAATAAGTCAAGGTAAATCCTTGCATACCAAAGCATATTCTTGCAAATGCATATTATGAAATGCAAAATCCTTTCTAAATACCTTGATTTTTAATTATGCAAGATTTAGCATATATAATACATGCTTAATTTCATGAATTGTTTATGCGTCCGGTATGTAGCCTATCATAAATAGTGGATTTATTATAGTTTATTTATTCTTAAATATTTATGCAAAGCTTTTCACGAGTATTATTATTTTGGAAGCTTTCATCAAATATATGCTATCCATGAAAATATGTTTATGCATTCCATGCATTCAATCGTCGCGAAAATCATGGCACGAACTTTATTCAAATGTCCTAGTTATTATTTCTTTCTACAAGGTAATGGTGTTAAATGAATTATTATGCCCTTGAACAAATTTCTTGAATGAAAAAAAAAAAAAAGGATTTGGTTTTGGAAATCCTAGGGATAATGTGGTTTTGAGTTTTGGATCAAATTGAATTTGGGAAATGGATTGCCTACACCTGGAACAATATTTTTCCTTTTAGAAATGAAATTACATATTCCACATCGGAATGAAAATTTCTTGAACCACATCAAAATTTACACATTGAGTACTCAATGGGCGAAGTACTAGCACTAGCTCATGTTAGTTTATGAGAGACTATCGGAATATTGGCCGTCTCCGGATGTCTGTCTTTTACTAAACGGGGCATCAGTCCTAGGTGACCAAGCAGAGTCCTTAGCTAGCAACATGGTTTTTAGTAGGAAAAACTAGAGGATGGATGTGGGTTATCTGCCTGATGGATTAGACGGTAGAAAAGCTTGAGGTATTCTCTGGGTAGGGATGTACACCCTACATGTTAATTTTGGACTTAGTTATGTCTTAGTTACTTCAGACATATCGGGATTAATGTGCAAGATTTGGTTCCAAGACTTTATAAAAATAATAAATGTGTTCCAGAGATTGTGCTGTATTATTCAACAATTTACAAATGAGGATTTTGTTCAAAGGTTATAAATCAAATAATCATTCTTTCCCTAAAAATTGAACTCCACAAGTAGATAAATTTTATTATTGTGTATATCTACTCAAATTATCTTCATTCATACATCATGACACTCATTTTGAAACTACACCAGAACTACACATCTCAGACTTACTAAGATTATTTATAATCTCACTCCTTTTTCTCTAATCGTGTTTTCAGGAGGATGTATATTTATCAAGGTTGAGGCCTCTTTTGATGCTTTTCTCTCAAAGTATTATGTTTTTGGACAAAGTATATTCCAAGATATTATGAATTTGGACATCATTTGCTTTTATTAAACCCTCCTAAACTAACCTTGATTGAATTTGGGAAGATGGCACTGCCATTGGATTTGTTTAGTACTTTCTAAACTCTACAGGAAGGTCTCACAGCATGTAGGCACAGGTGTGGATGGAAGCCTTGCACTAATTCTGAACAAAAATTCCTACTGGAGGCATGGGATCATGCATGGTTAGGGGTTTCATGTGCATTGGAAATAGTATAAACAATCCACATAAATCAAGCTTTAAATTAAAATGCCAATCACTAAAACCACAGATATGGGTAAGTATACCCATTGCATATTATAGGGAATAGTAAGTATCGAATCTACGAGAACATACCAATTACCACTACTTTGCTCTCATCTCATTATCTAGCCAAAATAAATATAGAGATAAAGTAAATAAAACTAACTAAACTAACCTAAACTACTACAACAAAGAGTACATCGGAACCACGCTAGAAAAGTCACAAGGATTGTCAAGGAATAAGAATACGGGAAAGCCCGTGTGCAAGAAGAAATCGCCCAAAATATGTCAAGTAAAGAGATCATCATTCATCAAATCCCAATTCAAGCACTGGTATGAGTTTTCAAAAATAAACCTCACACACTCTCAAGTTATGAGATTCCTTTCAATGGCTCAATTAATTTGTATCTCTACCTAATCAACGTAACCCAAGGAAGTATTACACTCACTCATCACCTAAAATGGTACCTGGAAGCCCCAATAGCATTTTTTAGGCATTATTGAAAACCCATTGACTACCATGTTCTAATCCTCCAACCCCTCTCTTGAGTTAATCAAAAGAAAACAAACATTGAACTAATTAATTTAGTGTCCAACTCCTAACCCCATCTCTTGAAATCATTAAGAATGATCCAATCAATTGAATAAATCAACCAATCCCAAACCATCAATCCAACACAATAATGCCCAAGTAGTCAAATACAAGAATAGGAATTCAATAAATCATAATAACAACCTAATACAATGACATAGATTAGGGTTCATCCCTCAAATACAATTAAAATCATATAAATATCAACATTATTAAAGTATAATACAAAGAAGAATGAAGCACTTCACTCATAGACAAGATCTTGAGCTCTTTCTTCTTTAGATTTCCTTCAATAACCCCTTCTTCATCTCCTTTCTTCTCCATAATCTTCCCTTCTTTGGTGAATTTTTTAACCTCCCTAAGGGACCTCTTGGTTTCTAGCCAATAAAGGATGTGTTTCTAGGGTTTATAATGGTCTACATATAGTGTACAATGGAAAGAAAAAACAAAAATTACAAAAAACACGAATCTGTGTGTGTAGCAAGTGGGCGGCCCAAGGAAGTGAACTTTCTTAGGCCGCCAAATTTCTGCCTGGTGAACAGTACCAGGCAGTCGAGACTTCCTTGGGCCACCCTTATTCTATGCAAGTGAAAAGTACCAAGCGACCCAAGGAGGTTAACTTTCCTAGGCCGCCAAGTACTATTCACTTTATTATTATTATTATTATTATTATTATTATTATTATTATTATTATTATTATTATTATTATTATTATTATTATTATTATGTAGGAATTTTGATCCTAGGCGGCCTAGGGAAGTTCCAATTCTCTAGGCCACCACTTCCTGTGTGGTATCTTCATTCTTCTTCCATTTTTGCTCCATATTTGATTTATTTTCCTTTTTTTATCATCTTGAATTCGTATTATCTTTATTTCCTACAAAAAGAAGATGAAAAGAATATGGTGAGTGGTGATTTCAACTGGGATTTACCATAATTAAAGCACAAAAATACTAAAAAATATGTATGTGATGAGCCCTCATCACAGATCCCACACTTAAACCTTTGCTTGTCCTCATGCAAACCACACTTATTCATAAACAAAGAATTGACTAATATACAAATATAGCACCTTAAATTTATTCACAAATTAACTATTGTACAAACTAAAAAAAAATACAATACTTTATAAAGATAAAGAATAGCTAATTTACAAATACAATGTAAAATATTCTACTTAGCATTCTAGGTAAGTCATGAAGAACAACATAGTATATATGCAATAAGAACAAAATGGTAAAGAGATTATTTTTTCTTCCACTTAGAATTCATCTCAACACCAATCTATCAAAATTAATCCCATGTATACCCCTATATTAAGCTAGACACAACAAAGAACCTCAAAGTGATATTAAACAAGCTTATTCCAAATAAATGTGATTCACTCAATATCTCCAATCTAAAATTCAAACAAAGTAATTTATATGAGATAGGATCAAACAACTCACTCATGTCTCATGGCCTTCCCCAAGTACATTCATTACATGTGTTACATTACAAAACAACAAGACTTTACACTTTGATACAACAATACAATTCAATTTCAATTAGCTAAGTAGGAGCCTCTCATTTTTCTTTGTATAAAGAGAATGCATTTGAAGTGATTTTAACTTAAATGCTCTTTTGCATTCGTTGTATTTATTTTTTTTCTTTTCTTTCTTTTTCTTTTTCTTGCTTTTTTTGTTTTCTTTTTTTCTTTCATCACAATTTGTTTTTTTGTCATAGGACATGATTTTTGCATTCCTAGAGCCTTTTTTCTTTCTCCTCACTTCGGTAGGCGTGTTTACCAACCTACCTCTTCCTCCTATTTGCCTTTTTATTGAAAAATACTATAGATCAATACAACATACAAAACAAATGAATGAGTGAATAAATGGAATTAGCTACGAAACTAGAGATAAGCCAATGAACCACACTCTATATTTCATCACTAAGTTTTTGTCTCTTCTCAAAGAATTAGGCTTTACAAACATTTTCGAAGGAATAAACAAGATTAATTTACTTATCCAAACTTAATCTATGTCATGCCCAATATCTAAGTATACATAAAAATTAGCCTTCCTATAAAAAAAATCTTAAGTAGAATTCCTAAGCAAAAAGATAAATAATAACTCCACCAAACTAACACATATCAACACACATACCAACAAGTCTTGAAAACTAACCCCAACAAAAAAAAAAACAAAAAAAATAGAAAAAAGAAAAAAAATTAGGCAAAAAGCAAAACACAAGAAATTTAGCAAAAAGATAAGAAAATTCCACAATAATACAAAATTGTAAAGAAAATATTATTTAGCCTCTCCCCCACACTTAAATGGAATAATGTCATTGTCCAAAAATCAAACAAAATAAGCATTTTCAATACGATAAAAAGAAATAAAAGGGAGAATAGGATAGAAAAATACTCCCCTAGAATCTTAAAACTCAATTGTGTCATATGATAGAGGGGAAAAGGATGATTGTCTAAAGAATAAAATCTTCAATCCTGCAAAAATAAAGAAAAATACAACAGTATACCACATCTTAAAAAATTTTGACATTACACTAAAAAATAATTTTAAAAAAATATAAATAAAAAGAATACAAGACTTATAAAAAATAGATTAGTATCAATATTAATAAAAATAAATAAATAAATAAATAATAATAATAATAATAATAATAATAATAATAATAATAATAATAATAATAATAATAATAATAATAATAATAATAATAATAATAATAATAATAATAATAATAATAATAATAATAATAATATGCACAAGTATGATTAACAAGTTATAAAATCAACTAATATAACTAGAACCAAAATAGACATTGGTACCAAGAAGTATACTACTGCTAATACAACTAAGCCACAAAATAAATGAATAACTCAACCTCTCCACTAAGGATACACTAATTCCATTTATATACGTGTTAATACCTCAGAATCAATGACTATACTATATACACAACAAAGCACCAACATCCCAAGAACAAGGACTAGTATACAACACCAACCAACACACACACACACACACACACACACACACACACACACACACACACACACACACACACACACCATAAACAGAATAAATGACAAGGAAAGATTGAAGAATCAAGGATTTAGTTGCTTATGCAAAATTTTGTCACCACTACAACCACCACTCAATTAGTATTATAACCTCCTAATAATAAAAAGTCTCCCAAATAATAATCAAAAGTCCGCAAAAAATATAATAGCAACTCTACAAACCAATCAACTAAATTTATTCACTGCTACTACAAATGAATTTCCAATCTCCACAATATATAGTACAACTGCCAAAAAAAAAACTACCAACACAATACTTTTATCCTAAATTCTTAAATTCTCAAAACTCTAACACCTATACAAAAACAATGAAATCAATCCTATTATACAACAATCAATCACAAAGAGCTATTATACAACAAGATTTCCTCAACATTTCCTCAACAACATAATAATATCCAATTACAATAACAGCTTCCATCCAAGAATACTTGCACAAAAACAAATACAAAAAGCCCCAACAACAACAATAATAGTATACAACAACAAGGCCATATACAAAAGGAAAAATTAAATCCCATGTATCTTCTATATATACAATTTCAAAGACAGCTATATACAACAACAACAACAACAACAACAACAACAACAACAATAACAATAATCACAATGATACAACATATTAGAACCAAATACAATTTCTTTCTCTCAAAGACAAAAACATAAAGAATTGAAACAATATACAAACAACATATAAAAAGGAAAAGAAGTCTATATGGTTAGCACTGTACACAACTAAAAAAGAAAACATTTTCATAGTATTTACAAATATATACATAGCAAAATCAACAAGACTCAAGGGTTTCATGATATTGCAAATCCCTAGCAACGATGCCAA
This sequence comes from Voacanga thouarsii, assembly GCA_026120185.1. Taxonomy (NCBI): domain Eukaryota; kingdom Viridiplantae; phylum Streptophyta; class Magnoliopsida; order Gentianales; family Apocynaceae; genus Voacanga; species Voacanga thouarsii. Next base: position 190,887 of record JANUWF010002439.1, read on the forward strand.
AAACTTGATGGGAGGTTTCGCATGAATTGGAAATAGTATAAACAAATCACATAAATTAATCTTTAAATTAACATTTCAATCACTAGAACCACACATATGGGCAAGTATACCCATCACATAATATAGGAAATAGCAAGATCGAATCCACGGAAACTTAACGATTACCACTACTTTGCTTTCATCTCATTGTGTAGCCAAAATGAATATAGAGATAAAGTAAATAAAACTAACTAAATTAACCAAAGCTATTACAATAGAGAGTACATTGGACCCAGGCTAGAAAAGTCACATGGATGGTCAAGGAGTAAGAATATGAGAAAGCCCATGTAAGGAAATACATCAAATCCCAACTGAAGCATTGGTATGAGTTTTTAGGAATAAACCTCACTCTCTTTTAAGTTATGAGATTCTTTTTTAATGGCTCAATTAATTTGTATCTCTACCTAACCAACCTAATCCCAGGAAGCACTACACTTACCCACACCTAAAAGGTACTTGAAAGCCCTAATAGCCTTATCTCTAGGCACTATTGACAATCCATCAACTGCCATGCTCTAATCCTTCAAGCTCTCTCTCGAGTTAACCAAAGGAAAACAAACATTGGACTAATTAATTTGGTATTCAACTGCTAACCCCATCTCTCAAAATCATTAAGAGCAAACTAGTCAATTGAATAAATCAACCAAGCCCAAACTATCAATCCAACACAATAATGCCTAAGTAGTCAAGTACAAGAATCGAAATTCAATAAATTATAATAACAACCCAATACAACGACATAGATTAGTGTTTATCCCTCAAATACAATTAAAATCATATAAACAACAACATTATTAAAGTATAATATAAAGAAGAATGAAGCACTTCACTCATAGACAATCTTGAGTGCTCTTTCTTCCTCGGATTTCCTTCAATAACACCTTCTTCATCTCTTTTCTTCTCCATAATCTTCCTTTCCCTAGTGGATCTTTTGAGCATCCTAATTGTTCTAGCAACTAAGGATGTGTTTCTAGGGTTTATAACAGTTTATATATAGTGCACAATGGAAAAAAAAATACAAAAATTGTAGAAAATTGTGGATATGCTTATTTCTGTAACAAGTGGGCGTCCTAGGGAAGTGAGCCACAAGGTTTCTGCTTGGTGAACACTACTGGGGCCCAAGCTTCCCTAGGCTGCCTTTATTCTGTGCAAGTGAACAATACCAGGCAGACTTCCCTAGGCCGCCATGTACTATTCAATTTTATTATTATTATTATTATTATTATTATTATTATTATTATTATTATTATTATTATTATTATTATTATTATTATTATTATTATTATTATTATTATTATTATAGGAATTTTGATCCTAGACGGCCTAGGGAAGTTCCAATTTCCAAGGTCGCCACTTCTTTTGTGGCTTCTTCATTCTTTTTCCTTTTTTGCTCCATTTTTTCTTCATTTTTATCTTGAATTGGTATTATCTTTATTTCCTGCAAAAAGAAGATGAAAAGAATGTGGTGACTGATGATTTTAACAAGGAGTTACCATAATTAAAACATAAAAATACTCAAAAATATATATGTGATGAGTCCTTATCACCGCACGACCATGCAAGTTGGTCGTGCTCCTACTTGTGATTAGCACAGAATATAATTTTCAATAGCTTTTTTTTTTTACAACATTTTTTCTTGGGATTTATTGCCTTAAGAGAGTGTGTTTCACTCCGTCTCACCGTATTAACCCCCTGCATCAATTTTTTCTTTCACTCAAGAGAATGCAACTAGTTTCAGGCACTTGCATCCCTTTTTTTTCTTTATCCCATTTATTTAAACCCAAATTTAGGACTAGTCTAGAAAAATTTTCAACAAAACTTAGCATATATACCAAACTTATACTTTATCACATCACCTATATAAATCTTTCAAAGACAAAAGTTTCATTCATCTAGTAAAAATAAACAAGGTTAGATTAAATTCTCAAGACTTAGTTATCTTCAACTTAAAATAAAAGTTCAACAAAAATCAACTCAACTAAATAAACATCAAGAAAATTTTTTATGTAAAAAGAAAAGAACTATTTCTACCAATTTATTCATTAGAAATCTCTAAAAATTTTTCAGAATTGCAAAAATTTTCAATTTTTGCCCAAAAATAACACAAGGAACTTGGAAAAAGAATTCTAATTCTACATCCCCATAATTAAACCGGACATTGTCCTCAGTGGACGAAAATAAAACAATAAAGCATAACCCAAAGGGACCAAGCAAATAACGGAGTAAAGAAAATCAAAACTTTCGAGTGCATGCAATTATATCAGTGCCAAATTTTCATAAATAAATAAGCTCCAGAAGTTCAGAGTAAAAATTTTGGAAAGGAATTTGTAAGTCCTACCCCCATACTTAAATTGTACATTATCCTTAATAGAGGAAAATAGAATAAGAAAGTTTAGCAAAAAAAGGTCAAGTCGATAAAGCAAAAGGAAAAAGAAAAACTTGCCAACAACATTGTAGTCATGGATTGCCATATGCTAATAAATAAATATGCTCCAAAAGTTATATCAATTAACATCCATAAGAAAAGCATTGTGGTAGGACAGTAAAGATGTTAGAATTCAAAGCACATATCTAAAGAAATGATTCATTAATAGAAATAATAAAAGAAAAATTCTCCCTATACAATCCTAACCTAGACAATAAAAACACATGAAAAATAAAGAGAAACAATGACGCAAGCAAGGGCAAGGGAAGAAATATCACAACGCCATCAATGTTTTTGCATAAAAAAAGGAATATGGCATACACAAGATACTGCACAGGTGCATAGACCAGTACAAATTGCAGAGAAATAAAATTCATGTGCACGGCTTGTTCCACGGGCGTACATCAAGCCCTTCATACCTACTGTAGCTTTGAAAATTATTTTATTGAAAGAATGACAAGGTTGCACGGCCATGCATTGTGGCACAGCTTAATGCACAGTCGTGCAGCCATGCAACCTATCTGAGAAATTTTTTAGAACGTTTAATAAACACAAGTTGTGACTTTGAAGATACTTTTCCAATCTAATAGTTTAGGCTGTGTGCAAAAGTGTTTCCCTTACTAAAAAAGCACAAAAACAAAAATAATCACAAATACTCAAACAAAAATATGTTGTCAAATCACATATTTGATGAAAAGAAAAGAAACCTAACCTAGCAATGATAAACTTATCAAAACAGAAATAAAGATTCAACATATGATGATATCACCTATGTAAAATAAAAAAGGATAGACTTCCTTAGGTATGGCCAATTAGCTCTTTAGTGGGGCACCAATTGTAGAAAACTCAAATTGAGGGAAGCATATCGCGTAGGTAAGTTACTTCTCCACAAATCCTTGTCTCCTTGGAATTGAATTTAGACGCTTAAAGATGTTCATCATTCACATCTCATCTTTCCATTTTATAAAATTCATACACGAAGATGGAATGTAACACCCAACTACCTAGGCCAAACAGGGCCGGGGATGTCGCCCCGTCCAAAGGATAAGGGGTCTTTCTAACTAGGTTACATGAAAATAAAATAAAACAAAAGACTTTAAAATTAAATTTATTACAACCCAAAAGATAAATATTGGCACAAATACAAAATAAATTATTTGCAACAATCTCTCAAACAATACTTAAAGTAAATAGCAAGAGTCTTCAAGCACAGGCAACATTCTAGCTAATGATCTCCACAGCAGGATCTTCCTGAAAATATGGCATAAAAGGTGATGAGATAAAAATCTCAATAAGCTCGTGTGTGCTTTGAGTGTCTCAGGTAAAATAACTCATGTATGCAAGTTGTAAAAGTTTCAGAAGGAAAAGTGCTGGCAAGCAATAAATAAATGCTGAAAATAAAGAGTGGTGTTTCGCTTTTCAAACCATACATATGCACAATAAATACAACCACTCAAATGGGTAGCCATGGGTTACCACACGTTGGGCCCCAACACTAAATAATAGTCAGAATGCCACGCTTTGTGCAAGCTGACAAAAGGTAGGTGTACAGCCTACCGGGTGAGATACTCCTCCATCTCTACACCCAAACTTATCGGTTGTCCACTTCGGAACACACAGTCCACATGACTGAAACTTACTAGCTTGGACCGGTATGACCTACCGGACTGGCATCCTATCCAGGAAGGACTCACTCCTCAGAGGTGGCCACCTAGTGAGAGACTTACCCTAACCCTTCAAAGACTAGTCCTGGTGGTCTACCCTTATTGAGTACTCAACGTTGATTGTTCCCCTTGGGAGAAAATTGATCAAAACTTTGCTTTATTTGGAAATAGCAGTTAAGGGTTTCCAAAAGTCTAGTCAAGTTGGGCTTTAGAAAAAGTTTAGATTTGTGTAAAACTGCTTGTTCAATTTTCAAATGATTTGCTTGACTGAAATAAAAAGGAAAAACAGTCCTTAATTCCATTTACAAATAATTGTCCATATACATTGCATTTGTTTGCCACAATAACTTTTGTTCTTCACAAAACTCCATGCAGGAGCTTACCTGCTTCTTTGCTTGCTCACACTTAAAAGTCTTCCAAGACTGACCTAACCCCGCCTGGGGTAAACACAAAACATAAGGTCACATTCAAGCTATACCTGCCTTACATAAATAATTCTTAGCTCAACTAGTTACAACCATAATTAACCATGACCTCAATGTCCTAAGCTTTAAGGCTAGATGCTAAACAATTTTATAAAATAAGTCTAGTTTGATAAGTTAAAATAACTAGGGGTTCTAAAATAATTGCTAATAAATTATAGACTCAAATAACAACTCTTGAGTGTTATTAATAATAAAGAAACTAAGGTTTGAATTTTAAATAATATTAAGTCCTAAATAATTTTAATAAATGATAATTTAAAAATAGCTTTATCATAAATAAATAATAAATTAAATAATTTTTAATTAAAACTTTTTTAATAGATAATAATTAATTAATAATAAATAAAATTAAGAATAAATGAATTTTATCAAATTTTTGTTTAATAAAAATATTAATAGCCTAATTAAATATTTCCAATCCAAAACCCCTAGTGTTTCGAATTTTGAGGGAAAATATAGTAGTAATTCTATTTTATGTTTTTTTTGTAATAAATTTTGTTACTGAACATAACCTAGAATTAATAAGAAAATAATCTTTATCATGATTTTCCTAGTGCTAGAAAGGATTCATGATCACATTCTCAATCATCAACAATATATTAATCCGTTCATGAATATACTCTTGACTATCTCGTACCATCACATGGCCAAAATCCTACTAAGCATAATCATCAATCATGGTTTCCATGGAACAATAAGAACATAAAAGACTAATCACCTTTGGTGTCATAATATCTAATCATGCTTCAAATATCCATAAAATTCATTAAGCATGAAGAACATACAATGATTCAAAAGGAAAATACATACATCCTAGTCATATACAACAATCATCATGTCCTAACCCCAATCCTTTATGCATATACTCAATCTCCCAATCATATTCCATCTCCCTATCAACACCTAAGAGACATGATTTCAGAATTTAATAAGAGAGATTTAAGAATGAATACTTGATTGTCGAGTACTTCGAAGAAGACAAAAGAAGGTCCACGCGCGATGGAGTGTCTTGAATGGTCCAACGAAACAAATGATCATGGTTGATGATTGATCAACCATTTCGGTTAGAAGAGAGAGAGAGAGAGAGAGAGAGAGAGATCATTAGAATGATATAATCGAATGGAAGAAGATGAACAAGAAGGGTGTTCTTGACTTACCTTGTTGATGTTCTTGAGACCATCAAGAAAAAGGTTAATTTCGATCCGCTTGAAAATTTTTGTTTGTGAGGTTTTGTGTTATAAATACCAGAAATGAGGTTTAGGGATTAAATGGAAGTGATTTGGAGTGTTTGAGAGTGATTGGAGGTGTTTAGAGTAGGGTTAGGCTTGAAGAAGGTTAGTGTGTGTTCTTGGTGTTCTTTGTGTTCTAGGTGAAAATGGAGAGAATTTGGAAGAATGCTGCACGAATTTTGGTAGAAGGCTGGCCGAATGGTATGGAATAAGTGAGGGTTTCGGTTTTCAGCTAGAAAGAGAGGGGATGATCAGATTTTTTTTTCAATTTAAATGGAGGAAATAGTGGAGAGGTTTAAGGTAAGAGGTTAGCTATGGTGTTTTGATCAAAAGAGGTTTCTATGGTCTTCAATGGAGCCGGCTGAACATGGAGTTTTTTCTGAAATGATTGAAGGTTAATGTTGCTCAAAGCTGGCCAAAATTCAATCTATGAAGGCTGAGAAAATTCTGGTTAATTAGCCTAATGCAAGAGTGGTTTTAATGGAGTAAAAAGTGGTTTTAATGGAGTAAAAATGCTGAAAATTATTTGAAGTTCAAAAGAGTTTGAATGGAGTGATCTTAGGAGTGTTTTGTGGTGCAGCTATGGAGTCCTTATGCTTAAGGTAAGAGTGGGGTTTATGGTGTTCAGTCTATAGCTGAGCAAGCTCAATTTTTACAGAGGTTGAAGATGATTTTCGGCCTTAGGCTAGAAGGGAGCAAGGCTGGAAAATTCTGGTTTCAAGTTGTTCAGAATTTTCGAAGATTGCAGAATTTTTGGTGCAGAATTTTGCACATTCTTAGCTCGATTTTTAGAGGTTTTTCTGGGGTGTTTGAGGGTCTTCCAAGGTTGGTTTTTCAGCCTTATTTTTGGACAAATACAGAAGAGATTTGCTAGCTTGAAGGTGAACTAAAAACATCTCCATTTCCTTGATTGCAAGCTGCGAAATGCCCAGTTTTTTTTCTGGTTTGGTGCTGTTTTGTGCTGTCCGAAATTTGCACAGTTTTTCCAGCTTCCAAGCCACATAAAATGACCATTTTCTTGGCAGCAAATGAATGGGATTATGGCCTGAATTTTCGAAGAAAGGAGCTGCAACAATTCTGGAAAATTTCCAGATTTCTTTCCACTAAAGTATGAACAACATGAAGGTAGATTTGAAGGTCCTTTCATGGTGATTGATTTCCTCTTGGAACCCTTCCTATTTACCCTCCTATTTTCGGCCAACTACCCAACCACCATAGCTGATTTTTGAATTTCATGGTGGAGGAGTTATCCCAGAATTTTTTTGGAATTTAAAAGAAAGGATTTAATGGTTTTGAATTATAAAGATGTTAGGACAAGCTACAGGTAATAAATGGGATAAGAATTCCTCTAGAATTCTTTTTAGGACATGAGGATAAGATTAGGACATTCTCTTCATGTCTCCCTTAAGACAACATTCCTATTTTTATGGAATGCAAGAAAACAAAAATTCAAACTTAATGAAAATAATCATGATAAAACTTAAATAATGGGATTTGAACTCATGACCTTAGAAATTAATTCACCAAGCTCTAACCACTAAACCACACTAACTCTTGTTCTTATTTTCTCACCCCACATATTTTTCTTATCAAATCCTCAAGTTATCTCCCTATTCTAACCTCAAGCAAAATTACCATTTTACCCCTCCTACTCAACAAGCATAACCAAGCATTTAAACCTATAATCCACGATTCTAAAGCACATAAAATTATTCAAAAATATATATTTCATGCAAAATAATATGATATGCATTCCCGACCCCCTTACTCTAGGGTTGGTTTTAGGTGGGGTTTCACATCCTCCCCTCCTTAGGAGAATTTCGCCCCGAAATTCAGACGCACCTTTACCTCAGACCGGGATACTTTCACTTTATCCATTCTTCTATTTCCCATGTGGCATCTCGCGTGCCATGATGCTCCCACTGCACTTTTACCATCGGAATCTGCTTGTTCCGGAGAGTCTTGATACTTCGCTCCAATATCTTTACGGGTTTCTCCACATAGCTCAGGTCGGGCTGTAGCACCAACGGCTCATTATTCAACACATGTCCGGGATCGGCATTGTACTTCTTCAACTGTGATACATGGAATACGTCGTGAATTCCCGTCAACCCATCTGGCAACTCCAATCGGTACGCCACCGGCCCAATCTTCCCTTTTATTGGAAACGGACCCAAATATCTCGGATTCAGCTTTCCCCCTTTCGTGTGCTTCAGAATTCCCCTATTTGGTGTCAGTTTCAGAAACACACTGTCTCCCACCTGAAATTCTAACATTCTCTGCCTATTGTCTGCATAACTCTTTTGTCGACTCTGGGCCGCTTTCAACCTTTCCCTAATTAACTTAACCTTGTCCGACATTTCCTGAACATAGACTTCTCCCGATTTGCTTATATGTCCATCCTCTGACCAACTCCAGTATAGCGGTACTTGGCACTTTCGTCCATATAGAGCTTCATACGGAGCCATTCCAATCGAAGCCTGATAACTGTTATTGTATGGTAACTCGGCATACGGCACACTTTCAATCCACTTATCCCCGAAATTCAACACACAGACTCTCAGCATATCCTCCAATATCTGAATAACTCTTTCTGACTGTCCATCGGTCTGTAGATGCGCCGTCGTACTGAACTTCAAGATTAGAACCCATCGATTCTTGAAACTTGCCCCAAAATCGGGATGTAAATCTCGGATCACGATCAGACACAATACTTGAAGGTACTCCGTGCAATCTGACTATTTCCCGCATGTAGGTCTGAGCCAACTTTTTCATAGAATCCCTTACATTCACAGGTATGAAATGTGCCGACTTGGTCAGTCGATCCACCACTACCCATATGGCGTCCTTTTGGCTCTTGGCCATAGGGTGTCCGGTAACGAAGTCCACGGTTACCTCTTCCCATTTCCATTCCGATACTGGCAACGGTTGTAATAATCCTGCCACTTTTCTGTGCTCCGCTTTGACCTTCTGACAGGTCGAGCACGTTGAGACATACTTAACCACATTCCACTTCATCCCGGGCCACCGATAAGACTTTTTCAGATCTTGATACATCTTGACCTCTCCTGGATGAATGGCGTACTTGCTCTTATGCGCTTCTTCTAAAATTCTGTCCCTCAACTGGTGCTCCTCGGGTACACACAAACGATCTCAGAAGTACAACACTCCCGCTCCATCCCGTCGGAATCCACTGCCTTGCCGTTTAAGCTCCTTATACTTGAAAAGCTGAAATTCTGCATTACTCTGCTTGGCTTCAACAATTTCCCGCCTTAGATCTGGTGTCAACTTCAGGTTGCTAATAATGATCCTCTCTTCTTGTACTTCTGCTCTTCTGTCCAACACATCCTGAACCGTTTTAACCTCTTGTACTCTTAGCCTGGCCATTCTGACTTTTCGGCTCAGGGCATCAGCAACGACATTGGCTTTCCCGGGGTGGTAGTTGATAGGACACTGGTATTCCTCCAGAAATTCCATCCATCTTCGCTGCCTCAAATTCAAGTCCTTCTGGGTGAAGAGGTACTTCAGGCTTTTGTGATTAGTGAACACCTCATATTCCGCCCCATACAAATAGTGTCGCCATTTCTTTAATGCGAACACAATGGCAGCCAGCTCTAGATCATGTGTAGGATAATTGACTTCGTGCGGCTTCAGTTTTCGGGAAGCATAGGCGATCACCTTCCTATCTTGCATCAAAACTGCTCCCAAGCCTTCCTTTGAGGCATCAGTATATAGGGCGTAAGGTTTATCTGCCTCCGGCAGACTCAACACAGCCGCTGTCATTAACCTCCGCTTCAACTCTTGAAAACTCTTTTTGCATTTTTCGTTCCAAACAAAAGGTACATCCTTTCTCAGTAGCCGGGTCATAGGAGATGCTAACGTCAAAAATCCCTTAATAAACCTCCGATAGTAGCCAGCTAAACCCAAAAAGCTTCGAATCTCGGTGATGTTCTCTGGTTGCTTCCAGTCTGACACGGCTTCAACCTTCGCTGGGTCTATTTTGATTCCCTCCTTAGTCACCACGTGACCAAGAAACGCCACACTATCCAACCAAAACTCGCACTTGCTAAATTTGGCGTAAAGCTTGTGCTCCCTTAGCTTTTCTAGTACCAACTTCAAATGTTCCGCATGGTCCTCCGGGCTCTTGGAGTATATAAGTATGTCATCGATGAAGGCCACCACGAACTTGTCCAAGTAGGGCTGGAACACTCGATGCATTAGATCCATAAATACCACGGGTGCGTTGGTTACCCTGAAAGGCATCACCACAAACTCGTAACGATCATATCTTGTATTGAAGGCCGTCTTAGGAATATCTTCCTCTTTTATCCTCACTTGGTAGTAGCCTTGCCTCAAATTCAGTTTAGAGTAACAACTGGACCCTTGCAACTGGTCGAACAGCTCGTCAATTAACGACAGAGGATATTTATTTTTGATGGTCAGGTTGTTCAAGCCTCGGTAGTCAATACACAAGCTTAAAGTCCCGTCCTTTTTCTTTACAAATAGCACAGGTGCTCCCCAGGGTGACGTGCTAGGTTTGATATAGCCTTGCCTCACCAACTCCTCTAGCTGCTCCTTTAATTCCTTCAACTCCGCCGGTGCCATTCGATACGGGGTTCGAGACACCGGTTCCACTCCTGGGACTAGGTCAATAGTGAACTCAACTTCTTGCTTGGGAGGTAGAGAAGTGAGTTCTACAGGGAACACGTCGGGGAAATCCTTTACCACCTCAGTATCCTCCAGAGTGCACTGGTCATTTGGCTTGTTTATCACATAAGCCAAATACCCTTGACATCCTTACCTCAACAATTTCCGGGCTTTAGCCCCAGCTATCAAGAATTTCAATTCTTTTACTTTGCCACCATTGAACTCCAACACATCACATCCCGGTCTAATGAACTGAACTGACTTATTCTTACAATCTACTCTAGCACCATGCTTCGCTAACCAATCCATCCCCAATATTAAATCATAATCATCATTAGCTAAAACTATTAGGTCTCCCTCCAAGCTTTCTCTCTCTACTTCAACTTTACAATTTTGCACATACCGATCCGCTTGCACCATTTTCCCCAAAGGCGTACTTACTATTAAGGTAAAAGGTAGTTCTACTCCATCCCAACACAATTGATATGCACAATTCTTATTTAAATAGGAATGGGTAGATCCAGGGTCTATCAATACATTAACAGAACGACCCTGGATAGTAAACGTACCTTCCACAACTGCTGCATCAGCCCCAACCTCCTCCCGGTTGAGAGCAAAAACTTTTGTTTTCACCTGCGGCTTCTGCGTTCCGCTCCCGGAAGCTCCCGAGGTATTGGCTCGACTCGACCCTGGGTTCTGAGCTGGGTTCCCCTGCCGGATCCAGAGAAGTTTAGGGCAGGCGTTCCGTAGATGATTCGGGTCTCCGCAGTGGTAGCACTTCCGCTCAACTCCTTTGGACCAGCAATTTTTCTCAATGTGGCCCCTTTTTCCACAGTGCCGGCATAATGGAAGATTCTGCGCCGGACCAACCGGTGCTGTTCGGGCTTGCTTTCCTCGATTCTGCCATTACTGGTTGGCAGGACACTTGTTAGGTTGCTGCCTCTGGAAAGGTCTTGGGGGCGGTCTTGTCGGTACGAACGGTCGTGAAGCCAATCGGTTGCGGTCTTCATTCTCAGTACGGGTGGCTGCGTCCACAGCCCCCGAATAAGTCACTGGTGGAGAGGGTACTAACGCCCTTCTTAACTCCTGCCTTAATCCTTTAACAAATTGCTTAATTCTGTTTTGTTCCGTATCCACAGCCTCTTGCAGTACTTTGACAGCTGCGTGAACCGTGCTGCGTATTGGGCTACCGTCATGCTTCCTTGCTTTAGATTCTGGAACTCATCCTCCCATTTCTCAACTATCCACTGAGGGATATACTCTACCCAGAATGCTTCCACAAAATTAGCCCATGTCCAGTCTTGGTCTATCATCTCCCAGTCGTCCTGAACCCTTTGCCACCACGCCCGAGCTGGACCCCTCAGCCGGAACGCAGCGAACTCCATTCGTTTCTCGGTGTACTGGAGCGTAGCAAAGATGTCATCCATCTGTTCCACCCATTGTTCCGCTTTCTGGTCTTGTTTGGCCTCTCCCAAGAAGATAAGAGGTTGAAACTTCAGAAACCGCTCCAATGCCTCGTCTTCCCCTTTTGGATTCCTCCGCTCAGTCAAATTTTGTAGAATCTCGGTCACCTTGTGGAATGCTTACATTATAGTCGCGCTAACCGGTTCTTCCGATCCCATCTCCGGCCCCATTTCGTTCTCATCCCCTTGATTTGGTGATGACATTTGGGTTGCATCAACCTCTGGTGTCACGGGCTCTGCCTCAGGAACCCTTCTGCTGGATGTGGCTGCGTGACGTCTGGGTGCCATTCTAAACCATTCCCCAGATAATGGGTTTATGCATCAAAGTTAAAAAAATATCCAAATTGAGCATGCATTCACATTCAACGTTAAGCGGAAGAAAATTAAATGCAAATTTTGTATGAAGAATTGCATATAAATTTTTCTCAAAACTTAGAGTACCCGAGGTACTCTTATTTGCATAAATTTTGAAATAAAGCAATAAAGGTGCATGGACTCCTAGCATAGGAGTTTATGAAAAATTGCAAATAAAACGCCCTAAAAATAGCAGAACTTGGCCTCTCTAATCCTCATCAGAATCTTCAATGTCGGCATCATATAACCACCCCCCAGAATTCCTAGTGAAGTCCATCCCTGCCCCACTTGCGAACCCATCTATAGGCTCCTTCCCGGGTCTCCTAGAACTCTCCCCGGTCTCAACTTGATTGGGTGGGGCTACAAAGGAAGGTCTAGGTGGAGATTCATAATCTGTCTCCCCTGGGTCATCACTGTCAGCAGTCAAGTCCACTATGGGGCTAAGAGGATGAGGAACATATTCCACGTCTATCTCCTCGTCCTCACTGTCGTTAACCAAGTCGATCACGGGTAATGGAGGTGGCTCAATGATCTGGACCTCATCGTCACTACTATCATCCAGGGCAATGATTGGCTGGGGTGCAGGCTGAGGCACTGGTAAGTCCTCCGGGTAGATAGGAATGGGAGGATGCCATTGCTGCCCTTTCCTTGCGGTTCTAATCATCCTAACCATCCTACAGCACAAACAGGACAGGTCAGATAAAAGATTTGAACTTAATAAATCAAAACGTATAATATCAATACTTGCCTAAACCTAGTCTCTGATACCACATGTAACACCCCACTACCTAGGCCCAACAGGGCCGGGGATGTCGCCCCGTCCAAATGACAATGGGTCTTTATAACTAGGTTACATGAAAATAAAATAAAAAAAAAGATTTTAAAATTAAATTTATTACAACCCAAAAGATAAATACTGGCACAAATCCAAAATAAATTGTTTGCAACAATCTCTCAAACAATACCTAAAGTAAATAGTATGAGTCTTCAAGAACAGGCAACATTCTAGCTAATGATCTCCACAGCAGGATCTTCATGAAAATATGGCATAAAAGGTGATGAGATAAAAATCTCAGTAAGCCCGTGTGTACTTTGAGTATCTCAGGTAAAATAACTCATGTATGCAGGTTGTAAAAGTTTCAGAAGGAAAAGTACTGGCAAGCAATAAATAAATGTTGAAAATAAGGAGTGGTGTTTCGCTTTTCAAACCATACATGTGCACAATAAATACAACCACTCAAATGGGTAGCCATGGGTTACCACACGTTGGGCCCCAAGACTAAATAAGAGTCAAAATGCCACACTTTGTGCAAGCTGACAAAAGGTAGGTGTACAGCCTACCGGGTGAGATACTCCTCCATCTCTACACCCAAACTTACCGGTTGTCCACTCCGGAACACACAGTCCACATGACTGAAACTTGCTAGCTCGGACTGGTATGACCTACCGAACTGGCATCCTATCCAGGAAGGACTCACCCCTCAGAGGTGGCCACCTACTGAGAGACTTACCCTAACCCTTCAAAGACTAGTCCTGGTGGTCTACCCTTATTGAGTGCTCAACGTTGATTGTTCCCCTTGGGAGAAAATTGATCAAAACTTTGCTTTATTTGGAAATAGCAATTAAGGGTTTCCAAAAGTCTAGTCAAGTTGGGTTTTAGAAAAAGTTTAGATTTGTGTAAAACTGCTTGTTCAATTTTTAAATGATTTGCTTGACTGAAATAAAAAGGAAAAACAGTCCTTAATTGCATTTACAAATAATTGTCCATATACATTGCATTTGTTTGCCGCAATAACTTTTGGTCTTCACAAACCTCCATGCGGGAGCTTACCTGCTTCTTTGCTTGCTCACACTCAAAAGTCTTCCAAGGCTGACCTAACCCCGCCTGGGGTAAACACAAAACATAAGGTCACATTCAAGCTATACCTGCCTTACATAAATAATTCTTAGCTCAACTAGTTACAACCATGATTAACCATGACCTCAATGTCCTAAGCTTTAAGGCTAGATGCTAAACAATTTTATAAAATAAGTCTAGTTTGACAAGCTAAAATAACTAGGGGTTCTAAAATAATTGCTATTAAATTATGGACTCAAATAACAACTCTTGAGTGTTATTAATAATAAATAAACTAAGGTTTGAATTTTAAATAATATTAAGTCCTAAATAATTTTAATAAATGATAATTTAAAAATAGCTTTATTATAAATAAATAATAAATTAAATAATTTTTAATTAAATTTTTTTAATAGATAATAATTAATTAATAATAAATAAAATTAAGAATAAATGAATTTTAACAAATTTTTGTTTAAAAAAATATTAATAGCCTAATTAAATATTTCCAATCCAAATCCCCTAGTGTTTCGAATTTTGAGGGAAAATATAGTAGTAATTCTATTTTATTTTTTTTGTAATAAATTTTGTTAATGAACATAACCTAGAATTAATAAGAAAATAATCTTTTATCATGATTTTCCTAGTGCTAGAAAGGATTCATGATCACATTCTCAATCATCAACAATATATTAATCCGTTCATGAACATACTCTTGACTATCTCGTACGATCACATGGACAAAATCCTACTAAGCATAATAATCAATCATGGTTTCCATGGAAACACATAAAGTAAATAGCATGAGTCTTCAAGCACAGGCAACATTCTAGCTAATGATCTCCACAGCAGGATCTTCCTGAAAATATGGCATAAAAGGGTGGTGAGATGAAAATCTCAGTAAGCCCGTGTGTGCTTTGAGTGTCTCAGGTAAATAATTCATGTGTGCATGTTTTAAAAGTTTCATAATAAAAGGTGTTGGCAAGCAATAAATAAGTGTTGAAAATAAAAAGTGGTGTTTCGCTTTTCAAACCATACATGTGCACAATAAATACAACCACTCAAATGGGTATCCATGGGTTACCACACGTTGGGCCCCAAGACTAAATAACAGTCAGAATGCCACACTTTGTGTAAGCTGACAAAAGGTAGGTGTACAGCCTACCGGGTGAGATACTCCTCCATCTCTACACCCAAACTTACCGGTTGTCCACTCCGGAACACACAGTCCACATGACTGAAACTTGCTAGCTCGGACCGGTATGACCTACCGGACTGGCATCCTATCCAGGAAGGACTCACCCCTCAGAGGTGGACACCTACTGAGAGACTTACCCTAACCCTTCAAAGACTAGTCCTGGTGGTCTACCATTATTGAGTACTAAACGTAGATTGTTCCCCTTGGGAGAAAATCGATCAAAACTTTGCTTTATTTGGAAATAGCAATTAAGGGTTTCCAAAAGTCTAGCCAAGTTGGGTTTTAGAAAAAGTTTAGATTTGTGTAAAACTGCTTGTTCAATTTTCAAATGAGTTGCTTGACTGAAATAAAAGGAAAAACAGTCCTTAATTGCATTTACAAATAATTGTCCATATACATTGCTTTTGCTTGCCACAATAACTTTTGGTCTTCATAAAACTCCATGCGGAAGCTTACCTGCTTCTTTGCTTGCTCAAACCCAAAAGTCTTCCAAGGCTGACCTAACCCTGCCTAGGGTAAACACCAAACATAAGGTCACATTCAAGCTATACCCGCCTTACACAAATAATTCTTAGCTCAACTAGTTACAACCATGATTAACCATGACCTCAATGTCCTAAGTTTTAAGGCTCGATGCTAAAAAAAAATTTATAAAATAGGTCTAGTTTGATAAGTTAAAATAACTAGGGGTTCTAAAATAATTGCTAATAAATTATAGACTCAAATAATAACACATGAGTGTTATTAATAATAAATAAACTAAGGTTTGAATTTTAAATAATATTAAGTCCTAAACAATTTTAATAAATGATAATTTAAAAATAGCTTTATTATAAATAAATAATAAATTAAATAATTTTTAATTTAAATAATTTTTTAATAGATAATAATTAATTAATAATAAATAAAATTAAGAATAAATGAATTTTATTAAATTTTTGTTTAATAAAAATATTAATAGCCTAATTAAATACTCCAATCCAAATCCCCTAGTGTTTCGAATTTTGAGGAAAAATATAGTAGTAATTCTAATTTTTTTGTAATAAATTTTGTTAATGAACATAACCTAGAATTAATAAGAAAATAATCTTTTATCATGATTTTCCTAGTGCTAGAAAGGATTCATGATCACATTCTCAATCATCAACAATATATTAATCCGTTCATGAACATACGCTTGACTATCTCGTACCATCATATGGCTAAAATCCTACTAAGCATAATCATCAATCATGGTTTCCATGGAACAATAAGAACATAAAAGACTAATCACTTTTGGTGTCATAATATCTAATCATGCTTCAAATATCCATAAAATTCATTAAGCATGAAGAACATACAATGATTCGAAAGGAAAATACATATATCCTAGTCATATACAACAATCATCATGTCCTAACCCCAATCCCTTTATGCATATACTCAATCTCCCAATCATATTCCATCTCCCTATCAACACCTAAGAGACATGATTTCAGAATTTAATAAGAGAGATTTAAGAATGAATACTTGATTGTCGAGTACTTCGAAGAAGACAAAAGAAGGTCCACGCGCGATGGAGTGTCTTGAATGGTCCAACGAAACAAATGATCATGGTTGATGATTGATCAACCATTTCGGTTAGAGAGGAGAGAGAGAGAGAGAGAGAGAGAGAGAGAGAGAGAGAGAGAGATCATTAGAATGATATAATCGAATGGAAGAAGATGAATAAGAAAGTTGTTCTTGACTTACCTTGTTGATGTTCTTGTGATCTTCAAGAAAAATGTTGATTTCGATCCGCTTGAAAATTTTTGTTTGCGAGGTTTTGTGTTATAAATACCAGAGATGAGGTTTAGGGACTAAATGGAAGTGATTTGGAGTGTTTGAGAGTGATTGGAGGTGTTTAGAGTAGGGTTAGGCTTGAAGAAGGTTAGTGTGTGTTCTTGGTGTTCTTTGTGTTCTAGGTGAAAATGGAGAGAATTTGGAAGAATGCTGCACGAATTTTGGTAGAAGGCTGGCCGAATGGTATGGAATGAGTGGGGGTTTCGGTTTTCAGCTTGAAAGAGAGGGGATGATCAGATTTTTTTGAAATTTAAATGGAGGAAATAGTGGAGAGGTTTAAGGTAAGAGGTTAGCTATGGTGTTTTGATCAAGAGAGGTTTCTATGGTCTTCAATAGAGCCGGCTGAACATGGAGTTTTTTCTGAAATGATTGAAGGTTAATATTGCTCAAGGCTGGCCGAAATTCAGTCCATGAAGGCTGAGAAAATTCTGGTTAATTAGCCTAATGCAAGAGTGGTTTTAATGGAGTAAAAATGCTGAAAATTATTTGAAGTTCAAAAGAGTTTGAATGGAGTGATCTTAGGAGTGTTTTGTGGTGCAGCTATGGAGTCCTTATGCTTAAGGTAAGAGTGGGGTTTATGGTGTTCTGTCTACAGCTGAGCAAGCTCAATTTTTACAAAGGTTGAAGATGATTTTCGGCCTTAGGCTAGAAGGGAGCAAGGATGGAAAATTCTGGTTTCAAGTTGTTCAGAATTTTCGAAGATTGCAGAATTTTGCACATTCTTAGCTCGATTTTCAGAGGTTCTTCTGGGGTGTTTGAGGGTCTTCCAAGGTTGGTTTTTTAGCCTTATTTCTGGACAAATACAGAAGAGATTTGCTAGCTTGAAGGTGAACTAAAAACATCTCCATTTCCTTGATTGCAAGCTGTGAAATGCCCAGTTTTTTTTTTTTTCTGGTTTGGTGCTGTTTTGTGCTGTCCGAAATTTGCACAGTTTTTCCAGCTTCCAAGCCACATAAAATGACCATTTTCTTGGCAGCAAATGAATGGGATTATGGCCTGAATTTTCGAAGAAAGGGGCTGCAACAATTCTGGAAAATTTCCAGATTTCTTTCCACTAAAGTATGAACAACATGAAGGTAGATTTGAAGGTCCTTTCATGGTGATTGATTTCCTCTTGGAACCCTTCCTATTTACCCTCCTACTTTCGGCCAACTACCCAACCACCATAGCTGATTTTCGAATTTCATGGTGGAGGAGTTATCCCAGAATTTTTTTGGAATTTAAAAGAAAGGATTTAATGGTTTTGAATTATAAAGATGTTAGGATAAGCTAGAGGTAATAAATGGGACAAGAATTCCTCTAGAATTCTTTTTAGGACATGAGGATAAGATTAGGACATTCTCTTCATATCTCCCTTAAGACAACATTCCTATTTTTATGGAATGCAAGAAAACAAAAATTCAAACTTAATGAAAATAATCTTGATAAAACTTAAATAATGGGATTTGAACTCATGACCTTAGAAATTAATTCACCAAGCTCTAACCACTAAACCACACTAACTCTTGTTCTTATTTTCTCACCCACATATTTTTCTTATCTACTCCTCAAGTTATCTCCCTATTCTGACCTCAAGCAAAATTACCATTTTACCCCTCCTACTCAACAAGTATAACCAAGCATTTAAACCTATAATCCACAATTCTAAAGCACATAAAATTATTCAAAAATATATATTTCATGCAAAATAATATGATATGCATTCCCGACCCCCTTACTCTAGGGTTGGTTTTAGGTGGGGTTTCACATGGAACAACCTCCAAAACAAACAAAAGAATAAAGTAAAAATAAAAAAGAAAAAATTAGACATCAAAAGAATTAATCAAGATCAATAATCACAAGAATCATTCCAAGATCAAAACAAGAAGATAGAGTTCCTCGGTAAAGGCACCATTTTTGTTGTAGGAGAATCACGATATTCAAAATAAGGTCATTTAAATGCTATCATCATTCACCCAACAAAAAAATAAATTATAAACCCTTCTTCCTAAGATATAACATAGTATAATAGTGAGTAGGGTGTCGAACCCACAATGCACTCAAGAGAAGTATATTCTTATATTCTCTCCTTATCTAAACCTTACGAATAAGTCTTGTATAATTAACTGAAATGAATCTTATGATGTCTTAAGCATAAAGTAAATTAGATGGAAGAAAATTAGGAAACTACCTAAAACTAATC
Source organism: Voacanga thouarsii (assembly GCA_026120185.1). Classification (NCBI taxonomy): domain Eukaryota; kingdom Viridiplantae; phylum Streptophyta; class Magnoliopsida; order Gentianales; family Apocynaceae; genus Voacanga; species Voacanga thouarsii. The sequence goes on from JANUWF010002439.1 coordinate 210,231, forward strand.
GTAAACAAATTAAGAACTAGAATCTAAATAGGAAACAAAATTAAAATAGAAATTTCAAGACTAATTAACCAAGTTCTTTGGCATATGTCACAAAATCAAGTTATGAACTTATTTTAGAAAAATGATCACTCTGAGTAGTTGATTTTACAACTCTTGCAAAACAGCTAAAAGTCTTTATGCTTACATAAGTGGATTAATCTTTGTCAAATGCTCCCAATTAACCCCTAACCTTCTTCTTAATCTACTTCCATTCAATTAACTTTTCTAAAAAGACATTAATGTTTTAATTAATCAATTGTTATACATTGAAAACAATAGTGATAAGCAAATCAAGGTGTCATCAATATCAAGTAAGAATATATTTAAAAAACTTGCAAACATATGCAACTTAGATCATGCAATTCCCTATCAATCCTAAAACTTGCAACTCAATCAAGACAAATAGATGCTGCTACAAAATTAACCTAAAGACGAATCATGACAAATCAATCAATAGTTAACATTCCTAGCCATTCAATTATATAAGTTAAATATGTTGATCAAGCATAAAAACTCAAAACAATTGGTATATAAAGAAATTTGGAATGACACAAACACATAAAATGTAATCCTTATAATACCAAAGAAAGAATCTTTAATACATATATCTCAAGGTATCTAAACCCAAATTGTTTAAATACAATGGAAAATAAAAGAAATAAAAATCTTGGAAATAAGAAAGAATAAGAGAAAATTTGAAAGATAAGAATGGGAAAGCGCACAATCTCAAGTCTAATGGTAAGTATCGTTTCCCTCGTGTAGCATAGAGTTCTAATGGTAAGTGTTGTTTCCCTCGAGTAAAGAGGCTAACAAGTACCCCTACTTCCACTCTTGTTTAATTGTTCAACCAAATCAAGACAAAGATATAAACAAAGGTGACGAATTGACTAGGAAGTCTACCAACCCAAACACACAAGAAAACTTACTCAAGGTCCCAAAATCATCTAAGGAATCAGAAGAGAAGATAAGTTATGTATTTAATAGAAATCTCTTAAGTTATACTCTACCTCAAACACTCAAATTTGCACAATAAAAATCTAGATCTTGCACCCAATCTCGTTATGAGCCTTCTATCCCTAGTCCAAATAATGGGTATCTATACCTTACTAATCAAACACAAGGGAGTTTTAAAATCAACAATCCATTGTAATTTTGCCGCAGTGAACTCCCTCTTTCCCATGTTAGGTTTAGTCAGAATGGAAGTAGGTAGAGTATTCCTTTATTGATGCAAGATCAAATAATTCCCCTTACCTTTTCAGCCATAGAAAATGACGGGCGTATTTTCTTCTCCAAGAAATTCTAGCAATTCCCTTTATTTCACTTCCCGTTCTTGCACGGTTTATAGCTGAGAGTTTCTGCCTCCTCATAGTAATCCAAAGCAACCTTGCACCTCTCTTCTCTTTTACGTGATTTCCCAAAACCCTAAGTACACCCACATCACTCCTTTCCCTCCACAAAACAGAACACACAAGCACTTATGGTGCAGTCAGTTTTCTCTTTTATCTCAAGAAAACCGAGCATAAACGCGCCATACTCGTAGCAGCTTCTTCTTTGATCTGAGGACTTAATCACCTACTGTATAGAAGGGGAAGTCACCTGTTAGTATCTGGATTGAATCGTGCATTGTTTTTGTTAGATGTACCTTTCTCCACTCTTCTCCATTTTCGCCAACTTTGTGTGTCCATGCTTTGATGCCGTTGCCTTTGGTGCTGAATTTTTTAGGCATGATAGTTTAGGAAATGCCTTGAATTCTTCGGAGGATGAATGTGAATGTGGAAATGGAATCTTGAAGTGGAATTTTAGGGAGAATCTGCATATCCAGAAGAGCCAATTTGCCTAATGATCTGAGTTGTTTTGCTGCTGGTTGCTTCGTTGTTCTGCGTGAAAACCGTGCGTATAGCTTTAAGGGGTGGTTTCAGTCAGCAGAATTGAGAATGGGTTGTTATATGGATTGGAAGGTGCTCTTTGTGGGATTTAATTGTTTGTTTAATAATATCATGAAGAACTAGCTGGTCACGTGAAGGTTATGATAGTGAAGGGTAATTTTCTTGCTATTTTCCTTTTTGTATAAAAGTAATATGATGTTGGGCAGTATATTAAATGTAGAATAATATTATTGTATTGTTAGTTAATGTTGCTACATGATTTATTTATTTATAAATTTATTAGTTTAATTATTAGTGAATAGTTTATTACTATTATATTTAATTAATATAATATAATCATTATATTATTCTTTTCATAATATATTACTATTGTAGTGTATGATGGTATAATTATTTTCTTATCCCTAATTATTATATCATAGTCGCAATTAAAATTTTATAAATAATTTAACATATATAATATTTATTGATATTGAAATTATTATTCATTATTTATTATTATTATTATTATTTATTATTAAAATTATTATATTGAGGTCATTATTAATTTACTTAGTTAGTACATAATATTATTTATGATATTTAATAGCCAATATTACTGTGTTATTTAAGTAATTAATTATTTATTGTGATATTAATTTACTTAATAGTCATTTATTTATTTGATTATTTAGTTATTTATTTATTTATCTATTTACTTAAATATTTAATTATTTTCTAGTTATATATTTATCTGTTTATCTATTTATTCATATATTATTATTATTATTATTATTTATTACTTACTATTATAAATATTTACTACAAAGATTTTTTTGGTTAATATTATTAAAGCAATTATTAATTATTATTATTATTATTTATTATAATAATAATTTACTAGTTTTCTTTATCATTATATATTATTGTTATCATTTATTATTATTTAATACCATTATTATTGATTAGTTCTAATATTATTAATACTTCCTCATTTCTATTTGGTAATATGCTATTTGCGTGAAGTTTTACCTTGGAAGGCTTAACTTTATGAGTCTAGCTATAGTAGGAAATCTGAACGTGAATATTTTGTTGAAAGACTAAGTAGAACAGTGTTTAATTAAATATTTTAATTTCTTGTGATAATAGGTGCGTGACCCCAAGGTCAAAAGGCAATCAGTTAGTCTTGGAATAAACCATATAAGTTAAGAAGGTAAGTTCTTACATTAAATATTTGATACTAAAGCTCTGAATTGCAAGTCATTTAGAAAATGCATGTTGTCCCAATGATATGATTATTTGGATTGCAAGCTTGACTCCTGCCCTGACTAAGTAGAACAATGATATGATATTTGTGATACCCCAATCCCATATGGGACTAGGATGAGAAGTATGTATGGTATATAAGAATGGGCCTAAGTACCCATTGTCAACTTGAGATATTCATTTTGGCTCAGCGAGGACGGCGGCCAAGTAGTTGACCATGGATGTTGTCAGGCTCATAGTCGCGCTCTCGGGTCCACGGGTACAAGGCGTGACATTTGGTATCAGAGCAGGTAACCAGCCCCCGGTATGGGAACTAAGTGCTACACCGTGCGCGGTGGGAGCCACCTTTAGAATCCTATTCTGCTTGGTTGGTCCTAGGTTTGGCCCCTAAAGTATAGGCCCAGCGAGAACGCTTGGGCCTAAAGGAGAGATGAGTGTGATACTCCAATCCCACATAGGATTGGGATGAGAAGTGTGTATGGTATATAAGGATGGGCCTAAGTACCCATTGTCAACTTGGGATATCCATTTTGGCCCAATGAGGACGGCGGCCAAGTAGTTGACCGTGGGTGCTGCCAAACCCATAGTCGCGCTCTCGGGTCCACGGGCACAGGACGTGACAATATTTGATACTAAAGCTCTGAATTACACATGACATTTGGGTTTTACTACTTTAGATATTCCATATACCTTGTTAGTTAGTACTCTTTTAGGGAAATATGGAAAAGTATGGAAATTTATAGAAGGGTGCGAAATTGAAGTTAGGAGGGAATAACTACCGGTAGACCTTATAGTAGTGCCATTTGAGGATTATGACGTTATTTGAGGTATGGATTGGTTGGCCAAACACAGTGTTGTGGTAGATTGTAAGAACAAGTTGGTTCAATTTGTTAGACATAGAAAGTATGTCCTAGAATTCTAAGGGGGTAAGGTGGAGGAATCGAAAATTTAATTTCGAGGACCAAGGCTCGAAATATGCTGAGCAAATGATGTCAAGGTAATTTGATATGGACTAAAATCATTACTATTTTCCTAGTTATTTAAGGTGAAATTAAGATACTTTTGGTGTAATAACTAGGTATATTCCTTCCTTTTTAACATTTTGCTGGTAAAAAGTCTTTTTGAAAAATTTGTGCATATTTAAGTGGATTTCGAGCAAAAAAGTAAAAGATTCCAAATTGTACCTAGCACCAGGTCCAATTAAGGCACCAAGCGCCAGGTCTATTTTGGAAAAGTAGCAATTTTGAGTAGAAACAAATTGGACCTGGCACCAGATCCATTCTGATCAATGTCGGCGGGGGTTTTTTTTTTTTTTTTTAGAGCAGATTTTGGCAATTTCATTTTGATTCTTTTGGAAACTCTTTCAACCACAGAAAATGACTCTTGTACATACTTTTTGGCAATTAGAACTCCAATAAATACAAGAGAATTACATCTCTAAATCAGTTTTTACCTTTGGGATTTGCAAATCCATAGAAAACTCCTAGAGAAATACCAAGATTTAAGAGGATCAAAAGAGAATTCTTGGAAAAGAAGAGGAGGTTGCTCAAGAAGGTTTCAAGCAAAAAGAAGAATGCTTACTTGTCTATGAATAGTTTATTTTTCTCTTCTTTTTTATTTATTGACAATTTGAGTTTTAATTATTTTAATTGTATTTAGAGGATGTTTTTGGATTCATAACTTTTTATTGATTTTAGTTCTTCGATCAATTGAGTATTGTCTTTGGTATTTGATTACCTGTTATCAATGGTTATTGATGTGTTTTCTTCTAATTGACTTGAGAATCGATGTTAGAAGTTTATTACATTGATTTTATATTTGTTAAATCTTAATAGACTTCGGAAACGAAGTTAAGATTAAAGAACCTAAGTGATCAATGATTAGTTGATTTCACCTCGACCAAAGGGTCATTGGCTAATTTCATGTTTCTGGTGTATGAGTTTAATCCATCTTTTGGCTATTTTAGTGAGATTGGGAAATCTGCTAAATTAATCAAGAGATAGTGATTCATGGATTGGGAAAGAAGTTGAGTCTACATAAGTAAGTTCATGACTTGGGAAACGATTAGATCTTACTTAAGTTCCTTTATGGTGCCTAGGAGATAATTAATTATGATAAGTGCTAATAAATCATTGTTATATCTTTGAGGATTTCTATCTATTTACGTGTCTTTTCTACTTATTTGTACTCCTTGATAGTCCTTATGACTTGTCTTGTATGAACTTGGTCTATTCTCTAATATATTAGGTTAGTATTTTATTTGTCTCTTCTTATTTTATTGGCTACACAATAAAGATTTGGGTAAAGTAAGGTGAGAGTCCAAGTTCTCGTAGATTGGATACTTGTTATTCACTATACTATACGATGGGTATACTTGCTCGTATGTGTGATTTTAGTGGTTAGCATTTTATTAAAGCTTTATTGATTATGTAAGTTGTTGGTAATATTTTTTACACTAAAAAACACACATCGAGTTTTTTGCGCCATTGCCAGTGATGGGCACTATCGGAAACACTCGAGTCTTATTGATTTAGTCTTTTTTGTATTTGTAAATATCACTAATTTTTGTGTTTAGATAGTTTGTGAATATTTCTAATTTGTGTATTTTTCTTTTCTCTATTTTTCTATTATTTTTGTTTATTTTTATTTTTATTTTTTATTTGATCTTTGTTTTTCTTTGAGTGCGAGATTGACATCATCATGGACACTTACTTTTGGCCACAAGATCAACATAGCTACAATGATGATAGGTTGGTAAATTTGCACTCTTAGGTTGATGCTTTTTGTGAGACGTCACTTGAAGCCTCAATACATTCTTTTGTCGCCAATTACAAATTTATCTATTAAGTGGCATGAAGAAACATCCTAACGTATGGGCCATCAAAGAACACAACTAGCCAAGTTGGTTGAAGATGCCATAAAGATCAATACACTCAAATAAGAGAATCTCCAAGGAAAAGAGAGAGAATATGAGGCACAATTGTCCAATATGGAAAGGAAGGTATTCGATTCTCCTTTATGTGCTAATAATTTTGATCTCTCTTTGTCACATGATTTCTTAGGTTCCTCTCCATTCTTGGACAACAATGGCCTAGATGATGATATATGGAGTTTAACATGTCTCAATGAGTTAGATTTATCCATGATTCATCCTAAGAAGTCCTTGAATAATATTGACAAATTCTACCCTTCACCCAAATTTCAGGAAGGTAACTTGGTATTTGTAGAAGCATTGAAAAGTAAGGATTTCTTGATCCCATCTTTAAGAACTCAATTGCTAAGTTTTTAGGAGAATTTTCATTATGACAAATCTTTTGAAGGGAAAAATAGTGGTTTCAAGTTTTACGCATTCTTTAGATACCCTGTGCACTAATATATTGAAAATAGTATTTGTGTGCCTAAAGAAATGCTAGAGAAGGAGATTCATGTGCTTTGTTTTACTGAGAAAAATTATTTTCATAAACATGACCTTTTCAAAACCCTCTCTTCTTTCTACATTCATCTTGCCTATTTTCTACTTTGACTTTGAATTTCTTTGACATGGGTTTGATAAGGAAGCATACTGAGTAGAAAGAGTGTTTTTTTTTTTTTTTTAGTGTTTTGGGTTTGTTTTGAATTTGGGTTTCTTTAGGTCTTTCAATCATTATGTTGTTTTATCTAGTTTCATTTTTAATTGTTAAGTGTTTTGTTATTCTCTCAAATAAGGAAAATATTTTCCATCTTAAGTGTGGGAGAGTAAATCGTGTCTTTATTTGCTTTCATAGGATCTTTATGTTAGGATTCGTGGACTCCTAAATACGAAAAACATCCATGAATCCCTTCCGAGGACCCCAGTAAACGATTAAGAAAGTCTAAGGATTACAGAATTTACCTCTATTAGGCGTAATCAAGATCTTTCGATTCTGATTTTGCTGTCGTACGTGTAACCCGAACGATCACCAGACGCTGTAGTATGTGAACGCCCTCTATTGGATACATATGGCAAACTAACTCGTTACCTCGAGAGTGCTAGCGCCCAGGGTTTGAGAGGCTTGATTTTTTTTTTTTTTCTGGTGAATGGAGGCACGAATATTTTTTAACAAAACAGATCCCTTGAGAAGATGGCTAATGTTTTCTAAAAACCCATCCAAACCTCTTAGAGTCCAATTCTGATAATATCTTATCATATTTTATTTTAAATTAAAATTAAATTAAAAATGATATGATAAGATTTTGCCAGTATCTCAATAATTTAACTAATTAATTTACCAAGTCAGATTTTTACAATCTAGACATCATCCAAATACATCGAATGTGGACATATTTCCAGATTCATAGTATCTGGTAAATTTTCTAAGTTCGATTAACTTAGATATATTTCCAAATTCATCGAACCTGGTTACCAGAAAAATAACCTAACAAGTCACTTATTGTGTGACCCTATAGGTTCATTTAATACTGGCAGTGTGCCCAAATCATGTTTAAATGGCCTACAAGTTATAAGCAATATCTAGCAAAACATTATAACTATCCAAGTTAAATAAAGATCTCTTTGAACCAAATCATAATTTTATATTTAGTTCTTTTATCACACGATATCCAGATTAAGTATAAGGCACGAAGCATGTCATCCTTATTAAGCTTAATCAATCATTTCTTGATCTCATACTAGACTGTTCAAACAAATGATATCAATATCTTAGATTGATATATTTGAGCACGGCCATGCATTTTAACAGTCTAACTTATCAAGGGACCCATAAATATCTCTCCCATAATTGAGAGAAAGAAATTCCTTCACTGTCAATCATATTCCTCTCCTTGATTTATTCTATATCCAATAGTAGCCTAATTTATTATCTGATTAAAGACAACTTTAGACAACGTCAAAATATAAAATTTATCAAGTAGGAAACTATGATATGTTTCATGAAGTATTCTCACAGTGGATTATGTCAAATACAATGTTCTCTAACATTTATTTATGTTTTGACTTGATATCACATATATCCATGACTAGTAAAACATAGCCATCGAGTTACAAATATACTAATCTTAATTTATTTTTGTTCCACTAATAATAATCAATCAGGGACAGTTTAACAATAGTCATTGTATTGATTGTAGGGTTTTACTATCAAGTCACATACTTGATGACCACAAAACTAAATGTACTATTCACGAAAAGAAATAGCTCGTATTATTACATAATACATAACGACAATAGTATAAATGCAAATTGATTCTAGGGCATATCCCTAACACTTTATTAGTATTTCTCTTTAGTTTTATTTAAGTTTGTTTTTTATTTTTATTTTACCTTTATTTTCTTTATGCTTTTATTTGTGTTTTATTTTATAGGTCGAAAGAAAGTTTTTTGAACAAGCTCTTCAATTCTTTTCCAAGTTCATATTGTTTGAAACTTATTGCACTTAGGGAGTATTACTTAACCTTCTACATCCTTTATCATTTTTTGCCCTTTTGCAGACGCTTTGATATGTTAATTTTTTGCCAACGAAGGCATTGTCCAATTTATGTGTGGGGGAGAGGTTTAGTAATATTCTTTATCCAAGTTTTTGTTAATTATTTTGGTGTTTTCTTGGTATTAAAATAATTTTTGGAACTAAATTGAGCTTCTTTGTCTATAATGGATTTCTTTTTACCTTTGGATATAGATTTGTCATTCATTATGATTTGATTTTTATTAAAAGATAAAGTTGCGTATTAGGTTGGATTATACTAAGTCTTGAGAATTTAAGTTAACCTTAGTTATATTTAGTATTGTTTTATTCTTTAAGTTTGAATGTAGATGATATGATGCATATGGGAAGAGTTGTTGATTAATTCTTGTATTATAGATTTTAAATTTACTTAACTTTGAGTTGTGAATAAGGAATGAGAGGAAATAAAATAGAATGAAAAAATTGACTGAAAAAGAAACAATGCGAGTTGAAAAAAAAATTACTTTTATCTGCTGAGAAAAAAAGAGATGAAGAGAGACATTTTGCTAAAAAAGAGGCCAATACAATGAGTGGGAGAGAATAAACAAAGAAGTATCACACATTCTTGAGGCTATCCCAAAGGCAAGAAAGTAAGGAAATAAAGAAGAAAGAAAGAGAAAATTACTGAAAAAATGATGATGACTATAAGGGGGCTAATATGGTGTGTGAAGAGAAATCTATGCATTTAAAGTTATCAATTCCCTAAGTCATAGAAAAAAAAAAGAGTGAAGTGTTTTCTTATTTCACTCTTGAGTTTGTATAAATTTGAGTTTATAATGCTGGAATTAGTTAAATGGCTTGATTGTATGATTTATGTTATCTATATTTTTGCTTGAAGAGTAAGATGATTTTCTTGTACTAGATATAAATTTGTTTAACTTAACTTTGATAGCCTTGGGATTGTTCGATTTACTACATGAGTTTACAAGGTTTTGAAATGGTTAAATGAATGACGAATTTATCTTTAAGGCTGGGAGAAGGTTATGTCTTTATTATGGATGAATTTGCTAAGGACAAAATTTGCGAATTTGTTTTGTCTTGTTCTAAATGCTTAGTGTCTAATTCTTGTTTGCTTGAGGACAAGCAAAAGTTTAAGGGTGGAAGCATGTGATAGAGGCTAAAATAATCACTATTTTCCTAGTTATTTGAGGTAAAATTGAAATACTTTTGATGTAATAACTAGGTATATTCCTTCCTATTTGACATTTTGCTTGTAAAAAGTTTTTGGACAAATTTGTGTAGATTTAAGTGGATTTTTGAGCAAAAGGTGAAAGATTCCAGATTGGACCCGGCGAAAGGTCTATTCTGGAAAAGTAGCAATTTTGAGGAGAAACAGATTAGACTCGGCACCAGGTGGGTCGAATGGACGCGGCACTAAGTCCATTCTGATCAACGTCAGCGAGTTTTTCTTTTCAAAGTAGATTTTGACAATATCAATTTGATTCTTTTGGAAACTCTTTCAACAACAGAAAAAAACTCTTGTACACACATTTTGGCAATTAGAACTCCTACAAATATGAGAGAATAACATCTCTAAATCAGTTTTCACCTTTAGGATTTGCAAACCCATAGGAAACTCCTAGAGAAACACCAAGATTTAGAAGGATTAAAAGAGAATTCTTAGAGAAGAAGAGGAGGTTGCTAAAGAAGGTTTCAAGGTAGAATAAGAAAGCTTACTTGTCTATAAGTGGTTTCTTTTTCTCTTCTTTGAAATTTATTAACAATTTGAGTTTTAATTATTTTAATTGTATTTAGAGGATGTTTTTGGATTCATGACATTTTATTGATTTTAGTTCTTTGATCAATTGATTATTGTCTTTGGTATTTAATTACTTGTTATCGTTAGTTATTAATGTTTTTTCTTTAATTGACTTGGGAAACGATGTTAGAAATTTATTGCATGGATTTCATATTTGTTAAATCTTAATAACTTAGAAAACAAAGTTAAGATTAAAAAATCTAAGTGATTAAAGATTAGTTGATTTCACCTCGAGCATAGGGTCATTAGCTAATTTCATGTTTATGAGATATAAGCTTAATGCATCTTTTGACTATTTTAGTGCGATTGAAAATTTTGCTAAATTAATCAAGAGAAAGTAATTCCATAGGTTGGGAATGGAATGGAGTCTACATAAGTAAGTTCATGACTTAGAAAACTATTGTATCTTACTTAAGTTCCTTTATGGTGTCAAGATGATAATTAATTGTGATAAGTACTAATCAATCATTGTTATGTCTTTGAGGATTTTTATCTATTTACAAGTCTTTTATCCTTATTTGTACTCCTTGATAGTCCTTTTGACTTGTCTTTCAAGAACTTGGTCTATTCTCTAGTATATTAGGTTAGTATTTTCTTTGTCTATTCTTATTTTATTGGCTAAACAATAAATATTTAAGTAAAGTAATGCGGGAGTCTAAGTTCTTGTAAATTGGATACTTGCTATTCTCTATACTATGCGATAGGTATACTTGCCAGTATATGTGGTTTTAGTGGTTAACATTTTAGTAAAGCTTGATTGATTGTATAACTTGTTTGTAATATTTTCTTCACTAAAAATACGAATCAAGTTTTTTCTGCCATTGCTAGTGATGAGCACTATTGGAAACACGCGAGTCTTATTAATTTAGCCTTTGTTGTATTTGTAACTATCACTAACTTTTGTGTTTAGGTAGTTTGTAAATATTTCTAATTTATTTTTTTCTTTTCTCTATTTTTCTTTTTTTTATTTTTTTTATTTTCGATTTTATCTTTGTTTTTCTTTGAGCGCGAGATTGACATCATCATGGGCACTTACTTTTGGGTACAAGATCAAAGTAGTTACAATGATGATAGATTGGCAAATTTGCAAGCTTAGATTGATGATTTTTGTGCGACGTCACTTGAAGCCTCAATACATTCTTTTGTCACCAACACATATTTATCTATTAAGTGGCATGAAGAAGCATCCCGACGTATGAGCATTCAAAGAACACAACTAGCCAAGTTGGTTTAAGATGCCATAAAGGCCCATACACTCGAACAAGAAAATCCCCAAGGAAATAAGAGAGAATATGAGACACAATTGCCCAATATGGAAAGGGAGGTATTCTATTCTCCTGTTTGTGCTAATAATTCTAATATCTTTTTATCACATAATTTCTCAGGTTCCTTTCCATTCTTGAAGGATAATGATCCAAATGATGATGTATGAAGTTTAACATGTCTCAAGGAGTTAGATTTATTCGTGATTCATCCTAAGAAGTCCTTGAAGGATATTTACAAATTCCACCCTTCACCTCAATTTCAAGAAGGTAACTTGGTATTTGTAGAAGCATTGAAAAGTAAGGATTTATTGATTCCATCTTTAAGAACTCAATTGCTAAGTTTTAAGGTGAATTTTCATTGTGACAAATCTTTTGAAAGAAAAAATGGTGGTTTCAAATTTGATACAGTCTTTATATACCTTGTGCACTTATATGTTGAAAACATTATTTGTGTGCCTAAAGGAGTTATTGGAACAATTAAGAGTGTTTAGTTATTACTCTAAGCTTGATCCGAGACAAGGTTATTACCAAGTGAGAATCCGGGAGGAAGACATTCCCAAGACTACATTTAACACTCGATTAGGCCCTATGAGTTTATTATATTGCCATTTAGGTTGACTAATGTACCCGCAACTTTTATGGAGTTGATGTATCCAATATTCCAGCATTATCGGGGATAAATTTGTCGTGATCTTTATTGATGATATATTCCAAGAGCCTGGAGGAACATGCAGAACGCCTCAAGTTATTTTTGGAAAAGTTGAGGGAGCACTTTTTGTACTCTAAGTTCAGTAACTATGAATTTTGGCTTGATGAAGTCTTATTTTTAGGTCATGTTATAACTAAGAAAAGAATCAAGGTAGAACCTATTAAAATAGAAGCCACTAAAAACTAGAACAACCTTAGAATGTTACAAAAACTAGATATTATTAGGATTCGTGGAATCCTAAACGCGGAAAACATCCACGAATCCCTCCCGAGGACCCAAGTGAACGATTAAGAAGATCTAAAGTTTAAGAATTACCTCTGGTTGCTGTAACTGAAATCCTTCGATTCTGATTGCGCTGTTATACGTTCAACCCAAACAATCACCAGACGCTGCAGTATGCGAACGTCCTCTATCGAATACACACCGCGAACTCACTCGATACCCAGGGAGTGCTAGCGCCTAGGGTTTGAGAGGTTTTTTTTTTTTTTTTCGGGTAGAGAATGGCACGAATGTTCTCAACCGAAAATTGGACTATTGAAAAAACAGCTAGGGTTTTCTTAAAAACCCCCGAACATCTTAGAGTCCAACCCTAATAATATCTTATCATATTCTAATTTAAATTCAAATTAAATTAAAACTGATATAATAAGATTTTGCCATTATCTCGGTAATTTAACTAATTAATTTACTGAGTCAGATTCTTATAATCTGGATATCATTCAGATACATTGAATGTGGACATATTTCCAGATTCATTGTATATGGTAAATTTTCTAAGTACGATTAACTTAGACATATTTCCAGATTCATCGAATCCGATTACCAGAAAATAACCTAACAAGTTCGCTTATTGTGTGACCTATAGGTTCATTTAACACTGACAGTGTGCCCAAATCATATTTAAATGGCCCACAAGTTATAAGCGGTTTCTAGCAAAACATTATAACTATCCAGGTTAAATGAAGATCGGTGATCTCTTTGAACCAAACCATAATTTTATATTTAGTCCTTTTGTCACATGATATACAGATTAATCATAAGGCACGGAGCATGTCATCCTTATTAAGCTCAATCAATTATTTCTTGATTTCATAGTAGACTGTTCAAACAAATGATATCAATATCTTAGATTGATATATTTGAGCACGGCCATGCATTTTAACAGTCTAACTTATCAAAGGGCCCATGGATATCTCTCCCATAATTGAGAGGGATAAATTCCTTCACATCAATCATATTCCTCTCCTTGATTTATTCTATATCCAATAGTAGTCTAATTTATTATCTGGTTAAAGACAACTTTAGGCATTGTGCAAAATATAGAATTTATCAAGTAGGAAACTATGATGAATTTAGGTCGAAGGACTTTCAATATTATTATGGCTAGAAAGTACTTATGACATATTCCATGAAGTACTCTCACAGCGGCTCATGTCCAATACAATGTTCTCTAACATTTATTTATGTCTTGACTCGATATCACAAATATCCATGGCTAGTAAAACATAGCCATCAAGTCACAAATATACTAATCTTAATTTATTATTGTTCCAATAATAATAAACGATCAGGGACAGTTTTAGAATAGTCATTGTATTCACTATAGGGTTTTACTATCGAGTCACGTACTTGATGACCACAAAACAAAACTCGCTATTCACAGAAAGGAAAGCCTCATATTATTATATAAAACATAATGACAATAGTATAAGTACAAATTGACTCTAGGGCATATCCCCAACAGATATTTCTTAGGATTAGATGGGTATTATAGGCGATTCATAAAAGGGTTTGCAACTCTTGTATTGCTTTTGACAAGGCTATAGCAAAAAGACATGTAGTTCTCGTGGAATGAAAAGTATGAGAGGAGCTTTCAAGAGTTGAAGAAGAGGATAACGATAGCACATGTATTGACCTTACCAGAAGAAAGGAAGCCCTATGCGCTCTATATATAGACGCATCAAAGGAAGAAATGGGAGCGGTGCCGATGCAGGAGATGAAAGTCGTGGCTTTACCTCAAGAAAGCTTACAACACATGAGATGAATTATCCCATACATGATCTGGAGTTAGCAGCTGTTGTGTTTACCCTGAAGAAGTGGCAACACTACTTATACAGCACTAAGTACGAAATATTAATAGACCATAAGAGCTTGAAATATATATTCACCCAAAAGGAACTAAACTTGAGATAGAGAAGCTGGATGGAGTTTTAAGAGGAATTGAAGGTGTAATACGGCAAAATAATCATAGAAGCATGCAAGACAGACAAAAACCATAGAAATAATAGCAGCAGAAGAGCTTTTAAAATTTTACCTCTATACTATAATAGCTATTTAGGAGGTGCCGGCACCTCAATCTGAACCGATTCTAGTTCTGAGATTGATTCTTCAGGCTATTGTCCTGCAAGCCAAAGGCTTCTTCTGGACATCAACACGAATCCTCTTGGCTTTCTGAATATAACCCGGCCTGAATCGCCTAGTGAAAGCTGTGGAAGTAGAGGATGATCCTACTACTCTGACTAAATGCTATTGAGCATTAATTAGGAGAGTTTTGCATCTTTGTTCTTGCTGTTTTTCAAACCACAGAGAACGCACGAGAGAGAGAGAGAGAGAGAGAGAACAGCTTGAAAAAAATAACGTACTTCTGTGAACCTCTGTTGTTCCCTATGAATCCCAATAACCTTAATAATAGGTTATTATCCGGCCATTCAAAAATCAAACAAAAACCCTGAGGCCCACGTCATGTTAAGCCATTAAACAGACATTTGGACCTATAGCCTAGTTCATTGGGTTAAGTCTTTTAATTTAATTTAATTACTCCTGGGCTAATAGAAACCCAAAAATTAAATTAATTAAATAACCCAATGGACCAATTTAAACCTCAAGCCTTGGCCCAATTCATTGGGTTTAACCTTTAATTTAATTTAATTTAATTATTCGTAGACTAATACAAGCCCAATAATTAAATTAATTAAATAACTCAAATGGGCCAATAAATAATTTTCTTTCTTTAGACCTGTTATTCTATACTAACTCAATAATTAAACCAGGCTTTTCGAATAAAATAAAATCCATTTAATATAAGATCAATCCCTCAACCCAAACCCATTAGGACTTTAGGCTATTCCGAGGACCAAAAGACATATCGCCTTGGCTATTAAAATGACCAAAATACCCCTGTTATAAAAATAGCTGTATTTTACAATTTAAATATTTTCTAATATGACCATAAGAAAATATTGACTCCAACGACAATGCTGCATTAGCAAAGTCTCCGACCTATAGGTGTAATGACTAAAATACCTCTCTACACATCGTCGTACATTTAGTGAGGAAGAGTATACTAACACCTTTCTAAAAGACATCTACCATCCTTAGACCTCTAGTCTAATGATCCACGACCCCTGGAATGTTTCCACATTCCAAGGGAGCTACCATAAAGTAAACACCTAAGTCATGTTCCCTAGGACCCTAGATATTTAGATCATTCGAACAGTCACAAGGGCCAATATAGCACAGAAACTATCTCGTACAAGTCTGTCTTAACCAACTAGTTACGTATACCTAACATACAAGTATATCGGCTCTATGATAGAACCTCAACTACAACATATCAAAATACATGCTTCTAGCTTCATCAGACTACCAACTCATACTCAAGTGGGAGAGTATTAGTCCACACTGTAGCAATAATAGTTTGGGTTTCTTCTAAATAGTATTTTTAGAAACCACTATTACAGGTCATGTTCTACATATTCAAAATACGCTCATGCTGTAAAGTGAGTGGACTACTCACAGGCTAAAGGTAAGCCATTCTCCAATTGGAATTCAAAACACAATAACTTAAACATGATGAGATTCACATTCTCATTAATCGATTAAGAACAAACGTTTATATGTTAAATAACCTGTGATCCGTACCTTACTGTGAAAGACCACCATTCACATGGATCACTTATTTAAACTCAATAGGTCTTTTCCAAACGTAAATCATGCATAAATAAAATGTAAATTCACAAACAAATTTTGAGAATATATTATTTTATTAATAAATTCGATAATTACATCGAAAACTTTGTCTAAAGGGCATACATTCTAACAATCTCCCACTTGCACTCTAAGACTAAGAAAGTCCATTGATGCTTACCCCTATGGCATCCAAGTGTCTTTTGAAGACTTTTTTAGCCAAAAGCTTGGTGAAGAAATTTGTTAGGTTGTTCTTCGAAGCTATCTGTTCCACCACGATTTCCCATCTCTGGATGAAATCTTAGATCAGGTGATACTTCCTCTCGATATGCTTCCCCTTCTTGTGGTTCCTGGTTCTTTGGATTGTGAGACTACTTCAGTGTGGTTGCAATGCACCACAATCGGTTTGTCTATGTGTGCCACGACTCCAAGTTCTGAAAGGAACTTCCAAAGCCAGACTATTTCTTTAGATTCCTCCAAAGCTGCTATATACTCAACTTCCATAGTTGAGTCAGCAATGCAAGATTTCTTGATACATCTCAATGAAACAACTCCTTCAGACAAGGTGAAGATATATCCACTAGTGGATTTTCACGCATCCTTATCTACCTAGAAGTTTGAGTATGTGTATCCAGTAGGAACCAAGTCATCAACCCTGTAAAGTAACATATAATCTCTCGTACCTTTGAGGTACTTGAGAATATGCTTTACAGCTTGTTAATGAACCTCCCCAAGGTTTGACTGATATCTGCTAACTAAGCTTACGGCAAAGCAGATATCTGATCTAGTACATGGCATACATGAGACTTCCCACAACCGAAGCGTAGGAAATCCTACTCATTCTGTCTTTTTCTTCTTAGGACTTAAAACAGTCCTTTAAATAATAAGACAACCCATGTCTGCAAGGGATTAGAGCTCTCTTGCATGAGTCCATGCTGAATTTGGCCAGCATCTTGTCAATGTATGTTACTTGGGATAATCCCAACATTCTCTACTTTCTATTTCTAAGAAGTTTAATCCTGAGAATGTAACTGGCTTCTTCTAAGTCCTTCATACTAAATTGATTAGATAATTAAACCTTAGTAAATGAAAGTATTCCTACACCATTCCAAATGAGTAGAATGTCATCTACATATAGGACAAAAAAAATTACATTAATGCCTTCCAATTTTCTATACCACATGGTTCATCCTCATTTTAAATGAAATCGTAACACTTTACAACATCATCAAAATGAATGTTTCATGTTCTAGATGCCTACTTAAGTCTATAAATGGACTTCTTAAATTTGCAAACCATATAGTCCTAGCCTTTAGCAATAATACCTTCCGGTTAGGACATATAGATGTCTTTACTAAAATGGCAATTAAGAAATGGCATTTTGACATCCATATGACATATCTCGTAGTTATAATGACATGTGATGACAAGGATAATACGAATAGATTTAAACATGGCTACCGGGGAAAAGGTTTCCTCATAGTCGATTCCCACTTTATGAGTATACCCTTTTACCACAAGCCTAGCTTTGAAAGTTTCCACCTTCCCATCTGCTCCCTTCTTCCTCTTGTAGACCCACTTACACCTAATGGATTTTATCCCTTCAGGTGAAGCTATAAGATCCCAAACCTGATTGAAGTACATAGACTCAATCTCAGCTTTCATTGCTTCATGCAATAGATTTGCATTAGTATCAGCAATAGCCTTCTCGTATCTAGTGGGATCTTATTCCTAATGGTCAGAGACCACCTCAAAAGCCTCTCCAATCCATCTTTCTGGAACCCTAGATACCCTTCTACTACGACGAGGCTCCATTTGTACGGGCTCTTAAGGATGTGCCTCTTCTTGTTCCACAATCAGGTCAGAAGACATTGATTCCGAAGATAACTTCTTCTCGAGTTCCAACCTTGTTGAACCTTTAGTGGAAGTACTTTAATCATCCTCCAAGTATCTAGCATTAGTACTTACTAGTACTTTCTGCTTCTTCATATAATGAAAGTAACCATATTTCGTCCCTTTTGGATACCCAACAAGTAGTATAATTTCGATCTTGGTTCTAGCTTGTCTCATTTGATAAGTATATAAATTAGCCAGTCTCATATCCTGAGATGATTCAAACTTAGCTTACGCCCAGTCCATATCTTATAGGGCATTCTAGGTACTGACTTGGAAGGCACCAAGTTCAAAATGTATGCCGCTGTTTCCAAGGCATATCCCCGAAAAGAGACTGAAAGAATAGCATGTGACATCATATTTCAGACTATTTCCATCAATGTCCTATTCTGTCTCTCAGCTACTCTATTCTACTGAGGTGTACCCGGCACAGAGAGTTAGGATACTATCCTATGATGTACCATGTAATACTTGAATTCACCGAGGAGGTACTCTCCACCACGATCTGATCGTAAGATTTTGATCAGTTTACCTGTCTGACGCTCCACTTCAGCCTTAAACTCTTTGAACTTGTCAAAAGAGTAAGACTTGCGCCTCATCAGGTAGACATAACAAAACCTTGTATAATCATTCGTAAAAGTGATAAAGTACTCAAAACCTCTTCTAGTTGGTGTAGATAAAGGACCACACACATCAGTATGGATAAGGCCCAATATCTCATTGACTCTATTAGCCTTTTGGGTGAACGATCTTTTGGTCATTTTTCCCATGAGGCAGGATACACATCGAGGCCAACTTTCCAATCTTAACGAGCCCAAGGGCCCATCATAGATTAACCTCTGAATCATGGTTGAGTTAATATGACCCAGCCTTAGATGCCAAATATATGAGTTATTAACATTGGTCTTTCTCTTCTTACTTAAAAATTCAGATTGAGAGTTATATATTTGATTGTTTGTAGGATTTAAGAAAAATAAGTTTTCATACATATGCCCAGAACAAAGAACTTCTCTATTTCTACTGATAGTAATACCAGAATAGAAAGAAAACAAAAATCCTTAATTTATAAATTTTACAACTGAAACCAAATTCTGTCTAAATCTAAGTATATATAAAATGTCCTTTAAAATGACTACTCTATTACAATTAAAAATAAGATCCAGCTCTCCCACTGCAAGGGCCCATACTTGTGCTCCATTTCCTACTCGTAGTCCATGATTGCCTTTCTGGAATCTTCTTATCTTCCTAAACCCCTGCAAGGAGTTACAGATATAATCAGTGGCTCCAGAATCAACAATCTAAGTGGAAGTTGATCTAACCATTGAAACTGACTCTAGATAGAGAACAATACCTGTAGGATTTTCTCTTGGCCTGAAGCTCTGGACACTTCTTTTTCCAGTGTCCCTTCTGTCCGCACTTGAAGCACTTGCCCTTTGGCTTGTTGGGCTGGTTCTTGGATTGGGCTGGTGCATTTCCCTTCTTCTTCTTGAACTTCTTGGGCTTGGGCTCAGTTCTGGAAGAAGAAGCCCTAGCAATCATAGCTTTGGATTGTGACTTCATAACCTTCTTTACCACCTGGAGCTCTCTCATTAACTCGGTTAAACTTATAGTTAACTTGTTCATGTTATAATTTAACTTGAACTGAGTAAAAAAGCCCAAAAGAGATTCGAGAACCATGTTTACTTGGCTCTCAGGGTCAATAATAGCCCCTAAGACTTCTGCTTTCTCGAAAGCAGCAATCATCTTAAGCATATGCTCTCTGATTGAGCATCTGAGCATATGCTCTCAGCAATCATCTTAAGCATCTTGAGCATATGCTTTCAGCCATCTTAGTGTTGATGATCATCCTAAGAGCCTCCTGTCTTGCAGGCCAGTTCTCATCTGCGAATATCATGGCTAGTGATTGGCTAATGTCATACACAGTGGCCATGTGCTCGTGTTTAGACTGGAGCACATTAGACATGGAGGCCAACATGTAGCAACGAGCCATCTCGTCGGCTTTCTTCCATACTTTCTCAGTCCCTTGCTCTTCAGTGGTTGAACTCTCCCCAATAACAGGGTAGGTTTCGTAAAGGACATACTTATATTCCTCAGCAGTGAGTATTATGTCCAAGTTCCTTTTCCAATCCACATAATTTGGACTTGTTAGCTTATTCTCAAGGAGAATAACGACCAAATGACTAAAAAAACATCCACCAACCATTTCTAAAAAATCAAAAATAAAAGAAAACTCAGTTTGTGAAAAAATAAAAATAATTTGTGCACTTTATCCTCATATTAAAACCGATAATAGTTGCCCTATTAGTATTATCTTTAATATGATTAATTTGGCTCTTAGGAAAACTGACATAACTTTTTGAGAAGATTAACAGTTTCATAAGCTAAGTGTATTAACAAGCACAAATTAATTTTCCTTCTAGATAATGATCTAAAAGATAACTCCATCGATGGGATGGTCATTTTTTCTCATTTCCTATGGACATTCCTCGCACTGTAACCTCCAACGTGGGTTAGCCGATCATAGCACGTGCCTCGAGTTATTAATTACATCAATCTATTAGTTCTAGATACTTGAGGTATCCCCATCCTATACGGGTTCACTTGCAGGGTGACACAAGAGGACCCATGATCTCTAACAAGGATCGTGATGGAACCCGTGAGGCCGTTGGAACCTCTCTCCCACCTAATATTTTAAAATAAGGGTTTTCCTGGAAAAAAAATCCTTTAAAAATTTCAATTAAGTTTTCTTTTAACTCAAAAATAAAATATCTAAACCCATCAAAATTTCTATGTCAAGATTTATATCCTTTGAGAAATTTTTTCATGGATTAATTTTCTTTAAGTTAATAAACTTAATAATTTCAAAATTTTTCATTTAAACCTTCTAGAGATTTTGGTCTCAAGTTAAATTAGACAAAATCAATTTTCCAGTGTAAAAATAAAACAAAAATGACTTTCCATTTTAACTTACAAAAATATCTAATTCCAAAATATTTTCTATGTCAAGGATTAAATCCTTTGAGAAAATATCAAATGATTAATTTTTGTCCAAATTCGAAATAACTATTTTTTTTAATTTAAAAAAATATTTTTCTTGTCAAATATTTCCCAAAGACTTTGCTCTTTAAGAAAATGAACACATAGGGTATAAAAAGAATTAAGCATGCTAGAAAGTTGTAATCATTTTCAGGCTTTTCTATTCTTTTAACCTAAGTGTCCAAATAACAGAATTAAACACATTAATTAATTACTGGTCTTGTTTAATCCTTAATTTCCTTTACTATTATTTTCATGCAAAATATTCAAAGAATATAAACTATTGCAATAATAATAACTTCGCCTGGTATGGGACCCAAAAAGAAAAAGAAATAGCAAGAAAATTAAAACTTCTACAATAATGGAGTTGCTATAGGTCTTCGGTCCACTGCATTGGCCACACTGGATAGCCGCCTGTCGGAGACCTGCGACCCGACGACCCCGAGTTGCCACGAGCCAATGTCTTCAGCTTTTCTTGCAATTTTCTTCTGTGTTTTTTCGTTTCTTCTTCTAGATCTTTCGTCTAGACAACATATAATGGCTCACAAACAACCAAAACAAGCACTTAACAAGCACCTATGCCTTTTGAAATCAAGCTTACACGATTCTTCTAAGAAAGCAATAGATTACAATAGTCTAAGTCTCAACGATGAGACTTACAGAGCTATCTACCCATACTAGAAAAACGCGAAGGATCACAGATGATAATATCAAACAATCATCTGACTGATTTTATTTAACTAAAATGCTTCCTATGTTTACAAAAACCTTCATGCTCTGATACCAATTGAAGGTGAAATATGGCAAAATAAATAACAGAAGCATGCAAGACAGACAAAAACTGCAAAAACAATAGCAGCAAAAGAGCATTTAAAATTTTACCTCTACACTTTAATAGCTGTTTAGGAGGTGTCGACACCTTGAACTGAACCAATTTTGGTTCTGAGATTGATTCTTCAGGCTGTTGTCCCACAAGGCGACGGCTTCTTCTGGGCATCAATGTGAATCCTCTTGACTTTTAGAATATAACCCCGTCTAAATCACCTAGTGAAAGCTGTAGAAGTAGAAGATGATCCTACTACTCCGACTAAATGCTATTAAGCATTAATCGGGAGAGTTTTGCATCTCTGTTCTTGCTGTTTTTCAAACCACAAAGAACGCACGAGAGAGAGAGAGAAAACAAGAACCGCTTGAAAAAAAAAATAACGTACTTCTGTGAACCTCTATTGTTCCCTCGGAATCCCAACAACCTTAATAATATGTTATTATCCGGGCATTCAAAAATCAAACAGAAACCCTATGACCCACATCATGTTAAGCCATTAAACAGACCTTTGGTCCTAGGGCCCAGTTCATTGGGTTAAGTCTTTTAATTTAATTTAATTATTCCTGGGCTAATAGAAGCCCAATAATTAAATTAATTAAATAACCCAATGAACCAATATAAACCTCAAGCCTTGGCCTAATTCATTGGGTTTAGCCTTTAATTTAATTTAATTATTCCTAGACTAATACAAGCCAATAATTAAATGAATAATTAAATTAATTAAATAACCCAAATGGGCTAATAAATAATTCTCTCACTTTGGACCTTATATTTTATTCTAGCCCAATAATTAAACAACGCTACTCGAATAAAATAAAATCCATTTAATATAAGATCAATCCTTCAACCCAAACATTTAGGACTTACAGGCTATTTCAAGGACCAAAAGACACATCGCCTTGGCTACTAAAATGAACAAAATAACCTTGTTATAAAAATAGCTGTATTTTGCATTTTAAATATTTTATAATATCACCATAAGAAAATATTGACCCCAATGACAATGCTACGTTAGCAAAGTCTCTGACCTACAGGTGTATTGACTAAAATACCCCTCTACACATCACCATACATTTAGAGAGGAATAGTATACTAACACCTCTCTAAAATGTATCTACCATTCTTAAACCTCTAATCTAATGATCCACGACTCCTGAAATGTTTCTGTTTTTCAGAGAGTTACCCTAAAATAAATACCCAAGTCATGTTGCCCAGGGCCCTGGATATGTATATCATTTGAATAGTCATAGGGGCCGATATAGCGTAGAAGCTATCTCATACAAGTCTGTCTTAACTAACTAGTCACATATACCCAACATATAAGTATATCGGCTCTACGATAGAACTTCAACTACAGTACATCAAAGTACATACTTCCAACTTCGACAGACCACCAACTCATACTCAAGTGGTAGAATATTAGTCCATGTCGTAGCAGTAATAGTCTAGGTTTCTTGTAACACCCCACTACCTAGGCCCGACAAGGCCGGGGATGTCGCCCCATCCAAATGACAAGAGGTCGTTATAACTAGGTTACACAAAAGAAAATAAAAGTAATACTTTAAGATTGAATTTATTACAACCCAAAAATACATGAACAAATCCAAAATAAATTGTTCGCTACCATCTTTCAAAATAACACATAAGAAAAATAACATAAAGTCTTCAAAGCATAGGTAACAAAGCTAACTATTCATCTCCACAGCAGGATCGACCTGAAAACATGGCACAAGAGGTGAAGAGATAAAAATCTCAGTAAGTCCGTGTGTGCTTTGGGTGTTCAGTGAAAACAGTTCGTGGATGAAAAATGTGAAAACTTTATAAGAGAAATATTGGCAACCAATAAACATTAGTAAAAAACAAGAGTGGTATTTTCGGCTTTTCCAGCCATACATAATTTATAAGATCAACCACTCAAAAGAAAGGATTATGAGTTACCACACGTTGGGCCCTATAACCGGATGGTCAGTATGCCACATTTTGTGCATACTACCGGTCAGAATGCCGACACTTTGTGCAGACTGACAAAAGGTAGGTGATCGGCCTACCGGGCAAGATACTCCACCTTCTCTATACCCAAACAACAACCGGGTGTCCATTCCGGCAAAACACAGTCACTTGACTGAAATAAAAACTGCTAGCTCAGATCGGCATGACTAAGTAGTACTGACGTTTCTCTAAGTTGAGTTTTATCTTCTGGAGGTGGCCTCCTGCAAGAAGACTCACTCTTGCTCTTCAAAACTAGTACTACTAACCTACCCTTATTGTGTACTCAACGATAATTGTCCCACTTGGGAGAAAACTGGTAAAACATAGCTTTAGTTGAAAATGGCAATTAAGGGTTTCCAAAGTCCCTGTCAAAATTGGTTTTAGAAAAAGTTTAGTGTTTTGAGTAAAACTACCTGTTGATTTTCAAATAATTGGTTTGACTGAAACAAGTAGGAAAACAGTCCTTAATTGCCTTCACCAAATCAGTGTTCACATACTTTGAGGTTAGCTTGCCATAGTAACCTTTTACAACAAACAAGTTTTATGCAGGAGCTTACCTGATCCTTTGCTTGCTCAAATTCAAAAGTCTTTCAAGGCTGACCTAACCCTGTCTAGGGTAAACACAAGACATAAGGTTACACTCAAGCTATATTCACTTACACAAATAATCCTAACCCTAATGTTCTAAGCTTTAAGGGTAGATGATAAAGAATTTTATAAAATAAGTCTAGTTTGATAAGTTAAAATAGCTAGGGTTTCAAAAATAATTGCTAATAAATTATAGACTCAAATAATAATTCTTGAGTGTTATTATTAATAAATAAACTAAGATTTGAATATTGAATAATACCAAGCCCTAGATAATATTAATAAATGGTAATTTAAAAAAAATAGCTTTATTGTAAATAAATAATAAATTACAATTAATTTTTTATTAATTTTTTTAATAGATAATAAATAATAAGTAATAATTAAAATTAATAATAAATGAATTATATTAAATTTTTATTTGATAAATAACAAATAGATTTTAATATAAATAATATTTAGGAACATAGGTAAAAGTTTTAACTAACGCCTACAAGGCCATTATTTAATTCTAATATTTTATTTATTATTATTATTTATATAAAATATTTAATTATTATTATATATATTATTTTTAATAAAAGATTTTATTTCTTTGATAATTAAAAGATTAATATTTTAATTAATAATCCAATCCAAATCTTCCTAGAGTTTCGAATTTTATAGAGAAAAATATAGTAGTAAATCTAACTAAAGTAATAAAATTTGTTAATAAAAATAACTTAAATTTAACAAGAAAATAATTTTTCACCATGATTTTCCTATTGCTAGAAAAGATTCAAAAACACATTCTCCAACATCAAATAATAAACCAATCATTCACGAACATATGCTTGAATTATCTCATACTATCACAAGGCTAATTTCCTGCTAGGCATAATCATCATTAATGGCTTCAATGGAAAATAGAAACATAAGAGCCAAATCACCCTTGGTGTCATAATATCTAACATGCTTCAAACATCCAAAAATTTTATTAATCATGATGAACATACATTGATTCCAAAGAAAATCCATATAACTTAGTCATATACATCAATCCTTATGTCTTAACTCCATCCCTTTCCTTCACATACATATCCCCAATCTCCTATTCATATACATTCTTCCTATCATCATCTAAGAGACATGAATTCAGAAATAAAAGAAGGATTTAAGAATAATTACTTGATTGTCGATTACTTTGATGAAGACTAAAGAAGGTCCACGCGCGATGGAGAGTCTTGAGTGATCCAACGGAAAAACAGCCATGGTTGATGGTTGATCAACCATTTTGGCCGAGGGAGAGAGAGAGAGAGAGCATTAGAAAGGTTTATTGAGAATTGAATGGAAGAGGATGAACAAGAGGGTTGTTCTTAGTTTACCTTGTTGATGTTCTTGAGACCTTCAAGAAAAAGCTGATTTTGATCCGATTAAAAATTCTTGTTTTGCGTGTTTTTGTGCTATAAATACCAGAAATGAAGCCTAGGGATTAAGTAGAAGTGATCTGGAGTATTTGAGAGTGATTGAGGTGTTTAGAGTAGGTTTAGTCTTGAAGAAGTATAGTATGTGTTCTTGGTGAAAATGGAGAGAATTTGAGAGAAAAGCTCACAATTTTCTGGAGTGTTGTTGGCTGAATGGATTGGGGTAGATAGGAGTGTCAGTTTTCAGCTAGTGGAAGAGAGTGTGATCAGATTTTTTTGAAATTCAAATGGAGGAAACTGTGGAGTTGTTTAAGGTAGGAGGTTAGCTAATGGTGCTTGATCAAGGAAGGTTTCTTTGCTCTTCAATGGTGACGGCTGAACAAGCTGATTTTGTTAAAATGAATGAAGATTGTTCAGGTATATAGCTTTTCAAAATTCAGTCTATGATGGCAGAGAAAATTCTGGTTTATTAGCTTGTTACAAGAGTGGTTTAATAGAGTAAAATTCTGAAATTTTTTTGAAGTTCAAATGAGTTTTAGTTAGAGTAATCTTAGGAGATTTTTGAGGTATGATTATGGAGTCCAAGAACTCAAGGTATGTGTGGAGGTTAATGGTGGTCAGTCCATGGCTGAACAAGGTTCAATTTCCAGAGATTTGAAGGGTGTTCTTCGGCCTTGGCTTTGAGAGACAATGCTGGAAAATTTTCTGGTTTCAATGTTCAAGAGTATTGAATGATGAAGACTTTTGGTGCAGAATTTTTGCATTTACTTGGCTCGATTTACAGCTGGTTTTCTGGGGTGTTTGAAGGTCTTACAAGGGTGGTTTTCCAGCCTTCTTTCTGGAGAAAACAGAGGGTGTTTCAGCTGAATTGCTAACAAAAAGACAGCACCAATTCCAACTAGAATGCAGCGAATTGTGCCGGAATTTTTTCTGCTTTTGTGCAGTTTGTGCAGTCCGAAAATTGCACAGAATTTTCAGCCTTCAAACCACTTGAAATGACCATTTTTCTGGCAGAAAATGAGTAGGTTTACTGGCTGAATTTTCTGAAAAGCTGGTCTGCAAAAATTCTGGAAAATTTCCAGATTTTCTTTCATTAAAACTATGAACAACATGAAGGTAAGATTGAAGGTTCTACTATGGTTATTTATTTCTCTTGGGAATCCATCCTAACTAATCTCCTATTTTCAGCCTATCCTCTATCCTCCAAGACTGTTTTTTCGAAATTCAAGGCTAAAGAATCATCACAAAATTTTTGGAATTTAAAAGGAGAGATTTAATGGATTTTGGTTTATTTAAATTATGAAGGTGCTAGGACAAAGCTAGAGGTAATAAAATGACAAGAATTCCTCTAGAATTCTTTTTAGGACACAATAATAAGATTAGGACATTCTCTTCATGTCTCCCCTAAGACAACATTCCTATTTTTATGGAATGCAAGAAAACAAAATTCAAACTTAATCAAGATAATCATGATACAAACTTAAATGGTGGGATTTGAACTCATGACCTTAGCAATTAAACCACAAAGCTCTAACTACTAAACCACACTGACTCTTGCTCTTATTTTCTCACCCACATATTCCTCTTATTTAATCCTCAAGCTATCTTCCTATTTTGACCTCAAGCAAAATTACCATTATACCCTTCCTACACAATAAGCATAACTAAGCCTTTTAACCTATAAACCACAATTCTAAAGCACATAAAATCATTCAAAAATATATATATTCATGCAAAATAACATGATATGCATCCCGACCCCCTTACTCTGGAGTTGGCTTTTAGTGGGGTTTCACATCCTCCCCTCCTTCGGAGAATTTCGTCCCGAAATTCAGACGTACCTCTATCTCAGATCGGGATACTTCTGCTTTACCCATTCTTCTGTTTCCCATGTGGCATCTCGCGTGCCATGATGCACTGCACTTTAACTATCGGAATCTGCTTGTTTCAGAGAGTCTTGATACATCGGTCCAATATCTTTACGGGTTTCTCCACGTAGCTCTGGTCGGGTTGCAACACCAACGGCTCATTATTCAAAACATGTCCGGGATCAACATTGTACTTCTTCAACTGTGAAACATGAAATACGTCGTGATTTCCCGTCTACCCATTTGGCAGATCCAATCGATACGCCACCGGCCCAACTCTCTCTTTTATTGGAAACGGTCCCAAATACCTCGGATTCAGCTTTCCCCCTTTTGGATGTTTCAGAATTCCCCTATTTGGTGTCAGTTTTTGGAACACACCGTCTCCCACCTGAAATTCTAACTTTCTCCGCCTATTGTCTGCATAGCTCTTTTGTCGGCTCTAGGCCGCTTTCAACCTTTCCCTGATTAACTTGACCTTGTCCAACATTTCTTGGACATAGACTTCTCCCGATTTACTTATGTGCCCATCCTCTGACCAACTTCAGTATGGCGGTACCTGACACTTACGTCCATATAGAGCTTCATACGGAGCCATTCCAATCGAAGCTTGATAACTGTTATTGTATGACAACTCCGCATACGGCACACATTCGATCCACTTATCCCCGAAATCCAATACACAGGCTCTCAACATATCCTCTAATATTTGAATAACCCTTTTCTGACAGTCCGTCGATCTACGGGTGCGCCGTCGTACTGAACTTCAGACTAGAACCCAACGATTCTTGAAACTTGCCCCAAAATCGGGAGATAAATCTTGGATCACGGTCGGACACAATACTTGATGGCACTCCGTGTAATCTGACTATTTCCCGCACATAGGTTTGAACCAACTTTTCCATTGAATCCTTTACGTTCACGGGTATGAAATGCGCCGACTTGGTCAATCGATCTACCACTACCCATATGGCGTCCTTTTATGTCCTTGCCATAGGGAGTCCAGTAACGAAGTCCATGGTCACCTCTTCCCATTTCCATTCCGGTACTGGCAATGGTTGTAATAATCCTGCTACCTTTTTGTGCTCCGCCTTGACTTTCTGACAGGTTAGACACGTTGAGACATACTTAACCACGTTCCGCTTCATCCCGGGCCACCAATAAGTCTTTTTCAGATCTTCATACATCTTGACTTCACCCGAATGAATGGCGTACTTGCTCTTATGCACTTCTTCTAAAATTCAGTCCTTCAACTGGTGCTCCTCGGGTACACACAATCGATCTCAGAAATACAAAACTCCTACTTCTTCCTGCTGGAATTCACTGCCTTGCCGTTTAAGCTCCTTATCCCTGAAAAGCTGAAATTCTGCATTGCTTTGTTGGGCCTCAATAATGTCCTGCCTTAGATCTGGCATCAACTTCAGGTTACTAACTATAATTCTCTCCTCTTGCACTTCTGCTCTTCTATCTAACACATCTTGAACCACTCGAACCTCCTGCACTCTTAGCCTGGCCATTCTGACTTTTCTACTTAGGGCACCAGCTACAATGTTAGCTTTCTCGCTCATCTCCCTTTGACCAACAATTGTTCTCTACATGACCCCTTTTTTCACAGTGCCGGCATAATAGAAGATTCTACGCAGGACCAACTAGTGTTGTTCGGGCTTGCTTTCCTCAGTTCTGCCACTGCTGGTTGGTAGGGCACTTGTTGGGTTACTACCTCTGAAAAGGTCTCGGCGGCTGTCTTGACGGTACGAAAGGTCTTGGTGCCATTCGATTGCGATCCTCATTCTTAGTACGGGTGGCTGCGTCCACAGGCCCCAAATAAGTCGTTGGTGGAGAAGGTGCCAATGCCCTTCTTAACTCCTGCCTTAGCCCCTTGACAAACTGCCTTATTCTGTTCTACTCGGTGTCCACCAGTCTCTTACAGTACTTTGATAATTGGGTGAACCGTGCTGCGTACTGAGCTACCGTCATACCTCCCTGCTTTAGGTTCTGAAACTCATCTTCCCGCTTCTCAACTATCCACTGAGGGGTATATTCGGCTTTGAATGCTTCCACGAAATTGGCCCATGTCCAATCTTGGACAATTAGTTCCCAGTCGTCCTGAACCCGTTACCACCATGCCCGAGCTGGGCCCCTCAATCGGAATGCAACAAACTTCACCATTCACTTCTCAGTGTACTAAAGCGTAGCGAAGATGTCTTCCATCTACTCTATCCATTGTTCAACTTTCTGATCCTACTCAGCTTCTCCCAAGAAAATGGGCGGTTGGAATTTTAGAAACCTCTCCAAAGCTTCGTCCTCTCCCTTTGGATTCCTTCGTTCAGTTAAAGTTTGAAGAATCCCGGTCATCTTGCTGAATGCTTGCCCCACTGTCACTCCAACAGGTTCTTTTGACCCCAATTCCAAATCGGGCTCATTCTCATCCCCTCGATTGGGTGACGGCATTTGAGTCGTCTCAACTCCCGGTGTCACAGGTTCTGCTTCCAGAACTCTTCTGCTTGATATGGCTACACGGTGCTTGGGTGCTATTCTCAACCATGCCCAGATAAATGAGTGTTTGCATTCAAGTTTCAAACATTTTGAGCATGCATTCACATCCAGGTTTATGTAAAAGAAAGTCAGATGCAATTTTTTTTTTTTTTTTTGGAAAGAAAATTTGATGATATTATTTAGGGGGAAACCAAGTAATAAATAAAATCATATTTCTCATAAAAATAATACTTTCATAAAGAAGGGTTATCACACGCGATACCCTTTTATTCAGCAAAACAATCGAACTCTACAAGCAACATGCTTCTTTGAAAAGAATAAATGAACAAAAGAATGCAAATCCCAAAAGAGAGAGAATGAGCAAATACCGCTAATCTTCTACACTCTACTCGCCGCTAGAGTCAGTAGAGGCATCTGGATCGTCAGAGGCTGGTTCCACGAGCCACCCCACGGAGCTATCGGGTTTCCCCACATAATCCCTCGCAAAACCCGCACTCTCACTTGGCTGACCTAAGTCATCCTCATTGCCCTTCTTAGCTCTCATAGCTACCTCATAAAACTCATCCAAAGCTAATCTAATCGCACCCTTAGGTGCAGGCCTCTCGTCCTCTGAGTCGATCAGGTCAAACAATCCCTCTCTCCTTAACTTACCATCTACACCCAGCCCATATCGAAGTCCGCGCCTCTTAGGTCTCTCTTCTAGCTTCCTTTTCCCCTTATCTTCCATTCCTATAGCGGGCTGCCTAAGTTCCCTTACTGCCGGGGTATCTCTATCCCTCAACCTATAACTCTCATCACTGGACTCCTTGAGGTCATAGCAAGTAAAAGTCCTATCAAACTCACCTATCTTTGGGGTCCGAGGAGCCTCCATCGCATCCTCATCCTCCTGCTCCATCCCATCTATCTCTTCCTCACTTTCATCATCACCCTCATCCCCAAACTCAACTGCCTCCCCTTCACTCAACTCAGCCATCTCCTCATTTTCCTTGCCCTCACTAACAAGCTCATCAATCTCACCCTCATCATCCCCATCGAACTCACCTACACCCCCATCAACCTCCATCACTACCTCAACAACCGGGTCATCTAGCATAGGCGGCTCATGCTCTATCTCGTCTTCACTCAAGAGCCAACCTCTCTCAGGCTCTGCCTCTGAATCAGACGAGGGTGGATCTGCTACAGGTAATTGGGCAGGTGGATCCCCGCAACCAGCGGGCTAGTCTCTGACAATCGATACAACTCTCTTGACCATCCTATAAACAAAACACAAGGATTAGAATTAGATCAAAATTCTTAAGGAATAAAAATCCAAAAAATCAATTGATTGCCTAAACCTAGTCTCTGATACCACTTGTAACACCCCACTACCTAGGCCCGACATGGCCGGGGATGTCGTCCCGTCCAAAGGATAAGGGGTCTTTATAACTAGGTCACACAAAATAAAATAAAAGTAATACTTTAAAATTGAACTTATTACAACCCAAAATACATGAACAAATCCAAAATAAATTGTTCGCTACCATCTCTCAAAATAACATATAAGAAAAATAACATAAAGTCTTCAAAGCATAGGCAACAAAGCTAGCTATTCATCTCCACAGCAGGATCGACCTGAAAACATGGCACAAAAGGTGATGAGATAAAAATCTTAGTAAGTCCGTGTGTGCTTTAGGTGTTCAGTGAAAACAGTTCGTGGATGCAAAATGTGAAAACTTTATAAGAGAAATATTGGCAAGCAATAAACATTAGTCAAAAACAAAAGTGGTATTTTCGGCTTTTCCAGCCATACATAATTTATAAGATCAACCACTCAAAAGAAAGGATTATGGGTTACCACACGTTGGGCCCCATAACCGGATGGTCATTATGCCACACTTTGTGCATACTGCCGGACAGAATGCCGACACTTTCGGCAGACTGACAAAAGGTAGGCGATCGGCCTACCGAGCAAGATGCTCCTCCGTCTCTATACCCAAACAACAACCGGGTGTCCATTCCGGCAAAACACAGTCACTTGACTGAAATAAGAACTGCTAGCTCGGACCGGCATGACTAAGTAGTACTGACGTTTCTCTAAATTGAGTTTTATCTTCTGGAGGTGGCCTCCTGCCAGAAGACTCATTCTTACTCTTCCAAACTAGTACTACTAGCCTACCCTTATTAAGTACTCAACGATAATTGTCCCACTTGGGAGAAAACTAGTAAAACATAGCTTTACTTGAAAATGGCAATTAAGGGTTTCCAAAGTCCCTGTCAAATTTCGTTTTAGAAACAGTTTAGTGTTTTGAGTAAAACTGCCTGTTGATTTTCAAATAATTAGTTTGACTGAAACAAGTAGGAAAACAGTCTTTAATTGCCTTCACCAAATTAGTGTTCACATACTTTGAGGTTAGCTTGCCATAGTAACCTTTTACAACAAACAAGTTTTATGCAGGAGCTTACCTGATCCTTTGCTTGCTCAAATTCAAAAGTCTTCCAAGGCTGACCTAACTCCGCCTGGGGTAAACACAAGGCATAAAGTTACACTCAAACTATATTCACTTACACAAATAGTCCTAACCCTAATGTTCTAAGCTTTAAGGCTAGATGATAAAGAATTTTATAAAATAAGTCTAGTTTGATAAGTTAAAATAACTAGGGTTTCTAAAATAATTGCTAATAAATTATAGACTCAAATAATAATTCTTGAGTGTTATTATTAATAAATAAACTAAGGTTTGAATATTGAATAATACCAAGCCCTAGATAATATTAATAAATGGTAATTTAAAAAAATAGCTTTATTGTAAATAAATAATAAATTACAAATAATTTTTTAATTAATTTTTTAATAGATAATAAATAATTAGTAATAATTAAAATTAATAATAAATGAATTATATTAAATTTTTAATTGATAAATAACAAATAGATTTTAATATAAATAATATT
This sequence comes from Voacanga thouarsii, assembly GCA_026120185.1. Lineage (NCBI taxonomy): Eukaryota > Viridiplantae > Streptophyta > Magnoliopsida > Gentianales > Apocynaceae > Voacanga > Voacanga thouarsii. Next base: position 243,607 of record JANUWF010002439.1, read on the forward strand.
TACGAATATAGGTAAAAGTTTTAACTAGGGCCAACAAGGCCATTATTTAATTCTAATATTTTATTTATTATTATTATTTATATAAAATATTTATTATTATTATTATATATTATTTTTAATAAAAGATTTTATTTATTTGATAAGTAAAAGATTAATATTTTAATTAATAATCCAATCCAAATCTTCCTAGAGTTTCGAATTTTATAGAGAAAAATATAGTAGTAATTCTAACTAAAGTAATAAAAATTGTTAATAAAAATAACTTAGATTTAACAAGAAAATAATTTTTCACCATGATTTTCCTATTGCTAAAAAAGATTCATAAACACATTCTCCAACATCAAATAATAAACCAATCCATTCACGAACATATGCTTGAATTATCTCATACTATCACAAGGCTAATTTCCTGCTAGGCATAATCATCATTAATGGCTTCAATAGAAAATAGAAACATAAGAGCCAAATCACCCTTGGTGTCATAATATCTAACATGCTTCAAACATCCATAAATTTTATTAAGCATGATGAACATACATTGATTCCAAAGAAAATCCATATAACTTAGTCATATACATCAATCCTTATGTCTTAACTCCATCCCTTTCCGTCACATACATATCCCCAATCTCCTATTCATATCCATTCTTCCTATCATCATCTAAGAGACATGAAGTCAGAACTAAAAGAAGGATTTAAGAATAATTACTTGATTGTCGATTACTTTGATGAAGACTAAAGAAGGTCCACGCGCGATGGAGAGTCTTGAGTGATCCAACGGAAAAACAGCCATGGTTGATGGTTGATCAACCAGTTTGGTCGAGGGAGAGAGAGAGAGAGAGAGAGAGAGAGAGAGAGAGAGAGAGAGAGAGAGCATTAGAAAGGTTTATTGAGAATTGAATGGAAGAGGATGAACAAGAGGGTTGTTCTTAGCTTACCTTGTTGATGTTCTTGAGACCTTCAAGAAAAAGCTGATTTTGATCCGATTAAAAATTCTTGTTTGCGTGTTTTTGTGTTATAAATACCAGAAATGAAGCCTAGGGATTAAGTAGAAGTGATCTGGAGTATTTGAGAGTGATTGAGGTGTTTAGAGTAGGTTTAGGCTTGAAGAAGTATAGTGTGTGTTCTTGGTGAAAATGGAGAGAATTTGAGAGAAAAGCTCACAATTTTCTGGAGTGTTGTTGGCCAAATGGATTGGGGAAGATAGGAGTGTCGGTTTTCAGCTAGTGGAAGAGAGAGCGATCAGATTTTTTTGAAATTCAAATGGAGAAAATTGTGGAGTTGTTTAAAGTAGAAGGTTAGCTAATGGTGCTTGATCAAGGAAGGTTTCTTTGCTCTTCAATGGTGCCAGCTGAACAAGCTGATTTTGTTGAAATGAATGAAGGTTGTTCCAGTATATAGCTAGCCAAAATTCAATCTATGATGGCAGAGAAAATTCTGGTTTATTAGCTTATTACAAGAGTTGTTTAATAGAGTAAAATTCTGAAATTTTTTTGAAGTTCAAATGAGTTTTAGTTAGAGTAATCTTAGGAGATTTTTGAGGTATGATTATGGAGTCCAAGAACTCAAGGTATGTGTGGAGGTTAATGGTGGTCAGTCCATGGCTGAACAAGGTTCAATTTCCAGAGATTTGAAGGGTGTTCTTCGGCCTTGGCTTTGAGAGACAAAGTTGGAAAATTTTCTGGTTTCAATACTCAAGAGTTTTGAATGATGAAGACTTTTGGTGTAGAATTTTTGCATTTACTTGGCTCGATTTACAGCTGGTTTTCTGGGGTGTTTAAAGGTCTTACAAGGGTGGTTTTCCAGCCTTCTTTCTGGAGAAAACAGAGGGTGTTTCAGCTGAATTGCTAACAAAAAGACAGATCCAATTCCAGCTTAGAATGCAGCGAATTGTGCAGGAATTTTTTTTCTGGTTTTGTGCAGTTTGTGCAGTCCGAAAATTGCACAGAAATTTCAGCCTTCAAACCACATGAAATGACCATTTTTCTGACAAAAAATGAGTAGGTTTACTGGCTGAATTTTCTGAAAAGTTGGTCTGCAAAAATTCTGGAAAATTTCCAGATTTTCCTTCATTAAAACTATGAACAGCATGAAGGTAAGATTAAAGGTTCTACCATGGTGATTTATTTCTCTTGGGAATCCATCCTAACTACTCTCCTATTTTCGGCCTATCCTCTATCCTCCAAGACTGTTTTTTCGAAATTCAAGGCTGAAGAATCATCACAGAATTTTTGGAATTTAAAAGGAGAGATTTAATGAATTTTGGTTTATTTAAATTATGAAGGTGCTAGGACAAAGCTAGAGGTAATAAAAGGACAAGAATTCCTCTAGAATTCTTTTTAGGACACAATGATAAGATTAGGACATTCTCTTCATGTCTCCCCTAAGACAACATTCCTATTTTTATGGAATGCAAGAAAACAAAATTCAAACTTAATCAAGATAATCATGATAAAAACTTAAATGGTAAGATTTGAACTCATGACCTTAGCAATTAAACCACAAAGCTCTAACTACTAAACCACACTAACTCTTGCTCTTATTTTCTCACCCACATATTCCTCTTATTTAATCCTCAAGCTATCTTCCTATTTTGACCTCAAGTAAAATTACCATTTTACCCTTCCTACTCAATAAGCATAACTAAGCCTTTTAACCTATAAACCACAATTCTAAAGCACATAAAATCATTCAAAAATATATATATTCATGCAAAATAACATGATATGCATCCCAACCCCCTTATTCTAGAGTTGTCTTTTGGTGGGGTTTCACATTTCTTATAAATAGTACTTTTGAAACCACTATTACAGGTCTTGTTCAATGCATTCAAAATACGTTCATGCTTTGAAGTGAGTGGACTACTCACTGGCTAAAGGTAAACAATTCCCCATTTGAAATTCATAATACAATAACCTAAACATAAAAAGATTCCCATTCTCATCAATCGGTTAAGAATAAACGTTTATGTGTTAAGTAACTCGTGATCCATACCTTACTCTAAAATACCACCATTCACATGGATCACTTACTTAAAGATAATGGGTCCTTTTCAAACGTAAATCATACACAAATAAGAAATAAATTCACAAATAAAATTTGTGAATAAATTTTTTTATTAATAAATTCGATAATTACATCAAAAACCTAGTCTAAAGGGTATACATTTCAATAGGAATATCGTTGCTTGATCAATTATCACACGGGAAGGGCTAATGTAGTTTCAGATACGTTAAGCAGAAAGGTGAAGTTAGCCAGATTGCGAGCTCAAAAGATGAAAGAGATACAAAAAGTATTGACAAGAAAAGCTGCAGTAAAAGAAAAAAAGATTTAGATAAGGATTCTAATGTGTGTTTTTTAGTGTAGAAAATATTACCAATTAACTCTACAATTAGTCAAGTTTTAATTAAAATGCTAACTACTAAAGCCACCCATACGGGCAAGTATACCCATCACATAGTATAGAGAATAGCAAATATCGAATCCATAGGAACTTAGGCTCCCATCTTATTTTACCCTAATCTTTATTGTTTAGCCAATAAAATAAAGAAATAAAAGTAAACAAAACACAAACATAATATACAAGAGAATAGATTGTGTTCACACAGGAAAAGTCACAAGGATAATTAAGCAGTAAGAATAAGGAGAGGAGACATGTAAATAGATAGAAATGCATGAAGATATGACAATGATTGATTAACAATTATTACAACTAATTATCATCTTGGTATCATGAAGGATAAAAATAAACTCCACCTTGTTCTCAATCTATGGAATCAATATCTCCTAGTCAATTTAGTTGATTTTCCAATCAAATCAAAGCAACCAAAAGATGCATGAAACTCATTCCTCATAAATAATATCCATATACTCTAAGCGATATAAATATGAAATTAGCCAATGATACTATAGTCTTGGCAAAATTAACTAACCTTTGATTACCTAAGTTCAATTCTTAACTACCTTTCCCAATTCCATTAAGAAATAACATATATTAAATTAATTAGTTGAAACCAACTCCTAATATCATTTCCCAAGTCAATTAGAAGGAAGAAACAATCAATTAATTAATCCAATGAAAGCAAGTAATCAAATATAAAAAATAACAATCACTTGATCAAAGAATTAAAATCAATACAAAATCATGAATCTAAAAATTTCCTCCAAATATAGTTAAAATAATTGTCAATAAATTACAAAGAAGAGAAAAAAAAACTACTCATATAAGTAAGCATTCTTCTTCTTCTTTGAAACCTTCTTGATCAAACTCCTTTCCTTCTCTAAGAGTCTCATTGATCCTCCTAAATCTTAGTGGTTTCCAATGAGTTTGCAAGTTCTAAAAGTGAAAACTAATTTAAATAGTGTTAATCTCTTGTATTTATAGGATTTTAGATTACTACAAAGTGACTACAAGAGTCCTAATTCGTGTCTAATTCAATTTTCAAAAGATCTGTATTGTAACTTCCAAATTCTGATATTAAAAAGAATCTATGTGGCCAAGAACAGCCAAGAGTCGATGCTAGTTCACATCGACTGGTCTGGTGCCGGTTCTTCTCTAGAAATCCGATTTTGCTCTATTTTTTCTCTATTTCTTGAATTTCTTCCAGTGTTGGGTTGGTGTCAAGCAGCTTCTCTTGAGCAAGCACCGGGTCTATGCTGGAATGCTTCACTTTTGCTTAAATTTCATTAATTTCGGTACAAAAAATTAGAACAACCTTTCCATAAGAAAATTATAAAATAGGGTGGGAATTGGCTAGTTATTGTATCAAAAGCATCAGAAAATAACCTCAAATATCTAGGAAAGTATAGGTCCATTTAGGCCTTATCAAAACCTAACTGTTATCCCTGATCTAAAGCAGGAAATACGCGACACTCAAGCAAACAGCCTGGAATTTTAGAGTTTTAAGGGAAAAATTGGAAAGTATAATTCGGACTTTAGACTGGATGACAAGAGGGTAATGTATTTTAGGGACCGATTGTGTGTGCCAAATACAGAGGAATTGAGAAAGAAAGTTCTGGGAGATGCCTATAAAAGCCAGTACACTATTCGCCCTAGAGAGACTAACATGTTTCAGGATTTTAAGAGAATGTTTTGGTGGCCAGGCATTAAGAAGGACGTAGCTCAATTCGTATCTATATACCTCGACTGCCAAAAAGTGAAGGCAGAGTACAAAAAAGCTACAGGATTGCTATAACCCCTACTGGTACTGGAATGGAAATGGGAATGTGTCACTATGGACTTTGTCACTGAATTACTGATGATTAAGATACAAAAAGATGTTGTCTGGCTAGTAGTGGATCGACTAACCAAGACCTTGCACTTTATACCTGTGAACATGAGGTATCCAATGGAAAATTTGGCGCAGGTTTATACATAGGAAGTCATGAGGTTACATAGAGTGCCGATAAGTATAGTGTTAGATAAGGATTCCTACTTTATTTTAAGGTTTTGGGGGGAAAAAATTCAAGAGCTTATAGGGACAACTCTAAAGTTTAGTGCTTCTATTCATCCTCAGATAGATAGGTAATCTGAGTGCGTAAAACAAATCCTAGAGAATATGTTGAGGGCGTGAGTGTTAGACTTTGGGAACTAATAGATCGATAGTATTCCTTGTGTAGAACTAGCCCATAACAATAGTTATCAAGCACCTATTGGCATGGCGCTATAGAGGCCTTGTACAGGTAAACATGTCAAACACTGTTGTATTAGGGTTGGAACGAAGATGGTCAAGTTGATAAAGAAAGGGGAAAAAATATCTAGGAGATGACTGATAAAGTAAAGTTGATACAAGATAGATTAAAGGCGACTTAGAGCAGGCAAAAAAACTACGTGGATAATCGCATAAGGGAATTGGAATTTCAAGTGGGTGATGAAGTGTTTTTTAAACGAACACCAAGTCGAAGGATTTTGATGCATTTGAAAGGTGGAAAGCTTAGCCCCGGATATATTGGGCTATTTCAAATCACTAAGAAGATTGGAACCATATCATACTGATTGGAACTTTTGAACGGACTAACTAGTATTCATGATGTATTCCATGTATGAAATGCAACCTGGATCTAAAACATATCTTGAATGACAAGTCACGACAATTGTAGCCAAATCTGACCTATGTGGAGAGACTCATCAAGATTCTAGAGCACAGTGTAAAAGAACTGAGAAATAAGTGGATTCTAAAGGTCAAAGTGTTGTGGAAGCACCACGGAGCACAAGATGTCATATGGGAAACTGAGGACTAGATGAAGAGGAAATACCCCAATGTGCTAAAAAGTATGATGTAGATCAATTTCAGGGACGAAATTTTCTAAGTAAGGGATGATTCAATACCCTACTAAATTGCAACATAGATAATTACATAATTAATTAAATTAAGTACGTAGTATAAATTAAATGAATTAATTTTGAATATTTCATATAATCATTATTCGAATTTTCTTAGAAATATAAGTGCATCAATATAATTTTTTAAATGATTTGTAATAAGTGATTTATGCACAATTACTCATTATATTACATATTTGTATTATATGTTGTAGGTAATTTAGCCAAAATTAACAATTCTTTTCCATGTCAAATAATATTATATTAATGAATTTCCCTTTTAGAAAAATACTCTTTTGAACAAATTGAAATTTAAAATATTAGTGTCGTTTGATAATTTTTATGTCTTGGTTAAAACTGAGATAAACTCAATTTGACTAATTCACCTATTGACCTGAGACCATATCCATGACCCATGGGCAATCTTGACCTGTTAGAAAACAACTTAAATTACAACCTCTAGATTTAGGGAATATTTTTCTAAATACATCTCAACCATTAGATTAAAAATTACCCTAGTATAAAACATCATTTCTCGTATTTTTTCCCTATCTTGGCCGGTTACCCCTTTCCCCTTTTCTTTCTTTCTTCCTTCCTCCATGAAAACAGCCACCAAACTTCTTCCCTTTGAAGCTGGCCGACAGCTGTGAAGAAGAAGAGGAATACCATTTCCTCTTGCTCCTTTCTCAACATAAAAACATACCCATACTCCTACAACCTTTTCCCTCTGCCATTCTTCAAGAAGATATCACTTATTTTGGGCAAGAAAGGCTGCCATTACAAAGTAAAAATCTTAAACTAACACTAAGGTGAGTTTTGAGAAATAATTTCCATTTCTTTCCCTTCCTTGCTAGCAGAAAGATAGTCACTCTCCAGCCATATGAATCTGATATTTTGTCACCATTTTATGTGTTTTTTTTATGTATGAATGATATATTTAGCTTAGACCTATTGGGAATCAAATAAAGATGTCACCTAATGGCTGAAAGTGAATTTTCTTCCTTTTCTCTTCCTCTTGTTCATTATGACAGAAAATAATATAATCTGTCCAACTCCATATGAATTTGTTTCCCGTGCTCTTTTTATGTGATTTGGTAAACTAAAATATCATATTGATGCTAAGGAAGTGTTGTTTGATATGTATATGGAGTTTTGTAGGTGAAGAATGCAATTTTCCTCCTTTTTCTTCATGTAGGTCGAATTTATGTCTTGATGCACATCTGGTATAATCTGTGAAAATGCTAATGTTGTGTATGTTTTTGCTAAAAGAAATTATGTAGCTATATTGTGTTTATGATATGCTATACGTGGGTGGTTATATATGTGGTGGATGAAGGGATTTGATGTTGTTGAGGAGTTTGTATGATGGTGATAAAAATAGAGGATGACAGGTTCTGTTTTGAAGCTAAATTAGGTCTTGTTCGTAAGCTGAATTTTTGTGGATGACTTGATTAATTTTGAGTCCCTGTAGATTGTATTAGGTGCTAAGATTATTTTAGTGTAATCTTTACGTGAAATAAGTGAAGAAAACTCAACTTAGTGAGCCTTACACCAATATAGTGCAATCTACACAGAAACCCCTGTACGACCATCTTTAAATCACCAAAAACTTATTTTCTGACTAAGTTTTCTCATGATATTTATACTGTAGAAACTTTAAGATGTTATAAGATTCTATAAAAAGAATAATTAAAAATCTATTGTAATTTGTGAGATATGAATTTTTCAAATTAACTGCTCAAAGCAGATTACTGTTCCCCGGGTTTTTATGTAAAACTTATTTGAGTCCCTTTTTGTGGGAAACTTGTGGATATAAATATATATGATAATTCACCTCACATATCAAGGTATTAAACTGGAAGTTTTCGTAAAAAATAAAATGGCTTCCTTGATTACTTTAGGAGAGATTGCCAAAAGATTGGCCATCTCCCAATGTTTGTCTTTTATTAAACAGGGCATCAGTCCTAGGTGACCAAGTCGAGTCCTTAGCTAGCAACATGAATTTCAGTAGGATAAACTAGAGGATGGACATAGGACATCCATGTCATGGATTAGACAAGAGAAAAGCTTGGGGAATTCTCTGGGTAGGGACGTACACCCTACATGTTAATTTTGGGCTTACTTATGTCTTAGTCACTCCAGACATATCGGGATTAATGTGAAGGATTTGGTTCCAAGACTTTATATAAATAATAAATCTATTCTAGAGATTTTGTTGTATAATTCAGCATTATACCAATGAGGATTTTGTTCAAAAGGTATAAAGCAACTACTAATTCTTTTCCCTAAAATTTGAATTCCACAAGATGATAAATTTTATTATTGTGCATATTAGCTCAATTTATCGTCATTCATGCATCATGACATTCAGTTTCAAACTATACCACAACTACACATCTCGGACTTATTGAGATTATTTATAATCTCACACCTTTTTCTCTAATCATGTTTTCGGGAGGATGCATGTTTATCAAGGCTAAGGCTTGAAGTTCTATGTTGTAATAGTGTTAGGTCTTGATAATTTTGACTTTAATGCTGGTTAATTAGATGATTAGAGTGCATGTTTTCAGTGTAAAAAATATTATCAATAAAGTCCACAATCAATTAAGCTTTAATTAAAATGCTAACCACTACGAACCATACGTATGGACAAGTGTACCTATCATATTATATATGGAATAGCAAGTATCGAATTCACGAGAACTTAGATTCCCACCTTACTTTACTCAAATCTATATTTTTTTGCCAATAAAATATGAAAAGATGAATAAAACACTTACCTAATATACTAGAGAAAGGTCAAGTCACACAAGAAAAGTAACAGGGATAATTAAGAAGTGAGAATATGGAGAAAAGACATGTAAATAGATAAAAATCCTTCAATACATAATATTGATTGACTAGCTATTCCTTCAATTAATGATTATCTCGACATCACGAAGGATTAAAGTAGACCCACTTAATTCGCAATCCATGGAATCACTATCTTCTAGTAAATTCAGTAAATATATTCTATCTCAACCAATTTAACCAAAAGATGCATTAAAATCAATCCTCACACAAATCCCAGTATTCCTATGGTTTAAAGCATAAAATTAGCCAATGGCTCTATATTCTAACAAGCATCAACTAATCTTTGATTACTCAAAATTTTTACTACTAACCCCTTTTGCAAGCAAGTTAAGAGATAGCAAATACGAATTAAATTAAATTGAGACCACTATCAACCTTTTTTGCAAGAAAGTCAACAAAAAGAATCAATCAATCAATTCCTTAATTAAAACAATTAATCAAATACCAAGAACAATAATCAATTTGATTAAAAGACTAAAATCAATACAAAATCATGAATTTAAAAGAATGTCCTGTAAAGATAATTAAAACATTAATATCAAATTGTCAATAAATTACCAAAAAGAGAAAAAAAAATCACGCATAGACAAGTAAGTCTTCTTCTTCTTCCTTGAACCCTTCTTGAGCAATCTCATCTTCTTCTTGTTACTCCTAAATCTTGGTGTTTCTCCTAGACTTTTCTAAAAATATTACATTGAAGAATTGAAAACTTCATTGTACAATGTTATTCTCTTATATTTATAGGAGTTCTAATTGCCAAAATGTGCATACAAGAGTCCTTTTCCATGGTTGAAAAAGTTCACAAAACAATCCGAGCAGAAGTTACCAAAATTTGATCTGGAAGGAAATTCGCTGCCTTAATCCCGCATTGTGCCAGTACTGGCTCAGTCACACGGCTGGTGCTGGCCGTGCTTCCTGTGTTCTCTCTATTTTTTAGAGAAGGGCCAGCACCGACTGTGCTCTATATGCCTGATGGTTTGCCTTGTTTTTCATCCACTTCTACATAAAATCATCAAAATATCTTTTCAAAAGTAAAACTTAAATATGATGGAATATGACTAGTTATTACATCGAAAGTATTAGAAAAGAACCTCAAATAACTAAAAAAATATAGGTGAATTTAGCCCCTATCATATTCTCCCACACTTAAGTTTTGCTTGTCCTCAATTAAACAAGAATTAAAATAGTAAGCAAATGGCTAAGACAAAACAATTCTACAATTTATCCTTAGCAAATTCATCCATAATAAAGGAATAATCTTCTTCCAACCTCAAACACAAAGTTGTCATTCATTCAACCTTTTTAAAACCTTTCAAACTCATGTATTAAATCAAATAATCCCAAGGCCATTAAAGTTAAGTTAAACAAGCTCATATCCAGTACAAGAAAATTATTCCATCCCTTAAGCAAAGCATAGACAACACAAATCATACAAGTAAAGCCATTTAACCAATTTCGGCATTATGAACTCAAATTTACACAACTCAAGTAAATGAAATAAGAAAAATACTTCGCTCTTTTTTTTTTCTTTTACTTAGGAAATTGATAGCTTCAAGTGAATGAATTTCTCTTCACACATCGTATTGGCCCCCTTATATTCATTTTTTTTCTTTCTTACCTTTTTACCTTCGAGATAGCCTCAAGAGAGTCCACCGAACAACACTTGCTACCTCTCTCTATATTAACCCCTTTTATTCAACAAAAGGTCGTTTTTTTCTTTTTTTCTCAAAAGATGAAAGCAATTTTTTTTTTCAGCTCCATTTTTTTTTCAACTCACATTTTTTTTCTTTTCACTCAATTTTTTTATTTCCTCACATTCCTTATTCACAACTCAAAGTCAAGTAAATTTTGAATCTATAATATAAGAATTAACCAACAACTCTTCCCATATTTCATCATATCATCCACATTCAAACTTTAAGAGTGAAACAAAACTCAAATACCAAATATAATCAATGTTAACTTAAATTCTCAAGACTTAGCAAAATCCAACTTAATACACAAGTTTACCTTTTAAATAAAAATTCAATTATAATGAACAAAAAATCTATATCCAAAGTTAAAAAGAAAATCATAACTTCATTATAGACAAATAAGCTCAATTTAGCTCCACAATTTCCAAAACTTCAAATTTGTCAAATTTCAAAATTTTCAAGAAAATTGCAACAAATTTGTTTTTCAAAATTCAAATTTTTTTCAAAGTAGCTCAATACTAAGAAAACACCAAGATGGTTGATAAAAATGTGCACAAAGAATATTACCAAACCACTTCCCCACACTTCAACTAGATAATGTCCTCATTGGCAAAAAATTAACACAAGAAAGCATCTCCAAAGGGACCAAAAAATGATAAAGGAGGGAGGAAGTTAAGCAATACTCCTCAAGTGCAATAATGATCCAATAAATATTAAAATTTAGAGAAGAATAGAAGAGCTTGTTCAAGAAATCTTTATTCAAGCCTGCAAAATTAAACACTCATAAAAGAACAAAGAAAATAATAACTAAAATAAAAGACACCAAAAATAAAACACAAGAAAGACTAAAAAAACTCCTAAGAATAAACACAATGACTCACTCCCCCAAACTTAAACTGGGATATAGTCTCCATATTATTAGGGGACAAAGTCACCTAACAAAACCAAGCACAAAACAAAGATACAAACTATTTCCACTCATCATGCTTCGTCATCAAACCTTTGTAAAAGAAATTAAAGCTCAAAGTAGAAGATAGACATGATGAATGTAGAAAGAAAGGAGGTTTTTGAAAAAGATAATACTCATGAAAAAAAAATTTCTCAGCAAAGCAAACCACATAAACTTCATTCTCTAACATTCCTTTAGACACACAAATATTATTTTCAACGTATGAGTGCACATGGTATCTAAAGAATGCATCAATCTTGACATCACCAATTAACCCTTCAAAAGATTTTCACAATGAAATTTTCCCTTTAGACTTAGCAATTGAGTTCTTAAAAATAGGATCAAGAAATTTTTACTTTGCACCACATTTACAAATACCAAGTTATCTCCATGTGAATTGGGTGATGGGTAGAATCTATTAGCATACCCCAAGAGTTTCCTATGATGTAGCATTGAAAGATCCAACTCCTTGAGGCATGTTAAGCTCAACATATCATCATTTGGACCATTGTTCTCCAAGAATAGAGAGGAATCTAAAAAATCATGTGACAAAGAGAAATTAGAATTATTAGCACATAGAGTAGAATCGAATTCCTCTCTTGCCATATTGTGTAATTGTCCCTCATAGCCTATCTCTTCTCTAGGGTCAATTGTACAGGCCAGCATGAACTCATGAGTCCCCTCAACAATCTTAGCTAATTGTGTCCTTTGATTGCACAATCATTGAGAAGCTTCTTTATACCACTGAACAGGTGAATTTGTATTGGCAACAAAATAATTCACTAATACTTTTAATAACATCTCACTAAAAACATCAATGTGAGCTTGTAACTTTGTCAATCTATTATCAGTGTAACTTCTTAGCTTTAGTGCCCAAAAATAATTGTCCATGATGATGTCAACCTCGCACTCAAAGAAAAAAAAATAAAATCGAAAAAAAAATAAAGAATAGCAAAATTTTAAACAAATAAAAAAAATCACATACTAATACAAATACTTAAACATTCACAAAGTACCCAAAAAAAGAAAAGTTAGTGATATTTACAAATACAACAATGGCTAAATTAACAAGACTCGAGTGTTTACGACAGTACCAATCCCCGGTAACGGCGTAAAAAAATTGATGCGTGTTTTTTAGCATAGAAAATATCACTAACAAAGTCCGCAATCAATCTAGAATTAATTAAAATACTAATCACTAAAACCACACATATGGACAAGTATACCTGTCACATAGTATAGGGAATAGCAAGTATCGAATCCATAAGAACTTAGACTCATACTTTACTTAACCTAAATCTTTATTGTTTAGGTAATAAAAGATGAATAGGTAAATAAAACAGTAAGCTAATATACTAGAGAAAAGGTCAAGTCACAAGGATAATCAAGAAGTGAGAAAACGGAGAAAAGACATGTAAATAGATAGAAATCCTTGAATACAAAATAATGATTGACTAGCTATTCTCTCAATTAATAATTCACTTGGTATCATGAAAGATTAAAGTAGACACACTTCGTTTACAATCCATGAAATCACTATCTTTTAATTAAATCATTGAATATATTCTATCTCAACCAATTTATCCAAAAGATGCATTAAATCAATCCTCACACAAATCCCAATATTCTAGGTTATTTAAAGTATGAAATTAGCCAATGACTCTATATTCTAGCAATCATCAACTAATCTTTAATTACTCAATTTTTTTACTCCTAAGCCCTTTTGCAAGTAAGTTAAGAGATACCAAATTTGAAATTAATTAAATTAAGACCACTATCAACCTCTTTTGCAAGCAAGTCAACAAGAAGAATCTATCAATCAATTCATTCACTAAAACAAGTAATCAAATACCAAAAACAACAATCAATAGACTTTTTTTCTATAGTATAGGAAAAAGCTTTTCTTTGATAGTGGTCATAGGGGAGTTCAGAAAGATCTTATCGTAGATAGAGACTTAAACCTATGCGGGGGTAGAGGCGGATGTAGCCAAGTGGATCAAGGCAGTGGATTGTGAATCCACCATGCGCAGGTTCAATCCCCATCGTTCGCCCATCAATAAATGGACCATTTGTTTCAGAGACACAAGACAAACCTAAAAATAATATTTTTTTTTTTTTTTTGCAAGTAATCTTGAGGCTTTCAAACGCATTCAAGCAATTGGTATTCAATTGAAACATAGAAAGCATAGATACGCATCGCCTAATTCCTGAAAGCAAAAATGGAATGGCCGATCATTCATTGTATGATGTTTTTAAGACCTCACTAATCAGCCGTACACTTTTTAGTTCATAATGAATGAAATGAACACCCAGATGCAAAGAAAATATCCCCTCCTCTTTTTACTAAACCATAGGGAGCCTTGAGTAGTTTACTGGACAAATTTAGCTGTCGTGACGAGATACCTTTCTTAGTGGAAGATCAGAAAAAACTTCTCTTCATCACGAGACTAATCGGATCTACTGTAGACACCTGAGAAACCTCCATAAGGCAGGCTAAAAGAGTAAGAGGACAAGAAGGAAAGAGTTATGCTTTCATTTCTTTGTTGAGATTGAAATCAAGTTCTTTAAAAAGGGGGTAAATATAATGCACGTAGGTCAAGTCAAGAAAAGGACCTCCTTACTTTTCTTTTACAGTAAGTCTTAATGACTAGTAGTATGAATCCTTAAAGAGCCGCTGGACTCCAGACAAGCCATTACGAAGTGCCATCAGCCCAGGTCAGGCGACCCGAAAGGACCAGACATAAACCACCCGCTAAGGAAAATGGTAAATAAGATAAGCGATCAAGCTAGCAAGTAAGGGATACAGGATGGATTTGTCAAGGGGGGTGAACTTCCTTATATATTTAGCCATATGTGCAGGGGTGAAATGAAAGAATTTAAGGCCCCATGATTCCCCAAACCAGCTCCTGGCCTTACCCGACGGAACCGGCCGGGGGTATTCGGCATGGGCGGAGAGAGCATCTGAAGGGTTGCTTCACCAAAGGTGATCACACACCGACCCGGGCAATCACTAGCTACAATTGATGGAATTTTTATTGATTATATAAGGGCGGCCGGGCACCTGAAGCCCCACCCACCTTTTCTATATAGCCGTATAACCATGACGTACCATGGTTGGTACGCTTGTACCACCGAAGGCAAGAGTTGGTTGAGTTTAACCTGTGTGGTAAGCCCAGCCAAATTTTAACTTCCTTCCAAATAGTCGCTGAAACCGAACGCTTGAAAAATAAGTGGTTAGTCGTTTCGGTAGTGCTTTACATAACGGACAAGACAAGTCATCCAACCGGAAAACAAGTGCATCCTTGGTCTTCAGTCGTCCCCTGGCACATAACCAAGCCATGAATGAATGCTTGGGGGTTAGGCCCTGTTTCCAAATAGTATTGGCCCAATAAACTTTCGATGAAGTAAACCTAAGGTAGTCATAAGCTTGAGAGGTGAATGAAGAGGTACCCATTGCCCAAGTGGGAAGAAGAACAGTGGCAGTGTGAGAATCCCGTTCCCGTTCAAGGATCATATCTCTAATTTCCTTAGCCTATTCTCTCTCTCTCTCTCTCTCTCTCTCTCTCTCTCTCTCTCTCTCTCTCTCTCTCTCTCTCTCTCTCTCATTTGGGTATGTTTGAGAACCTATCAATCTCTTAAAGCTGCAAATTCAAAAAATTTATTTGCATAGGAATCAGAAATATGGGATTGGAGAAGGAAGTAATATGAAAACATATTACAAAAGTCCATTGGGTTAATCAAGATGGTTAGTATTGAGAATTATACACTAATGTCTCGGGTTCGAATATTTCCTTGTACATAGCCCTGTAGGCACCTTTGAGTAGCGATTACAGATTATTTTATTAAAAATATATTAGAAAGTAGTGTTATAAATTTTTTTTAAAAAGAAGGATTTAAAAATATTTTATTCCAAGTGGAGGTAATTTTTTTTTTTTTTGAAAAAATTAATTTCTAATGAAAGAACAAATTTTAAAAATTTGTTGGGAGGAGGGGTGCCACGTCGCATCCCCTAGTTGGAGAGAAATATGGTATAATCAGAAATATTATTTGTAACAGTGAGTAGTTAATTCCCCCACCACACCCCCCACCCCCTTTGAAAAAATGTTTGATTAACCTATGTCAAATAGAATACTCATGACATGAGTAGGGACTATCTATGCATAAGGCATATTGTGCTGAGAGATGCACAGAAAATTTCCATATTCATTTCATTTAAGAAAACAAAAATAGAAGAAATTGAATCAATCCTAGCCAAATTCATTGCGAATGGCCGGGGTAAAGCAATGCCGACAGCATCTCTGGGCATCGGCTGATGTTGCGTTGCGAACCGTTGTATGTGTGTGTGTTTTTTAAAATAAAATTTAATTTGTTTTTCAGAATTCTTATAATATAGATATTTTTTTTAAAGAAAGTAATGTTAGAAAACAGGGTACCTACGAGCACAGATAGGCAACTCAACTGAATTGAACAAGCACCGCCTATACCCGACCAGGGCTCTAACAATTGCAATTATCAAATATCAACAATGCCAGCAAGGCCACACAGTCCAAACGTAATGTAACTAGACAGAATTCAAACTTAATAAATAAGTCATTAGCGTACCTGAGATACTTGCTCGCGGTCCTACCAGAACGTACCAGGCACCGGTACTCCTCTGGACAAGTTGTGCCGCAACGTACTGTACTGCTAACCGTATCACCAGTCCAATACTGATTTGCCTTCAAGAAGTTATTCGCCCCACTCTGGTGCGATGGGTACAGCGATTCTTCTTGCAGGATAAGACGGTCTCAAATCACTGTTGACGCACACCAACTGTGATCACCTCGAAAATCCCCTCAATTCACCGATCCCGATAAGCCAAAAATTATGGATCGTGGAGAGAATCGAAGAGGCGAATTTTCTCGTAGAAAGCAAAAAGCACGAAAAAGGATTCACCCTAATGGCGGCTCTGTTCCCTCTTTTAATTTCGCCTTAGGAAAAAAAAATTAAAACCCAATTCGGATTAGGAAAACCCTAATTCCTTATCAGATTTTTTTTGTTTCCTATTCTTTTTCAAGTTAGAGTTAATTGGGCCAAACAAAAATAGAGGATCGTGAAAACATGGGCCAAGGCCAAGCCCGAGCCGGGCCAGGCGGGCGGCGCGCGCGTGTGGCATCCTCCATACCTTGGGCTTTTCTACTAAGTCTATAGAAAAAGCCTTTCAGTATATAAAGGCTTCCACACTCCTCTATTTTTTCCATGTGGGACTCATGTCTAGCATGAGTTCCCAAATGGTTAAACACCCAACTTTAACAACATTTAATTATGGATTCCCACCATAAAAATGGCTTCTACCACAATCAAAACAATCTCTAATATGTCAAGAACAATTCCCATTAATTGTTTTAGGCTAACTAATCATGAGTTAAAAAATATTAACTCCCAAAGTTGAGCGAATCAACTTTAGGCTAAGAATCACATTTGCTACTCCCATATCCTTCATTTCAAACTTACTTTTCAAAAATGATTTAGTCTCATTAATTATCTTAATATTGGACCCAAATAGCAAAACGTCATCCACATACAGGCATAGAACAATACAAGTATTACCTTTAACCTTACAGTAAACACACTTGTCATTCTTATTTATGTTGAAGCTAAATGATAAAATCGTTTTATCAAATTTTTCATGCCATTGTTTGGGTGCTTGTTTTAGACCATATTGGGATTTAACAAGTTTACAAACTTTCTGTTCATTTCCTTTGGCTACAAATCCCTCAGGCTGATCTATATATATCTCTTCTTCAAGATCACCATGAAAAAAAGCTGTCTTCACATCCATTTGGTGGATGGTGAGACCATATACAGAAGCCAATGTAACTAGCACTCAGATTGTAGTCAAACGAGCAACATGAGAGTATGTATCAAAATACTCTATTCCCTCTTTCTGTCTAAACCCTTTGGCAACTAATTTGGCTTTATACTTATCTATGGTCCCATCTGGTTTAAGTCTCTTCTTGAATATCCATTTACATCCAATTGTGCTGCACCCAGGAGGGAGATCTACCAATTCCCATGTCACATTGGAGACAATGGAATCCATCTCACTTTTGACAGCTCCTTTCCAATGCCCTGCTTCTGAGGAAGCCATAGCTACTTGAAAAGTTAAAGATTCATCCTCAACATTGTAAGTGACAAAATCACTTCCAAAGTCCTTGACTACCTTAGCTCTCTTACTCCTTCTAGGTTCTTCCAATTCATCAGTTTGAGTATTGGAACTATTTGGACCTACCCCCACATCTTTCATCATTTCCACATGATCAGGAATGGAATCAAATGTTAAAGCTGAATCTAAAGTAGAAACATCTTGAGGCAAACCAGTTTTCATGGGAAACACATCCTCAAAGAATGTAGCTTCACGGTATTAAATTATAGTGTTACCATCTATACCAGGTATTCCGGACTTAATTACCAAAAACCTCATGGCATAGCTTGTTTCCACATAACCAATAAAGATGGCATCAACAGTCTTTGGTCCTAACTTCTTCCTTTTATATTCAGGGATTAGAACTTTTGCAAGACAACCCACACACGAAAGTATTTTAAGTTAGGTTTCCTACCTTTCCAGATTTCAAATGGAGTTACCTCTTTATATTTATGAGGGACTCTATTCAGAATATGGCAAGCTGTATTCAAAGCCTCACCCCACATATACTTAGGCAATTCAGAATTCAAAAGTAAATTGTTGATCATATCTTTAAACGTTCTATTTTTCCGTTCAGCAATCCCATTAGACTGGGGAGAATAAAAGGGTGTCTCCTCATAAATTATGCCATTGCTTTAGTAATATTCAACAAATGGATTAGACCCATACTCTCCACCTCTATCAGATCTTAACCTTTTAAGTTTCTTGCCAGTTTGAGTTTCAGCTTCATTTTTAAATATGAAAAACTTTTCAAGTGCTTCATCTTTATGTTTGAGTAAATAAACATAACAATATTTACTGCAATCGTCAATAAAAGTAATGAAGTATTTCTTATCATCCCTAGTCAACAAGCCATTGAATTCACAAATGTCTGTGTGAACTAAATCAAGTATTCCTGAATCCCTTTCAATTGAATGATAGGGTTTCCTGGTTGTTTTAGCTTCCACACACACTTGACATTTATTTTTCTTATCAATTGAATGTTTCGGGATCAAGTCTAAATTCATCATTCTTTTAACAGAATCTAAATTTAAATGTCCGAGCCTGCTATGCCAAATATTAGTGGGTTCAATCATGTGCACCATGGGATAAACAGAATTCTCAACAGAAGAAGCTTTATTCAAATCAGAAGTGCATGGTTCAACTCTTAATTTAAATAAACCATCTGACAAGTAACCTTTGCCAACAAAAGAATTGTAGTGCATAATCACTACTTTATTACATTTGAAAGTCAATTCATAACCCTCTCTAACTAAATATGAACTAGTAAAAATATTCCTACGAACTGTTGGAACATGTTGCACCCTATGAAGAGAAAGAATATACCCTGAAGGAAACTTCAAGTCTACGCGTTCAATCCCCAACACATTGGCTGCAGTTGAGTTCCCCATCTTCACAGTTTTCCCTTTAATAAGCTGGTAAGACACAAAAAGCAATTTATCAGCACAAATGTGCACATTTGCTCCAGTATCAACCAGCCATTCAAGTGGCTCATAAATAGAAAAGACTTCTGGGTTAATAGAAACATATCTTTCATTATCATTGGAAGTAGTGATGCCAGTCCCAGCCTCAATAGTACAAACCTCAGCAAGGTGAGTACTCAAATCAGCTTCCGCTTGACTAGTATCCTCTACCACCACATTGACTTGTGCTTCAGAATTTGATCCTTGTTTGACTTTGGGCTTTTTAGACGGACAGTCCTTAGCCAAATATCCAACTTGACTACAATTCCAGCAAGGTTTGTTTGCTTTCGGTTTCTTCTTGGCCCTGCCTTTTGTCTTGTTTATGGTTTTAGAGTTTGAATTAAGCCCCACATTCCTCTTATTTTTGCTCTTCTTCCCAGTAGTCACCACATGGACATTAGACTCCACAGGTAAAATATGACTATTCTTTCTATGTTGCTCCTCAATGGATATTGATTTCATCAGATCGTTTAGAGAAATCTTCTCCGTCTTGTGTTTGAGGGACATACCAAAGTCCTCTCAAGACTTAGGAAATTTCTCTATCACTGACATCACTTGAAACTTCTCAGGAAGTTCCATATCTGATTCATGAAGAGAATGAATAATCAATTGCAACTCTTGAGTCTGTTCAGTCACAGACTTACCCTCAACCATCTGAAACTTCAGGAATTTGGAGACATAATACATTTCCAGACCTTGATCATCGGTATTATATTTCCTATCCAGTTCATCCCATACCATCTTTGCTGTGTATGACTCAGAACAGTAGACATCAAAGAGAGCATTTGTCAATGCTGACAGTATTGCCCATCTGCCTACATTGTTCCGTTCATCCCACGCAGCAATCTCAGCTACTTTAGAATGCCTTTCAGTTGGTATAGGCCTGTCAACCTGCACTGCTGATAATAAGCCCCTCATGGTCAACCAAATTTTCATACGTTGTGAAATTCTGCCCTGGACCAAACTTGTCCAGCAGACCATTCAAGTCAACCAATGGCTTATACGCAGCAGATGCAGTACCTAACGAACTGGCCATTGCACACACACAGATAATTGCAGAATAACTTCTTGAAGACTGTTAGAAAACTGGGTATCTACGAGCACAGACATGCAACTCAACTGAATTGAACAAGCACCGCCTATACCCGACCAGGGTTCTAACAATTGCAATTATCAAATATCAACAATGCCGGCAAGGCCACACAATCCAAACGTAATGTAACTAGACAGAATTCAAACTTAATAAATAAGTCAATAGTGTACCTGAGATACTTGCTCGCGGTCCTACCAGAACGTACTAGGCGCCGGTACTCCTCTAGACAAGCTATACCGCAACGTACTGTACTGCTGACCGAATCACTAGTCCAATGCTGATTTGCCTTCAAGAAGTTATTTGCCCCACTCTGGTGCGATGGGTACAGCGACTCTTCTTACAGGATAAGATGGTCTCAGATCACTATTGACGCACACCAACTGTGAACACCTTGAAAATCCCCTCAGTTCACCGATCCCGATAAGCCAAAAATTATGGATCGTGGAGAGAATCGAAGAGGCGAATTTTCTCGCAGGAAGCAAAAAGCACGAAAAATAATTCACCCTAATAGCGGCTCTGTTCCCTCTTTTAATTTCGCCTTAGGAAAAAAAAATTAAAACCCAATTCGGATTAGGAAAACCCTAATTCCTTATTAGATTTTTTTTGTTTCCTATTCTTTTTCAAGTTAGAGTTAATTGGGCCAAACAAAAATAGAGGATCGTGAAAACATGGGCCAAGGCCAAGCCCGAGCCGGGCCAGGCAGGCGGCGCGCGCGTGGCATCCTCCATACCTTGGGCTTTTCTACTAAGTCTATAGAAAAAGCCTTTCAGTATATAAAGGCTTCCACACTCCTCTATTTTTCCCATGTGGGACTCATGTCTAACATAAGTTCCCAAATGGTTAAACACCCAACTTTAACAACATTTAATTATGGATTCCCACCATAAAAATGGCTTCTACCACAATCAAAACAATCTCTAACAAGAACAATTCACATTAATTGTTTTAGGTTAACTAATCATGAATTAAAAAATATTAACTCCCAAAGTTGCCATTTTCAACAAGTAACAAATAGATAAATTAAATGAGGGGACCCTAATTAAATAGTATCTAGTATAAGCTTTTGCTCAACATGCTATCCCTATCACTAAGGGGGTTAGTTTTGGAACCTTTTTCAAAGAGTTATTGATATGTTTGTCCATGAAAAATTTTCAAATTTACAATTATATCTTTGTTTTTTTAGTATTAAAACTAAAAATTTTAGAAACCTTTCAAAATTAAGTCGTTTGAAGGATATTATTAAGAATTGATAACTTCTCTTGATTTATATGTCTCCTATGTGTTGCATCTTAATGCACCCCCTCAAAACATTACCAGATTAATTTATAGAAATAGTTCCTTTTTTAATCATGGCACACTTAACAGGACATCTATTATTTATTTTTTATGCCTGGTCATGCGCTTGTCCTCCTTCATGTTCATAAAGGTCAGTATAATAAAAATTCTCAATTTCTCATATATTTAATTTTAATGTTTGATAACCATTTTTTTTTTTCTAGCCTTCTTGTTTTTGGTAAGTCATTTGTTGCCATTTTTTTTTAAATGTTCTTTTCTTTACAGCATGTTTATTTATTTTGATCTTTGAAACAGGTCATGATATCATAAGCAAGATGGTGGATTTCCAGAAGTCTTTGGAGAATTTTGAATGTTACAGGCAATGCTCGTCTCCTTCCTTTGATCTGCTTTAACATATGTAAGTGATCCAATTGTAAAGTTTCGTGCATTAAATTAATCGCATTTTTTAATAACTTAGTCAACTTTAATTTAGTAATGTTTTATTTGTATAGTTCATTCCAAAAATTAAACACCAATAGTCCAATCTAATATATCAAAATATATCCTTCATTTTATTACCAAGGTCAATAATAGATTTCAATAATATCAGGATAATCTCACCAAAATAAATTATTCAAATTTATTTCCGATCATAATTATTTTATTTTGAATAAAATTATAGATAATTTTTTCAGTGTTTAATAAATAAATGCTTGACTTATAATATCTAAATAATTTAAGGA
Organism: Voacanga thouarsii; assembly: GCA_026120185.1. Classification (NCBI taxonomy): domain Eukaryota; kingdom Viridiplantae; phylum Streptophyta; class Magnoliopsida; order Gentianales; family Apocynaceae; genus Voacanga; species Voacanga thouarsii. The sequence goes on from JANUWF010002439.1 coordinate 266,183, forward strand.
TTAATCAAAATCAGAGATATATATATATATATATTATTTAATTTTAAATACAAATGTTATCGATACATTTGATTTACTTGAAACGCAGGACTAACAACAATGCCAAAACAACCCAGTCATGAGCATTACACTTACAATAAAATAAAGTTACTTATCCAAATTAAACCCACCGTAGTAGCAAATCTTGGACGACTACAAGATGATATCAAAACCCTTGTGATTAATATGAAGATTATTTGCCCTGACCTTCCTTATACAAGTTCAGGTGCTGTTCTAAGGACACCCGTACGTTAGTTAAATTCTATGAATAAAGTGTCAAATCAGCATATTTGACAAATTTCCTATCCAAATCACCAATTATCCTCTAGTCTCTCATATGTCAACCAATTCCAAAGCAACATTGCCATTTACTTACACCAGTGGGGGGTTCACATTGCCTATTGAGTATACAATTTAGTATACGTTTTTTCTAGTTAGGACTTATTTGGTAATTTTTTTAATTAATAAAAAATTAAGTACTTATTTAAATAAATTTGTCGATAACAAATAATATTAAATACTGAATTAAATTAGTGGGTTTGAAAAATATTTTTATTATTACTTAATTGATTAAAATAATGAATTCTTATTTTAAATACTATACGAAATGAATATTGTGAAATTTGAATATATTAGATAATTATCTAATTAGTTATAATTATTATTATTATTGTTGTTGTTGTTGTTATAATTATTCTTTTTATTCTTTTCTATTCATTCCAAATTGTAATTAAAAAAAAGTAAATGTAACACTGCCTAAATATGTAGCCTAAATGGCTAGGGACGTCACCCATCCTTTGGATCAGGAGTCTTTATAATGTAGTAGGAAAAAAAGACTATAGGAAAGAAAATAGAAGAAGAGGAAAAATCTCTCACACTGAAACATAAATTACAACATGAAGAAATCACTTAGATGGATAAAATATATACAATCTAAGTTTGGCTAAAAGAAAATATAATTGATTGCGGCTAAATTAACCTATATTTTCTAATTATTTAAGATTCTTTTGTGATACTTTTGATGTAATAACTAGTCATATTCCTTCATATTCGATATATTACCTTTGAAAAGGTATTTTGACGATTTTATGAAGAATTGGGCGAAAAACAAGGCAAACCAACGGGCGAGCACGGCCGGTGCTAGTTGTATGACTGAGCCAATGCCGGCCCAATGAGGGATCAAGGCAGCAAATTTCCTTTTAGATAAGATTTTGGCAACTTCTGCTAGGATTCATTTCGGAACTCTTTCAACTACAAAAAAAGACTCTTGTAGGCACTTTTTGGCAATTAGAACTCTTATAAATTCAAGAGAATAACATTGTATAAAGTAGTTTTCAATTATTCAGTGTAATATCTTTAGAAAACTCATAGAGAAACACCAAGATTAGAAGGACCAAGGAGAATTCTTGGAGAAGAAGAGGAGGTTACTCAGTAAGGTTTCAAGGAAGGAGAAGAAGGCTTACTTGTCTATAAGTGATTTTTTCTCTTCTTTGTAATTTATTGATAATTTGAGATTAACGTATTAATTATCTTTAGAGTATATTCTTTTAGATTCGTGATTTTGTAAGTGATTTTAGTCTTTTAATCAATTAATTATTATTTTTTGTATTTGATTACTTATTTTAGTGAAGGAATTGATTGATAAATTCTTCTTGTTGACTTGCTTGCAAAAGAGTTTGACAGCGGTTTCAATTTAATTAATTTCATATTTGGTATCTCTTAACTTACTTGCAAAAGGGCTTAGGAGTAAAGAAATTGAGTAATCAAAGATTAGTTGATGATTGCTAGAATATAAAGTCATTGGCTAATTTCATACTTTAAATAACCTAGAATATTGGGATTTGTGTGAGGATTGATTTAATGCATCTTTTGGATAAATTGGTTAAGATACAATATATTCAATGATTTAACTAGAAGATAATGATTTCATGGATTATAAACGAAGTGGGTCTATTTTAATCCTTCATGATACCAAGTGAATCACTAATTGAGAGAATAGATAGGCAATCATTATTGTGTATTGAAGGATTTCTATCTATTTACATAACTTTTCTCTGTTTTCTCACTTCTTGATTATCCTTGTGACTTAACCTTTTCTATAGTATATTAGCTTGCTGTTTTATTTACCTATTCATCTTTTATTGCCTAAACAATAAAGATTTGGGTTAAGTAAAGTAACAGTTTAAGTTCTTGTGGATTCGATACTTGCTATTCCCTATACTATGTGACAGGTATACTTGTCCATATATGTGGTTTTGGTGATTAGTATTTTAATTAATTCTAGATTGATTGCGGACTTTGTTAGTGATATTTTCTATACTAAAAAATATGCATAAAGTTTTTTGCACCGTTGCCGGGGATTGGTACTGTCGTAAACACTCGAGTCTTGTTAATTTAGCCATTGTTGTATTTGTAAATATCACTAAATTTTCTTTTTTTGGGTACTTTGTGAATATTTAAGTATTTTTATTAGTATATGATTTTTTTTATTTGTTTAAATTTTTGCTATTCTTTATTTTTTTCGATTTGATTTTTATTTTTCTTTGAGTGCGAGGTTGACATCATCATGGACAATTTTTTTTTGGGCACTAAAGTTAAGGAGTTACACTGATGGTAGATTGGCAAAGTTACAAGCTCACATTGATGTTTTTAGTAAGATGTTATTAAACGTATTAGTGAATTCTATAACCAATTCCTCCAACTGTTCCTTCAATTCCTTTAATTCTACGGGCACCATCCAATAGAGAGTCTTCGATGCCGGCTCAGCTCTAGGAACTAGATCAATAGTGAACTCGACTTCCTGAGAAGGTGGACGAGAAGTGAGTTCAGCCAGGAATACATCTGCGAAGTCCTTCACCCCTTTGGCCTATTGATTAAGTAAGCCAGATACCCTACACAACCCTTCTTGAGCTTCTTCCGGGCCTTTGTTCCTGCTATCAGGAATTTCAACTCTTTTACCTTTTTCTAGCTAAACTCCAATACATCACATCCAAGTCTAATGAACTGCATCATCTTGAACTTGCAATCCACTCTTGCTCCACTCTAACCCATTCATACCCAGAATCAGGTTGTAGTCGTCAATAGGTAGGATTATAAGGTCTGCCTTCAAAATTGCTTTCCCCACCATAACGTCACACTCTTGCACTACCCTACTCGCATTTCTTTGCCTCCCCAAGAGTGTGCTCACTGACATGGTTTAAGGCATTTCTATCCCATCCCAACCCAAATGGTATGCACACTTATCGTTCACATATAAATGAGTCGATCTGGAATCTATCAAAACAGAAACAGATTGACCTTGAACAGAAAACGTACTTTTAACTACCGTTGAATCAGCTCCAACCTCTTCCCAATTTAGAGCAAAGACCTTAGCTTTCACTTGAGGTTTTTAACCTCCTCCTCTAGTTATCCCAGTAGGTGCACCTCTGATTGCCCAACTGGTTGAGTTGAAGCTCCTTACCCCATCCTAATTAGTTTAGGGCAGTTATTCCTCAGGTGGTTTGGAACACCATAGTTAAAACATCTCTTGGTTGCTCCGTTTGACCAATAATCCCTATCTACATGACCACATCTCCCTCAGTTTCGGCACATAGGAGCATTTGGCATAGGACCTGGTGGGATTGTCCTCGGCTATTTCCCCTTATTTCTCCACTGCATTAAACAAGCAGGTCGCTTGCTAATCAGAGGTCTCATCATTGGTCGACTTAGTTGGAATGGCCGGTTCATCGGCCATTTCCTATCCTCATTCTCCATCCAAGTCGCTGCGTTCCCTACAGCTGTATATGTTGCTAGTAGAGATGGAGCCAATGCCTTCCTTAGATCCTACCTGCGATCCTTCACAAATTGTCGCGTCCGCTTCTGCTTGGTGTCCACGAAACACTTGCAATACTTAGACAGTTGAGTAAATCATGCAACGTACTGGGCCACGATCACCCCTCCTTGCTTGAGGGTTTGGTATTCATCCTACCTCTTCTCCGCTATCCATCACAAAGTATACTCTGCTCTAAAAGCCTCTACGAAGTTCTCCTACGTCCAGTCACATCCTCTCTCTCCCAGTCCTTCTAGACTTATTGCCACCATGTTCAGTGTACCTTGAAAAGCACCTAGGTGGTGAAGAACTTCACAGATGTATTCCCAGCTAAACTCACTTCTCGTCCACTTTCTTGAGAAGTCGAGCTCACTATTGATCTAGTTCCTAAAGCTCAGTCGGTATCAAAGACTCCCTCTCAGATGGTTCACATGAAATTAAAGGAATTGAAGGAACAAATGGAGGAATTAGTGAAGCAAGGGTATATAAGGCCCAGTACGTCACCTTGGGGAGCCCCGGTGTTATTTGTAAAGAAGAAAGACGGGATGCTGAGGTTATGTACAGAGTATAGGGGGTTGAATAACCTCACAATCAAGAACAAGTACCCCTTAACTCTAATTGATGAGTTATTCGATTAGTTACAATGTTCTTTTTACATTTCTAAGTTGGATCTCCAGTAAAGTTATTACCAAGTGCGAATCAAGGAGGAGAATATTTCCAAAATAGCCTTCAACACCAGATATGGGCATTACGAGTTTATAGTGATGCCATTTGGAGTAACTAATGCACCTGCTATTTTCATGGATCTTATGCACAAAGTTTTCGAGCCGTACTTGGATAAGTTCGTAGTGATATTTATAGATGATATTCTGATCTACTCTAAAACTCCTGATGAGTATGTCGAGCATCTGAAGTTGGTCCTGGAGAAGTTGAGAGAGCATAAACTCTATGCTAAATTTCGCGAATGTGAGTTCTCAATAGATTTAGTGTCATTTCTTGGTCGTGTGATATCTAAAGATGGAATTAAGGTGGACCCAGCGAAAGTTGAAGTTGTCTTTAATTGGAAATAGCCAAAGAGCATGACTGAAATTAGGTGTTTTCTTGGATTGGCGGGATATTACCGTCAATTCATCAAGAACTTCTCTACGCTGGCTACACCAATGACCTAACTGCTAAGGAAGGACGTGTTGTATGTTTGGAGTGATAAATGTGAGAAGAGTTTTCAAGAGCTCAAGGGGAGATTAATGACAACACTGGTGTTAAGTTCACCTGAAGGAGGTAAACCCTATTCCTTGTACACAGATACCTCTAAGGAAGGTCTAGGGCCAGTGTTAATGCACGGTAGGAAAGTTATCACATAGGCATCGAGGAAGCTAAAGCCGCACGAGGTGAACTATCTTATGCATGACTTAGAGTTGGCTGTGATAGTGTTTGCTTTGAAGAAATGGTGACACTATTTATAAGGAATAGAGTATGAAGTCTTCATGGATCATAAGAGCTTGAAGTATATATTCATGCAAAGGGACTTGAATTTAAGGTAGAGAAGGTGGATGGATTTCTTGGAAGAATACAAGTGTCCAATTAACTACCATTCGGGGAAAGCTAATGTTGTAGCTAAAAAGTGAGGATGGTAAGTATGAGGGTGCAAGAAGTCCAAATAGTACAAGAACTCTTGGAACAAAGTAAAGAGTAATGTAGGGAGACGTTGAAAGTCGCGCAAAGTCGACATAATATTTATGCTGACAATCGAAGAAGAGAAATGGAGTTTCAAGTGGGAGGTTAGACTTTTCTAAAGATAATGTCGAGCAAGGGAATTATAAAACATCATGAAGGGGGGAAACTGAGTCCTAGATATTTGGGACCATTTTCAGTGATTGAAAAGATTGGACCCATACCATATCGATTGGAGTTGCCAAAAAGGTTGGTAGGAATTCACGATGTGTTTCTTGTATCTTAGTTGAAGAAATACAACCTTGACCCAGAGCATATCTTGAACGAGGGGCTATTAATTCTATAGCCTGATTTGAGCTATGTTGAGAAACCGATTAAGGTTCTGGATCGCAGTGTCAAGATGTTGAGGAATAAACAGATACCTATGGTGAAAATTTTATAGGATCATCATGGTACTCTGGATACAACATGGGAAATTGAAGATTGGGTGAAGAGAATGTATCCAAATTTGCTTTAAATGAATAGCGCTCTGAATAACAGGAGGAAATTCTCTTAAGAGGAAGAGGATGTAATACCCCGTTTTAAACCACCTTTATTATTTGGGGAAAGTCATGCATAGCATAATATTTTTTATTGCATTTGATAACTTGAACCATTTTTATGGGTATATGTGATCCATGAGTTTGTTATTTTATAAATTTATTTATGTTGATGTAGATGTGGTGGTTGAGTTGGTTGAGCTTTTGTTTTATTGAGTAGAATTTATTAGAAGGGAAATGGAGTAAGTGAGTGGGAGTTAAGGGAATTCGTTGGAGGAATATTTAAAAAAGTGATATTGTGGTCTACTGGTTAAGACTTGGTGTTTATTTCTTGGTGGATTTAAGTTCAAATCCTAACTCTTGCAAACCTTTTCCTTCTTATTTCTAATTAAACTCCCCCCCCTTTTTTTTCTCCTCCGGGCCGATTGCTCTAGGGTTGCCACCACCTTAGATTCCCAAATCCTAAAATGTAGGAATGTGATTATTTTGGGTTTTGTTAAAAAGGAATTAAAGTAAATTAAATTCCTATTATTCTCTAGTTAGTATTTTATTCTAACTTTTTAGGAAGTTTAAATGTTTCAACATCTAGAATTTTCTAAAGATCTTATTCAAGGGATTTATTACGAAAAGAAAAATATAGAAGTATTTATTTTGGAAACTATATTATAACTACTATTTTTAAAAGAAGGAAAGTTTCTCCAAAGTTGATTTTCTCTAAAGAGTTTTATTTGGGAATAGTGAGTTATTGACCAAATCTTTAAAGGAAATAAATATTTTACCAAGATTTATGGTCTTTTCGAAAATTAGTATTTAAGGAAAGAAAAATTCAGCTTTATTCCATGAAACTAGATTTTATCACCAAATATAATTATTTCTTAATTAATTATCTTTGCTTAAAATAAATTAGGAGATTAACTAAATCATTTCTTGGATCAATATTCCATTTTTATTACCTGAATTTTCTGCAATAATATAAACCCTAGCCGCCACCCTTGATAGACTTTTATTTCCATTCAAATTCTAAATATAGGGGAAACTTACCCTAAATAGTTTTAATCAATCAAGATTTTTTTAATCAATTAATCAACTAAATTTTCTCCTCTTATTTCTCCCTAATTTCAGCTGCAATACACACACACACACACACACACACACACATAAATGAAATTTCCAATTCCAATTACTCTCAAACTCTCGTTGTTGAGCAAGAACAAAACACACACATAAAAGACCTTCCTTTCTCCTCTCAATTTCAGTCAAAGCAGGAGCCAAAATCCAGCCTTCATTCTTCTCTCTTTTCTCTGTTGTTTTCAGCCAGTTTAACACCAAAACATAGCCATCATCATCTCCAAATCATTGGCCAATTTCGGCCAACTAGGACAGACCAAAACTACCCATTCTTATTGTTGTGTTCAAAAGTCCAACACAACGTAGAACTCTTCTAAACAACAACACACCTCAACCCAACATTTTCTCTTCATCAAACCAGAAAATTCTTCGCTTCCTAAGCTTCTCAAACTCATGAAAATAAGCAGCTTCTATCCTTCTCAAATTTTCGGCGAGCACTCGCAAAGACCAAACCAAAACCGAAATCAACACTCAAGGTAATTAATCTCCAATCCTTCTATCAATATTTCTTCAATTGTTCTCTTCTTTTCCCTTCTAAATCACATCTAGAAGGGATTGATTTTTCCATTTTCTTGGTGATTCTCAAACAAGAAGATCTAGGCGAACCAACTACTTCTCCTTCTCAATTGAACTCAAGCCGATCACCAAAGAGTCGTCTTGCTTCTTGGGTCTATTTCGCTAAGAGGTATTTAAGTCTCTATCTCTACTAGCATTAATGGATTTGATATTTATATTATTGATATAAGAATGTTGTATAGAGTCTAGCATGAAAAGAATGATTGGATTAGATTGTTGAATATCATGGTGCGGGAATTAATCAAAGCATGTATGAAATAGGATATTGCTATATCTTATCATGGTGGATCTGATCTATACTATGTTGGCTAAGATAGGACCTTATGGTCTCAATTGGGCTTATTATGGTGGTTTAATGGTGGTGAATATTGGAGTTGTCATATTGTTGGGTAAATGCATGTTTGATGACAAATAGTATGACAAGGGGAAATTATCAATGTAGTATGATGAGTTAATTAGTTTAGATGCCCTAAAATAATAGTGGCTAGGCAATGTGTAGTATTTGGATTCTAATTGTGGAATCATTGGTCTTAGATAAGGAAGGAGTTTGAGGTGAGAACAATTGCTTTGGTTATATTCAAGTAAGTCCCTGCATAACTGTTTTGCTAAATATTACATGTTTGCAAGTATTTTTGTACAATGACATTTGAAATGGTGTCAATATGATATTGACAGGATGATCAAAATGTTAGTTGAATATGATGAATTATACTGTGCTATTTTGATACTTGATTTGAGAATGTGGTCATTTTATTCTCTAAACGAGTATGTCAAATCTCAACTTTTAAACTGAAAATGATTTCTTTTCTTTATCACTAAATATTTTGGAAAACTTATTATGAAAAGCCAAGTTTTACAAAAGCAAGGTAATCAACAATTGTGAAAACAAGGGAAATGATTCTACCCCTAAATGGGGAGGGTTGAGTACTCAGTAGGGATAGGCTAGTGATACTAGTCTTGAAGAGTAAGAGTGAGTGTTCTGGCAGGAGGACACCTCTAGAAGATAAACTCAACTTGGAGAGACGGCAGTACTACTTAATCAGACCGATCCGAGCTAACATGTTGATCCATATGGATTTTATTTATCTGGATTGGACAACTGATGTATTGGGTGTAGAGATGGAGGAGTATCTTACCTTAGTAGGAGGATCCCCTACTGCCCATTACTGAAAGGTTACATTGGGATGCTATCATGGTGGTAATCATGATATGGATTGGGATACTATTGTTTGAATAATTGCTAATCCCTACTTATTGAACTTATGATTATGATGAGATGATGATTTATTGAGAACTGTCTTGGATATGATAAGCAGTGCTCCCTTGAATAACTGTTTATTGATGAAAATGACTTGCAAACATATCTTGTAGTTTTGATAAATCCACATGCACGAAATATTTATATATGACATTCGCACATACGGAACTTACTAAGATGCTAATCTCACACTAATTTACATCATGTTTTCAGGGGAGTGCTTTTCTAAGCAAGTTAGATGAATAAGAACTGGATGTTTATCTTTATTCTATCTTGTCTTTGTATTTATTTTGGAAGATGATTGTTAGTTTTGATTGTAATAAGATTATCGCATTATTTTTTTTGGTCATTTTCCCTTTGTACCTTGTGATAAAGTCCCCTGGTCCTTTAAACAGGGCGACATCCTACCTTATTTGGGTATGTAGGTAGTGGGGTGTTACAAATTTTCTTGGTACATTCTTAATCCTTCGTAATAACTCTCAACTCTTCTTGTTCCATAAGGATGCTCTAGTCTTGTATTAAAAAAATATATAAGATTAAATTTAAAATAATACTAACGCAAGCCAAATTCCAAGTAATATATTAGACAAAACTAATAATAAAAAAAATTTGCAACGGTTTTCATCTTTTGTCTGAAACTTTTTGTGTTTGAAAATTTTTTCAATTTTCCTGTTTTTGTTTCAATTTTTAATAAAAAAGCTATTACTGGAATTGTAACAAACTATTCACTATTTTTTTTTTCTACATTAAGTTCCATGATCTGTTTTGGCCTTTAAAAAAAAAAAATTATAAGTGTAAGGAAGGGGAAGGGGTAGAGCCTCTCCATGACATTGATACATTATTACTTTAGGTGTTTTTTCTTTTTTCTTTTTTTTGGCATTATTGTCCATGAGTTATTAATAGTTATAATAGCATAAATAATTATAATTTTAATAATACTAATAGTTATAATCGAATAATTATTTTTCACAATTCTTTTTTAAAAAATAATCTTAACTATTTTACCCATGACAACTAAACTAATCTCAACTATTGAAACGTGTAGGTGGAAGAATTCTAAAATCTACACCTTTGATTTACTCAAATTGTAACAGACGGTTACTATATATATTTTTTTTCTACATTAACTTCCATGATTTGTTTTGGCCTTTAAAAAAAAAATATATTATAAGAGTAAGGAAGGGGAAGGGGTAAAGGCCCTCCATGATGTTGATACATTATTACTTTGGATTTTTTTTTATTTTTATTTTTTTTGCATTAGTATCCATGAGTTATTAATGTGCTTATTAATAAATAATTGTAATTTTAATAATACTAATAGTTATAATAGAATAATTATTTTTCACAATTTTTTTTAAATAATATTATATAATGTTTAATGACTATTTTACCAACGACGGCCAAACTAATATCAACTATTGAAAAATGTAGGTTGAATAATTCTAAAATCTATACCATTCATTAAGAAAGTTGACTAGATTTTTAAAGAAAAAAATACTTAAAAAAATAATATGGATAATTAACCCCCTCATATATACATTTTGACTAACAACCTATGAGTAACCCATTTCCTAGATATGCTCCTATAAAATCTCCGGGGAAACCCCGTGCCTAAGTAACCCCGAACAAAAGGATTAAGGATGGCTCCATCACAACAATACCACGTAAATCATATAAAAATAAAATTCAACAAAAGGATGGACTTCCAATTCCATACTTATGACATGATCAGATTAGCTAGTACACGAGATATCAAAACAACAAGTAATGGCTGCCATTAGAACATTTCCCTCAAACCATTAAAGTGTCCCGTACTCATAAGCTGACTGAAACCACACATCATACCCACCGAATCCACACAAAACTAGGGATATCACCTTAAAGTAAAACAGAAACGTCTACTAGGCCATTATGCTCAAAACCCAGCACCAAAGAAAATGACTATGGAAAGCTACTGGCGGCATTTAGAGAAAAAGAAGGAAGAAAAGGAAATGTTCGGGTACCTCAACCAAGCAGTGCTCGACTCCGTCCAAGAGAACGTAGCGACTTTGAACTTTAAAAGGTGAAAGAATAAATCTTCAGGAAGAAGAAGAAAGTGAGACAACTGTTTTGGTTTTGCTGTTGTTTGGAGAGAACTTGGCCGAATGGCCTTGATGATGTGAGTAGGCTTGTTGCTTCGTTTTTGGGAGAATGAGAGAAAGGAAAAGGTTTTAGTTGTGCGCAGAATTTCTTTCGGCTTTGGTGGTGTTTAGGGTGGCCAAAACAAGTTTATGGTATGTCGATTTTCGGTTGAAATAGTGAAGAGAGGAGAGTGGTAGTGTCGCTGCTGTTTCGGTCCTTGAAAAGGGAAGGGAGGAGAAACTAATTTGGTTGTGGTGAGTTTGCCTTCGGTTGATGATGTTCAAAGTAGCCGACTAGCTTGTGGTGTGTGCTTTTTGGCTGAATCGGTTCAGTATGTTGGGACAAGGCTTGGTCGAAACTTCTTGTTGCTGGAGTTGTGTGTTTCGTGCAGTTGAGCGGGAAAAGAATGCAGAAGTCTGGAATTCTGATTGACAGCTTTCCTTAAAAAATTATCTGCCTTGCTTAATTAAAGAAATTCCATCCATGGCTTTCCTCTGTAATTTCGGCCTGCTACACAAGGAAGGAGAGGGTTGTTTCCTTGGTGTTGCTGTTATTGAGGGGGTCGAATGGCCTGATGTGTTGCTATCTCGGTTTTGAGAGGGAAAAGAGGTGAGAGGCTGCATTGGTTGTGCGCTGTGCAGGTTCCGTTTCACGCTGAGGCTGTACGAATTCTTCAGCTGGTTGGAGTGAAGTGTCCCTTGGGAAGAGGAGGAAAAGATGATGGGAATTCAACGGATTTTTGAAAGGCAAAGTTGTCTGGAAAGTTTTCCTTATTTAGAGAAGGAAGGAGGATAATTTTGCTGATGGTTTGATAAACAAAGAAGGGCTTTCCTATCTTGCTCCTCCCTTCCATTTTTCGGCCAACAAGAATAAGTAAAGGGAAGTTTTGTACAGCTATTAGTTAGCCGAAATTAAAGGTACATATTTGGCTGAAATTCGTGGGTTCTAAAAGGAGGGGATTTCCAGAATTTCTTTTTTGAATTCAAATCCTTGGAAGAACAAGGGAAGTTGAAGCTGCAAGGAAGGAGTTTCATTTTAGAAAGTGAAACAATCTTCCTTGAGTTTAGTTACCAAAATTTGAGGAGAGAAACATGGGATCAATGCTACAACATATGGATAAATATTGGCTGGTTTCCTTGTTGAAGAGAATAAATACGGAGTCAAGAAGATAAAAATGGGTAAGTATATTTTAAAAGGATTAATAGGACCAAATCTTAGACAACATCCTTCTCTCTAAAGAAAGGTGACGTACGGTTAAGGCAGCTTTAATGGAAAGGAATCTCTAAGAACCCATCCTATGCAAGACTGGAAATAAATATGATTTAATTACTAAAATAAAGTATATAAAATATGGGTTTTTAGAGAAAATAAGGAAATAGATTTATCTAGTAGGTGCGCAAAATTTGGAAACTAATCCTTTCAATAAAGTTGTCCCAAAATCATAGGATTATAATTCCTCAAATATGGAAATGGTGGCTAGTAGAGAATTGGCCGGCCAAGTCAAAAAAGGAAAGAAAAATAATGGATGTCCAAGCAAGACTTAGCCTTCAAACCCTGTGTTGATTAATAAAGATCCCAATACTTTCCCCATTAAACTGCGTAACTCTTGTGTCCTATTTGTCCACTAAAATCTCTATGTGCTAAACTCTCCTTCTTAAATTTTCCCCAAGGAAACTAAACAAAATAATTTAGTGAACTTAGTTAATGCGCACAAGTTGCTTGAAATAATTCGGAATAATATTTAATAAAAAAGACACTTATAAATTATGTAATTTAGTAACATAGCTAATTATTTAAATTACTCATATGACACACATATCGTAAAGCCAAACATAGTCATGTATGGAAATAAATAATGCAATGCAAACCCTCTTACTTCCTATGGGATTTTAGGGTGGCATTTCACATCCTTACCCTCTTAAAGGAATTTCTCCCCGAAATTCATGGTGTCGTTGCTTTAAAGCGATTTAGAGGTTTTCTTCTGCTGTAGGTTACTATCCTTCAACTTGGTGGCATCCTCTAGTTAACAAGGTTATCCCATTACTAAGAATGCATGCAAGAACTGATAGAAAATAGGGTACCTACGAGCACAGACAGGTAACTCAACTGAATTGAACAAGCATCGCCTATACCCGACTAGGGCTCTAACAATTGCAATTATCAAATATCAACAATGCCGGTAAGGCCACACAGTCCAAACGTAATGTAACTAGACAGAATTCACACTTAAAAAACAAATCAGCAGTATACCTGAGAGACTTGCTCGCGGTTCTACCAAAACGTACCAGGCACCGGCACTCCTCTGGACAAGCTGCGCCCAACGTACTGTACTGCTAACCAAATCACCGGTCTAATACTGATTTGCCTTCAAGAAGCTATTCGCCCCACTCCGATGCGATGGGTACAGCAACTCTTCTTGCAGGATAAGACGGTCTCAGATCACTGTTGACGCACACCAACTGTGACCACCTCGAAAATCCCCTCAATTCAACAGTCCCGATAAGTAAAAATTATGGATCGTGGAGAGAGAACCGAAGCAGCGAATTTTCTCGCAGGAAGCAAAAAAAAAAAAACACGAAAAAGGGGTTAACCCTAATGGCGGCTCTGTTCCCCCTTTTAATCTCGCCTTAGGTAAATTAAAACCCAATTTGTATTAGGAAGCCCTAATTCCTTTACCAGATTTTAAGGTTCCTATTCCTTTTCAAGTTAGAGTTAATTGGGCCAAATAAAAATAGAGGATCGTGAAAACATGGGCCAAGCCCAAGCCGGGCTGGGCAGGTGACGCGCGTGTGTGGCATCCTCCATACCTTGGGCTTTTTTATTAAGTCTATAGAAAAACCTTTTAGTATATAAAGGCTTCCACACTCCTCTATTTTTCCTATGTGGGACTCATGTCTAACATGAGCTCCCAAATGGTTAAACACCCAACTTTAACAACATTTAATTATGGATTCCCACCATGAAAATGGCTTCTACCACAATCAAAACAATCTCTAACATGTCGAGAATAATTCCCATTAATTGTTTTAGGCTAACTAATCATGAGTTAAAAATTATTAACTCCCAAAGTTGCCATTTTCAACAATCCCCCACAAATCCATAGTTAAAGACTATTCAGGATTTACATAATCTGCTTTCGATGATGGTACCTTCCGGTTTGAACCACTACCTAAGTTATCCAACTTATGCCCCCACAGGAACAGATGGACTTAAGCCTTGAATGTGACGGCGTCCATTGGTAACAACAGACTATCGGCTATGGAGATAATCTTTAGAGTTGACACGTTATGACCATGTGTCCTGATCCTGTCTCATGAGTGTATTCAGAGAAAACCCAATTCCCTTTAGTTGAGACCACACAACAACACTCACATAGTTGGCGATCTCCAATGATGTACTGCTAGCATCCTGTCTAAAAGACTTGATCCCATTCAGAGTCAAAACTCTTACTAATTGCAGTAACCGCACCACAAGCTTTTAGGGAAAGGACCTAGATACAAAGGAATCAGAATTAGTGCCAGATTCACTCAAACAACTTGTTTATACCACATTGAACTACCTTGTGGGATCTCCACTTGATCAATTGGGTTGCCACTGTAGGTGAATCATTACTGGGTTATCAGTACCATTCCCAACCTGGATTTAAAGAACAAGGATGTTTCTAGTCCCTTAGTTAGGGGGTCTGCAATGTTATCTTTGGATCTAACAAAGTCAACAAACACTACCTTTTCAGACACTAACTCCCTTATAGACTTAAGTCTAACTTGGATGTGTCTCTTAGTCTTTTGATTATACTAGGTACTCTTTATCTTTGCAATTGTGGTTTGACTGTCACAATGCACAAATATAGCAGTAACGGGCTTGCTGATCATTGGCAAAGAGGACAATAGTCCATACAACCATTCAACTTCCGTTCCAGTAGTATCCAAGGTACATAACTCAGCCTCAAAAGTTGACCGAGTTATCAAAGTCTTTTTACAAGACTTCCAGGCGACTGCACCGCCACCTAATGTAAACACATATCCAGTGCAACCATTACTACCAGAGTTCTTGGCTATCCAGCTTGTATCACTATACCCTTCAAGTACAACAGGGAATTTCCCATAATGCAGCCCAAGGGAAACTGTTCCCTTCAAGTACCGTAGTACTCTATCCAAGGCCTCCCAATGAGTCCAATTTGGACAACTTGTATATCGTGCCAGCTTAGATACAGAAAATGAAATATCTGGTCTTGAGCCATTTGCAAGATATTGCAAGTAACCAATAATTTGAGAATATCTTAATTGAGACACAAGAACTCCACTTTCATTCTTGTACAAAGCTACAGAAAGGTCACTTGGAGTTTTAGCAATTCTACAATTTTGATAACCATATTTCTCAAGAAAACTCTCAAAATAGTGAATTTGAGAAATGGTTATCCCCTCAGTTGAGCGAATCAACTTTAGGCCAAGAATCACGTTTGCTACTCTCATATCCTTTATTTCAAACTTACTTTTCATGAATGATTTAGTCTCATTAATTATGTCAATATTGGACCCAAATAGCAAAATGTCATCCACATACAGGCATAGAAAAATACATGCATTACCTTTAACCTTACAGTAAACACACTTGTCATTCTTATTTATGTTGAAGCCAAATGATAAAATAGTTTTATCAAATTTTTCATGCCATTGTTTGGTTGCTTGTTTTAGACCATATAGGGATTTTACAAGTTTACAAACATTCCGTTCATTTCCTTTGGCTACAAATCCCTCAGGCTGATCCATATATATCAATTCTTCAAAATCACCATGAAAAAAAGCTGTCTTCACATCCATTTGGTGGATGGTGAGATTATATATAGAAGCCAATGTAATTAGCACTCGGATTGTAGTCAAACGTGCAACAGGAGAGTATATATCAAAATAGTCTATTCCCTCTTTCTGTCTAAACCCTTTGGCAACTAATCTGGCTTTTTACTTATCTATAGTCCCATCTGGTTTAAGTTTCTTCTTAAATATCCATTTACACCCAATTGTACAGCACCCAGGAGGGAAATCTACCAATTCCCATGTCCCATTGGAAACAATGGAATCCATCTCACTTTTGACAGCTCATTTCCAATGCCCTGATTCTGAGGAAGCCATAGCTGCTTGAAAAGTCAAAGGTTCATCCTCAACATTGTAAGTGACAAAATCACTTCCAAAGTCCTTGACTACCTTAGCTCTCTTACTCCTTCTAGGTTCTTCCAATTCCTCAATTTGAGTATTGGAACTATTTGGACTTGCCCCCACATCTTTCATCCTTTCCACATGATCAGGAATTGAATAAGATGTTAAGGCTGAATCTAAAGTAGAAACATCTTGAGGCAAACCAATTTTCATGGGAAACACATCCTCAAAAAATGTAGCATCACGGTATTGAATGACAGTCTTACAATCTATACCAGGTATTTCGGACTTAATTACCAAAAACCTCATGGCATAGCTTGTTTCAACATAACCAATAAAGATGGCATCAACAGTCTTTGGTCCTAACTTCTTCCTTTTATGTTCAGGGGTTAGAACTTTTGCAAGACAACCCCACACACGGAAGTATATTTTAACTTAAGTTTCCTACCTTTCCAGATTTCAAATGGAGTTTACCGCTTTTTGTTTATGAGGTACTTTATTCAGAATATGGCAAGTCGTATTCAAAGTCTCACCCCACATATACTTAGGCAATCCAGAATTCAAAAGTAAACTGTTGATCATATCTTTAAATGTTCTATTTTTTCGTTCAGCAATCCCATTAGACTGGGGAGAATAAGGGGGTGTCTCCTCATGAATTATGCCATTACTTTGGCAATATTCAAAAAATGTATTAGACCCATACTCTCCACCTCTATCAGATCTTAACCTTTTAAGTTTCTTGCCAGTTTGAGTTTCAGCTTCATTTTTAAATATGAGAAACTTTTCAAGTGCTTCATCTTTATGTTTAAGTAAATAAACATAGCAATATTTACTACAATCGTCAATAAAAGTAATGAAGTATTTCCTATGATCCCCTAATCAACAAGCCATTGAATTCACAAATGTCTGTGTGAACTAAATCAAGTATTTCTGAATCCCTTTTAATTGAATAATAGGGTTTCCTGGTTGTTTTAGCTTCAACACACACTTGACATTTATTCTTCTTATCAATTGAATGTTTAGGGATCAAGTCTAAATTCATCATTCTTTTAACAGAATCTAAATTTAAATGTCCAAGTCTACTAAGCCAAACATCATTAGATTCAATAATGTGCACCATAGGATAAACGAAATTCTCAATAGAAGAAGCTTTATTCAAATCAGAAGTAAAAGGTTCAACTCTTAATTTAAATAAACCATCTGACAAATAACCTTTGCCAACAAAAGAATTGTAGTGCATAATCACTACATTATTACATTTGAAAGTAAATTCATAACCCTCTCTAACTAAACATGAACCACTAAGAATATTCCTACGAACTGTTGGAACATGTTGCACCCTATGAAGAGAAAGAATACGCCCTGAAGGAAACTTCAAGTCCACGCGTCCAATCCCCAACACATTGGCTACAGTTGAGTTCCCCATCTTCACAGTTTTTCCTTTAATAGGCTGGTAAGACATAAAAAGCAATTTATCAACACAAACGTGCACATTTGCTCCAGTATCAACCAGCCATTCAAGTGGCTCATAAATAGTAAAGACTTCTGGGTTAATAGAAACATACCTTTCATCGTCATTGCAAGTAGTGATGCCAGTCTCAGTCTCAATGATACAAACCTCAGCAAGGTGAGTACTCAAATCAGCTTCCGCTTGACTAGTATCCTCTACCACCACATTGACTTGTGCTTCAGAATTTGATCCTTGTTTGACTTTAGGCTTTTTAGACGGACAATTCTTAACCCAATGTCCAACCTGACCACAATTACAGTAAGGTTTGTTTGCTTTCGGTTTCTTCTTGGCCTTACCTTTTGTCTTATTTATGTTTTTAGAGTTTGAGTTAACCCCCACATTCCTCTGATTATTGCTCTTCTTCCCAGTAGTCACCACATTGACATTACACTCCACGGGTACAATATGACTATTCTTTCTATGTTGCTCCTCAATGGATATTGATTTCATCATATCGTTTAGAGAAATCTTCTCCGTCTTGTGTTTGAGGGACATACCAAAGTCCTCCCAAGACTTAGGAAATTTCTCTATCACTGACATCACTTGAAACTTCTCAGGAAGTTCCATATCCGATTCATGAAGAGAATGAATAATTAATTGCAACTCTTGAGTCTGTTCAGTCACAGACTTACCCTCAACTATCTGAAACTTCGAGAATTTGGAGATATAATACATTTCCAGGACCTTGATCCTCGGTATTAAATTTCCTTTCCAATTCATCCCATAGCATCTTTCTTTGTGTATGACTCGAAACGATAGACATCAAAGAGAGCATTTGTCAATGCTTGACGATATTGTCCCTCTGCCTACATTGTTCCGTTCATCCCACGCAGCAATCTCGGCTACTCTAGAATGCCTTTCGGTTGGTATAGGCTCGTCTACACCTGCTGGCGATAATAAGCCCCTCATGGTCAACCAAATTTTCATGCGTTGTTGCCAACGCTTGAAATTCTGCCCTGGACCAAACTTGTCCAGCAGACCATTCAAGTCAACCAAAGGCTGATACGCAACAGATGCAGTACTTAACAAACTGGCCATTGCACACAAACAGATAATTGTAGAATAGCTTCTTGAAGACTGATAGAAAACAGGGTACCTACGAGTACAGACAGGCAACTTAACTGAATTGAACAAGCACCGCCTATACCCAACCAGGGCTCTAACAATTGCAATTATCAAATATCAACAATGCTGGCAAGGCCACACAGTCCAAACGTAATGTAACTAGATAGAATTCACACTTAATAAACAAATCAGTAGTCTACCTGAGAGACTTGCTCGCGGTTCTACCAGAACGTACCAGGTGCCGGCACTCCTCTAGACAAGCTGCACCACAACGTACTGTACTGCTGACCGAATCACCAGTCTAATACTGGTTTGCCTTCAAGAAGCTATTCGCCCCACTCCGGTGCGATGGGTACAGCAACTCTTCTTGCAGGATAAGACGGTCTCAGATCACTGTTGGCGCACACCAACTGTGACCACCTCGAAAATCCCCTCAATTCACCGGTCCCGATAAGTCAAAAATTATGGATCGTGGAGAGAGAACCGAAGCGGTGAATTTTCTCACAGGAAGCAAAAAAAACACGAAAAAGGGGTTAACCCTAATGGCGGCTCTGTTCCCCCTTTTAATCTAGCCTTAGGAAAACTAAAACCCAATTCGGATTAGGAAGCCCTAATTCCTTTACCAGATTTTATGTTTCCTATTCCTTTTCAAGTTAGAGTTAATTGGGCCAAATAAAAATTGAGGATCGTGAAAACATGGGCCAAGCCCAAGCCGGGCTGGGCGGGTGGCGCGTGTGTGTGGCATCCTCCATACCTTGGGTTTTTCTATTAAGTCTATAGAAAAACCTTTTAGTATATAAAGGCTTCCACACTCCTCTATTTTTCCCATGTGGGACTCATGTCTAACATAAGCTCCCAAATGGTTAAACACCCAACTTTAACAACATTTAATTATGGATTCCCACCATGAAAATGGCTTCTACCACAATCAAAACAATCTCTAACATGTCAAGAACAATTCCCATTAAATGTTTTAGGCTAACTAATCATGAGTTAAAAATTATTAACTCTCAAAGTTGCCATTTTCAACAAGAACGTATGGTATTCATGTCATTATATGTAGGACATGTTATACCATAAAGGAAGTGTAATATTTATCAAAGAGGATAATTGCATACTAGAAAAATAAGGAAGTTTTCAAAGTAATTATTTTAAAAATCATTTTTGAACATATAATTCATAATACAATGGGTATTGAATCCGATACCCTTATTATCAACGTAGGCAGGAAATGCTCATGCACATAATGCTACACATAAACTAGGTAATGGAATATGAAAGAATGAACATTTACCGCACAGAGTGGTGGTATTCAAACTTAAATTGTGAACAAGAAAGTTTTCAAAGGAAATCCTTTTATAGAATGGCATTTATTGCAAGTATGTCCATATAAATATTAAAAGGAATAGATATCATATTCGAATTATTTATTTCGAAAAACATAGCCTTTAAAGAAATAATCCATCATAAATACTCAATTACTAAAGCATTTAAAATAGCATCACTTCTTTATTTCATAGAGCATAGATTTAAGGGGAAATAAACTAACGTAAATATCCTACATCAGAAATATCCCAGATAATTTTACTCCCACTATCCTAACTCTCTACTCATCACTAGAAGCTTCAGAGATAAATGGGAAAATTTTCTCTACAAATCCTTCAGTTGATTCTACAAGCTTAAGAAATTCCTTAGCCTTCCCACTAGCAGGACTCATAGGTTCTTCGTCTTGGATTCTTCTAACCATCCCCCCATGTTCCCAATTAGGTCAACATGCTTAAGGAGTCCATACTCATCTGTCTTAACTATAGAAACAAAAGTGAAGGTTTTATCCCTCTTATCAATCCCTCAAGTTTCCTCCATTTATTTCTTTTCCGTTGACACCTACTATTTTAGGTTTCCTCCAAAGTCTCCCCATATATTCCTCAATTTCTCTCTTGAGTTTGGATCCTCTAAGGCCTGCTTGATTAGGGTCATGACTGCCCACAACTCAACCTCACTGGCGCTATTGATATACTCAAACAAGTCCTCTCTCGATGACTCAGAGAAGGGAAATCACCAAAAGATTGATGTGCTATGGACGACTGATAAGTACGAGGGATCATGGACTTTCAAGAGGCAGCAAGTGTTCTAACCATCCTATATACACAGAACTTACTTAGGTCAATAACATGTCATAATACTTAATGAAATAAATCCCAAATATATTAATTCATGATTAATAAAGCCTAAACGTAGGCTCTGATACCACTTGTAACACCCCACGACTATATGACCCGAAGAGGATCGGGAATATCACTCTGTCCGTAGGACCATGGGTCTTTATAACTAGATGAAAGCGATAAAATAAATTAAAACTTAAAATTTATTACGACCAACAATACTTACACAAAGTCTGAAGATCAAAACCAACAAAAGAAATTACAAACTCACGACGGAAGTTCATAAAAACATAAACATATGAACCAAGCCTTGGATCCTAATAAGTTCCCACCTTGTTGATGCTAGTACTTCCTGAAACATGATAGAGAAAATCGTGTGAGAAGAGAATTCTTCATAAATCCTGTGTGTGCTCCCTGTGCATTCAAAATACATTCATGATGCAAGTTGAAAACTTTACAAAAAATGTAACAAGTCATTGTATAATAATTTAAAAGATCATAGAGTGTTTGTTGGTATATTTTACTCAACACAATAAGGTAAAATCAGCAGAGAAGCTTAAATAACCATGTTTCACGTATAAGAGAAACCACTCATTAAATTTTGCAAAATGGGTGGACTAGAAAACTAAGCATCATAGTCTATTACTCATAAAATAAATTGGAATCAGGTAAAACCATTCCATGTACATAATAACCACTCATACATTTTTTTTATAAAATGGCAGACTATGAAATCCTGCATCATAGTTTGTTACCATAAAACCTTGCATCATGGTAATGCACTGTGAAACCTTGCATCACAGTATTGTAGGTGATCGGCCCACTGGGTGAGATGTTCCTCCATCTCTCACCCAAGCTTACCAGTTGTCTACCTCCGGATCACAATTTTCACTTAGGACTAGTTGCTAGCTCGGACCGATTGGACCTACTAGCATTGTCGCCCCGTTCGGAAAGAGATCATACTCGGGAGATGGCTTGATATGTAAATTTTAAGGGAATAAAAATTATTAAATTTATATCCATCCATTAGCCAAGTTTTAATTAAAACATTAATCCCAAATTACACATACAAGCAAGTATATTCAACGCAATCATAGTCCAGGAAATTAACTTGTATCGATCCTCAAGTGAACAAATACACACTAATTATTTTTCATTCATTGTTTAACTGGCCCAATAAAGTGATAAGATAATAAAATAAATAAATAAAAATATATACAACTCAAGAATATGAAAATATTCAATTTAAACAATTACTCTTGAAAACATGACATTAAATCACATAGCAAATATCACAATTAATTATTATCTTTGTCTCATGAAGAATTTAATATAGACCCACTTCATTTACAATCCATGAAATCACTATTTTCTAATTAAATTAGTGAGCATATTCTGTCTCAACCAATTTACCCAAAAGATGCATTAAAATCAATCATCATATAAACTCCTATATTCTACGTGATTTAAAACATGAAATTAATCAATGAATACATATTCTAGCAATCATCAACTAACCTTTGATTACCCAAGTTCTTAAAAATTAACCCATTTTCAAACAAGTTAACAACAAGAATCAACCAATCAACTTCATAATAAAAACAAGTAATCAAACCCCAAGACAAATAATCAATTAATCAAAAGACTAAATTAATTCAAGAAATCATGAATTCCAAAAACAATGTCAAATTACAATGGAAACATTAATTACAGTATTATTCTAGAAAAAGAAAACAAAGGTTAAAAGAAAGAACTCATAGACAAGCCATCATTCTTCTCTTTGGAAACCTTCTTGAATAATGCTCCTTGAATGAAGAATTTCCTCATTCTTGAGCGATTTGCAACTTTGATCCTTCGATTCACTATTTTCTCTTGTGTTTTTCTTGTCTTTATAAGCTTCCTTGATGCCAAAATTTGTAGCTTGAGGAGTCTTGGCCGAGTAAGATTCGAAAAATACCAAAATCCTTTAGAAGATACTAAATTCATGCACAGAATTTGCCCTTTACAGATTGGACCAGGCGTCGAGTCACTTCAACCCACCTAGTGCCAGGTGCATTCTAGTTTTCTCCTGGACGTTGCTCTGTTTTTTCTCTATTCCTCCAGAGTGGACCTGGCGCCTCATGCACTAGCCAGACTTAGCGCCAGTTACATGCTAGAATTTTTCATTTTTTTCTCGAAATCCACTCAATTCTACACAAATTCATCAAAAACGCTTTCCACAAGCAAAATATCAAATAGGAATGAATATACCTAGTTATTACATCAAAAATATCTCAAATTAACATCAAATAACTAGAAAAATAATAATGAATTTAGCCACTATCACATTCCCTCACACTTGAACTGTTGCTTGTCCTCAAGCAAAACACTTAAGTCAAGAAAATAATTAAGAAAACACAAGCTTTTATTCTTCCAAAATTTTGAATCATAACAAGGCTTATAATTTCCCTTCAAACTCTAGATAAAACTTTTGACATTCATCCAACCCTTTGAAAACAATTGCAACTTTAAGCATTTGATAAGACATAACGAAACTCTTAACGTCAAATTAATCAAGTTTATACTTTAGCCTAAGAAAATTATTTCACCTTTCAAACAAAAACGTAGATAACATGAATTATACAAGTCAAGCTACCTACCAATTCAAGCATTATAAATCTAAAAATTGCACAACTCAAGTCATGATTTAAGGAAAACAGTCTATTTTTTTCCTCTCAATATTTTTTTCTCAATGACTTAGGAATTTGATAGCTTCAAGTGAATGGATTCCTCTTTACGCACCGTATTGGCCCCCTTATAGTCACCACTCATCATTTTTTTTTTCAACATTTTTTTTCTTTTCTCATGCTTAAGGGAATTAATAGCCCCAAAAAAGTAGATTTCTCTTCACTATCCGTATTTGCCCCCATAATCAAGCAAAAACATTTTTCTCACTCTCAAAGATGAAAAATAATCAACTCATTTTTCTCAATCTTCAACTCACAATCAACACTTTCACAACTTTTTCCACTCAAAACTATTTTCTCCTCATATTCCTTATCATAACTCGAAGCTTAGCAAAGTTTAAACCCATAATACAAGAGTCAGCCAACAAACTTTTCCCATATTCATCATATTATCCACATTCAAATTAGATGAGTCAAATAATATTCCAACACTAATGCATAAACAAGATTAATTCAAATTCTCAAGTATTAACATATCACATCCAATAAAACTTTTTGATAAAAATCCACCAAATTAATAACAAAACTCATATCCAAGTAAGAAAAAGAATTACACCCTTGCTAATATAATGAAAACCACAAAAAAAAATTGAGAAAGTTCAAAAAAATAATCAACAAAAATGGATATTGAAAATATCTTCAATGCTAAACTCTCCCCCCACACTTAAACGGGACATTTTCCTCAATGCCCAAAAATAGAACAATGAAAGCAAAGCCAAGAAGACCAAAAGAAATAAAAAGGAAGAGTAGAAAGAAGAAAATACTTCCATTGTGAATTAGTTTCAATATGTGTGAATTCACCACAAGGAGTAGTCATTAGAGAAGTCACAACGGTACCTAACTCAAAAGAAACAAAAACATAAAACATAAATCTTATAAAAAGAAAAAGAAAATCAAAATAAAGAAAAAGACAACTAAAAACTAAGAAAGGTCATTAAAATTCAAAGGAAAGGAAATAAAATACAAGTGCAAGAAGTAAATCAAAAGTCTTCGACTCATTATCATCATCATGATCTCCGACTGCTCTTCTAATGGATGCCCCAGTGGATTGCTGGCTCAAAGTCGCCAACTTTTGCTCTTGGACATTTTGGCAGCGATGGACGTCAGTAAGACAACTAGAGGAGGATGGTCATTTGGCTCTCTAGTTGGGCCTCCACGCGCGCCTCCAAATCAACACTAGAATGAGAACTCCTAGCACGGGCGCAAGGTTAGGTAGGCTGCTTCTCCTTATCAGGGGGAAGCTCTACCATCCCTGGATGCTGGACCTCATACGACTTCTTCCATCTCCTCTCTCTGTCATCATAGCATTAGCCACACTGAACTAAAGTATGCTCGGTTACTAAGTCCCAGTAAGTGGTCCGCTCACTAAGCTCTCCATCTAATCTCACTCTAAAGTCCTGTAGGATATGCATAATGCCCAAGGAAAATTTGAAGGCTTTAGCTGAGATGCAAAAGTAAATAACCTGTCTCATAGACTGAATAATAATAGGAGTAAGGGAGATAGGCACACTCCCCATCAACTTTGGTTCAATGCCACCAATCTTGTCATCAATATGTAGGTAAGCATTGAAATCCCCCATAAGGATCCATGGTTCAGATAGAGCAGTAGATAGGTACTCAATAACTTCCTACAATGCCCTACGTGCCACAATAGAGTTGTAAGCATAGATAAAACTAAAATAATAAGAAACATGAGTAACCTTACAGGTGATAAGAACAGTAATATCCTAAGGCGGTGAACAGTGGAATAATTGAACATCCACCGTAGCAGCATTCCATAGAATGACCACCCTGCCCCCCTCTGTCTCTACCAACTTATATATGACCGACCAATTAGTGAATTTGTTAAGCATGATATTCTCAAGTCCATTCACAGTCAATTTTGTCTCCATTAATCTAATGACATCAACACAATGTTTAGAGATAAACTCTAGAACCCCTTGATGTTTGAGGGTCATGTTGAACCCTCGAATATTCCAGCATGCGACTCTTATTTGGGACTCACTAGTGCCCGTTGGACACCAATCAAGTCAACACTGCGATTAGCATATTTCTTCCATATGGATCGTATGAACTTTGTGGCATGTTCTATTACCTTCCCAATATTCAGAACTAACTTAGGGATTTCGTTAAACTTTTGGTCATTCCCAATGAAGGGTGCCATTGTTTTCTTTCGAAATTGAACATGCCTATGTGAATTTGAGCGGGATTATACACGTCCTAACCGTCTAACCCTTGAACGCCACCTTCTCTCCCTAATTTGATCACCATGCCCAACAGACACGTTCATGGCAGCCTACATATCAACTCCAACATGCTCCGGCTTGTCCATGGGGGCAGCGTGCACAGCAACCCCAGCTTGCACGTGCTTGTCCTTTGCAGCCACGTAGACCGATCCCTATGCACTGGTGGAAGCAACATACATTCTGTTCTCTATTCGTTCTTGTCCAAGGTACTAGACAGGAGCCTTCCATTTATCAATGCGTTTAGAGCTTGTCCTCCTTTGTGAAGATGAACGCATGACATGGTCTTGTCCAGTAGGTACAGACCGAGTTCTTGTCTTTTTAAGTGGCCTGTCCATTTCTCGATTGTTGGTTGTATCACCTTTGGAATTCAGTAACCGTTCTTTCTTTTTCATCTTATCCCCCATGCAAGCCTCCGTATAATGTCCAAACTTACAGTAGGAGGGTTCTCCTGGACTGCCTGGATGATTTCAATAGGTGCTCAGGTCTTCAAATCAATAAGGAAAAGTCTAATATCTATATAGCTGGTATTTGTAGCACTAATCAGGAGGGTCTTCTAGCCGATACAAGTATACCCATTAGGGAATTTTCTTTTCGTTACCTTAGCCTACCGATCTTGTATGGTAAAGTCTGGCTATCTCTCTATAGACCTTTGCTGGATAGAATTGGCTCCTATATTGGGCGTTGGCATGCGCGTTGACTTTCTTATGCTGGCCGCCTACTACTGATCCAAACTGTCCTTCAGGGAGTTGAATGTTTCTGGTTGTCCATTCTCCCCACTCCGACTGCAGTGATTTCTCAGTTAGATAGGATGGCTCGTGATTTCCTATGGGACTAAAAAAAGTTATTGGTTGTCTGGAAAGATATCTGCCTACCTAAGAATGCGGGTGGACTTGGTTTGCGTCATCTACAGACTTGGAATGCGGCGCTATTAACCAGAATCATCTAGGACATACAATCTGAGAAACAATCCTTGTGGGTCCAATGGTTAGACCACTACTACATAAAGGGCAGATCTGTTTGGGAGATTGAACACCACAGGGAGCATTCTCCACTATTTCGTAAAGTGCTAGCAATTTGGGACTTGATACTTAAGTGGGAAAATGGTTCTCTCTCTACTTCTGTTCTTCTCCATACATGAGCTACATCTAGCACTTCCTTCACCTCTTTGGCTTATGACTACCTTCAGTTGCCTCCCTCGAAGGTTTTCTGGGCAAAAACTATATGGAAGCAGGGGCTTACCCCCAAGCACTCATTCATGATCTGGCTGTGTGCTAGGGGACGTTTGAAGGCCAAAGATGCACTTGTGTTCCACTTTGATGATTTATCTTGTCCTCTGTATAAAGCACATATGGAGACGACTACTCATTTATTTTTCAAGTGCTCAGCTTCTGCATCTATCTGGAGAGAAATTAGACTGTGGTTGGGCTTGCCACAAGCAATGAATACGACTGGCTCTTGTCTTAAGTGGTACAAGCGTGCAAACTGTGGCTCTTCCTAGATAGCAAAAGCTAAGGCTACTACTATAGCTGCCACGTTCTATTACATATGGACTGCACGTGACAAAGCGTTATTTGAGGGGACCATTTGCCAACCGTTAAATATTTCGAAAAAGATCAAAACACATGTGTACACTATTATTTTTACTTTGTACTTTAATGTTCTGACTAGTTTGGAGAATGGTATTCACCACTACTAGTTAATAGTCCTCTTAACTATAAACTAGTAAACATTCATGTAAATTCTTTTTTATCAGTATGAATCCTTTTACATTGTGATAAAAAAAAAAAAGAATGTAAATATCAAGGACTCTAGACTCATTAAAACTACTAGTTTTAGGGTAAATATTAAAAGAGAAAATGTAGACTAGGGTACACAATTGAGCATCAATATCATTATTGGAATAGTAGCGATGTTGGCCTATCTGCCCCTTTCTCTATATGTGCAAGCTAATCCTTACAGCACTCATATCCCAAGTAGGCTCAGAAATAATCTTTTGATTATTATGGTCCACAGCTATCTATGGCCCCTCATCAAGTGCTCCCAAGATCTTGGCTAATCTAGCCCTATCAAACTCAATAGGTACCCCTTTTATCATAATAGAAATGATCTGGAGATTGTTTTTCTCTTTATCTTGCATATTGTCATAAAACTCTCTTACTCTCATAGGACCATAAGCACCTCCAAGTCTAATAATAGACTTCTACCCTATTCACCTAAACATAGTAGAAAGCTCTAAGAAATTATCAAAGGAAGGCTTATACATCTTTTCTACTATGATTTTGTTATGTTGGTGACTTTGGTACCATATTTGACAAGTAGGATCAAAGAATTAGGTAGGTTGGATAGGTAGAGGCTCACAAGATGGTGCAGACGAAGATGAAGCTCTAGCTCTCTTGGCCACATGTGCTATTCCCTTAGGTCTCCTAGACATGATGAAGATGTGTTGATGGACAAATGTAGGATAAAGGAAGGAAGATAAAATACCCTCAAGATCACTTCTCACAACACAATCAAACACTACCCTCAATCGTCTCACAATCACAACACCCACTCAATAGAACCACCACCTCAATAAACCACAAAACATAACAAGATAGCTAACAAAACATAACAGAAATTCCTCCAACAATACCTGCAAAAAGAGAGGCATTGTCCAATCCCAAACACAATATCAACACCCATGATCAAATTAACAATTACATCCATGTCATAATGTAAAGCTCATAATCACAATGCTAAGTTAAACATGAACAATTATCTATCAATCTATGAAGCACATGTTTTGGTAGGATCAAAATTACACACATTAGAGGATTGCTCAATAGCCACCAAAAAGATGTAAAACATGAATTGCATTAATCAAATATTAGTGTCAATCATATTCCCATGCTAACTAAGCCTTAATCCATCCAACCAAGAAAAATTAACAAGAATTTTTTGACCAAAATTCATAGGAAAATACCCAATAATCAATATGAAAAATTGAACCGTAGAAAGTGCAAAAAAATCATACCACAATTATCTCCAATGTATGGGCAATGATCCTATACAAAAAGATTAAAGAAATTGTGTACCAAATAGATGGATTGAAAAATGGGTTTTGTTAAGAAAGATTGGATTTTTCTTATTTTTAATCCAAAACTTCAAGAACAAAGCAATGATTTTTTGTTTAAAAAATGTTTTGGAGGGATAGAAATTAACCCGGCAGTGTTTTGAAGTGAGACCCGGCGATGGGTTGAGAGAAAAAATGAGGAAGATGAAGGGTTGTTTGAAAAAATGGCCAAAAAATAGTTATTGGTGCCTTATGGCCGACGGACCTGGCGCCAAGTCCAAGTGCTGGGCTTGGCATGAGGTCCAAGCTATCTCGATGCAATTGCTGTAGCAGTGCTGGCCCGATGCCAGGGCCAAAGTTTGAGCCCAGTGCTCTGTCGACGTTTTTTTAATTAATTAATGAAAACAACAATAATTAAAACCATAAAATCAAGAAGAAATTTCATTCTAAAAATTAAAAGGACAGAAAAATGAATAAAAGCACACAAAAATTAAAGAGACGTCCCTAAAAAATAAAGCAGTAAAGATCATCTTTTTTCGCGATCTTGGTCACATAGATTTGTTTCGGTGTTTTATGGAAAAGAGCCTGCTTGACGGTCTCCAAAGAGTTTGGTCAATTGTCCAATTTGATTATCCAGGTTGCACATGGACACCTCCAAATTCCTTGTGGTTGCATCCACTCCTTGAAACCGTATTTTAGTGCTACTTACCATTTGATTAACCAAAACCTCCAATGATGACTTCACAAGTGATGTATTATAAGGCAAGAGGGGTTAAGTCCTTTGATTTCCTCCAAAGTTAGAAAAAGTCTACCCTAGGTTGGTTTTGATTGTTCCATGAAAATTTTGGGTAGTTCCTCCAACCGGGATTGTAAGTGACACTATAAGGATTATTACCTTGTCGCCCATTGCCTACAAGCGCAGCTTGTTCTAACGACTCTTGTGATAACCCCATATTTTGGCACTCATGATTGGAATGTCATTCTTCACAAAAATCACAACTCACATTCATTACCTATCCTTGGGAAGAAGACATTACCATTTGCACCATTTTGCATTAGTGCTTCCATCTTAGCCTCCAAAGCTGTCATTGCATCTACCTTGTGCACTCCATGAACACAAGCTCTTGACCATGAACTACCCCAAGCATAGTTGTTCATTGCAATATTTTCAATCAAATCAAACACCTCCTCTGGGGTTTTATAATTAATGTAACCTCCTGCAAATGCATCAACCAATTGCCGTGTAGCAAAACTTAAGCCACTATAAAAGATTTGCATTTTCATACCTAGCTCGAACCCATGATAAGGACTGAAATACCTTAAAAGGGGTGAATTAGGTTTTTGTCAAATTTAAACACTTTTTCAAATTTTGATTTTTGAAATCCTCTTTTTGTTTTAAAGACAGATCGTGATGTATGAAGGGTATACGAAATAGAAATTTGTGCAGCTTTAATGAGATATCTAGGATTTTAAAGAGATGTGTTAAGCGATGTGCAATCAATACAATAGTAAAGATGTGTTGGTAAAAGTCATAAAGATCTCTTCGAGTGATTGAAACTTTGTATAGAGAAGTTCACAAATATTCAGAAATAAATGCAAGAAAGATGGACAAAATATTTATAGTGGTTCAATCCTTAAATATCTATATCCACTACCTTAAGCTCACACTTAAAGATTTTAAACCAGATCACTATAAACCTCTTTCAGTTCAATGGTATTTAACTACACCAATTACACAAAAGGATCACTACATTTGGTTTTACCCAAAACCTCTCAACCAACTACAAATCAAGGTTCACCCCAAATGGGTTTTACATCACAACCTTGATATACAAAAGGATTAGAGAAATAAGACAGAGATAGCTCACAATTTTGAGCAAATCTAGCAAACTTGAGCACCTTTAGCTTTTTACCTTTGAATGATTTGATTTCACAATGAAGCACAAAGAGAGATTTTTGTGCTTTGAAAGTATAAGAGTGTTTCTGAATAAGTTCACACAAAAATCTTACAGAAAATCGTGTTTAAATGGCTTTTATAGAAGCAAAAGTGAAGCTCCAATGGCTAGTTAATAGCTAATTTTCTATCAGGATCTTCAACGTTTTGGATTCACAAAGTGGACGATGTGCATCCAAAACAACACTATTCAATTAAAAAAAGTGTTTTTAAAATTCTACAGAATACTGGATGGATGTTTTGGATTTAGAGTTTCGTCCAAAACACTTCTCCAGTATAGTTATAAAAGTCAAATTCAAAATATTTTCATTTGAAAAACTTTTATAAGTGCTTCAATGTAAAATAAAATTAAGCCAAGGTAAAGAGACATAGGAATTACAGACAATACCTTGAAGTAAAAATTCCTAGTCTACAATTCTTCAAGAAAGTTTTCAATATATGCAACCTCAATTGATCATTCATTATTGCCCTTGAGTTGCGTGGATCATTCAATATTCTCAAGACCTTAAAGAGTGAAGGTCAAACATGTTATATTTAAAAATTCTATTGCTTGTAAACGCACAAATTAGTCTACATCAATGTTTGTCATAAATCAAAACATAGGATAATGCCCTTTGGGCTAACAATCTCTCCCTTTTTTAGTGATGACAAACTTGATGAGATGTAATCAATAATGTAAGATGTATGGATATGTAAGACCGAGAGATTTAAAGGATTAAGATAATTTGAAATGCAGTCTCTCATCATAGAACTCAAAGAGTGTTTATGAGTATAATATAAAAAGGATGATCAAGCATTATCTCATATATCATATCTCTATGAGCTTATGGCCCAACAAACCTTCATTTTCTCATTCCTTCCAAAATAGGATTATTTTATAAGGAAATAGCCACATATGGTAAAGATAAAAAGGAATATATGAGTATATACTAGTGGAGGTATAAAGATAGTGTTTGTAAGACAATGCTCCCCCTCACTATGTACAGAAGATACACTGATGTTGTCATAGAAAAGAATCAGAAATTATATTGAGATATGAAAATTTTGGATGTCCAAACAATGCGTCCAAAATAAAGCAAAACAACTTTAGTACAAGTTTTAGACTAACATTTTAGATGCAAGAAAGATTCCCTCATGGTCCAAAACTCCCCCTGTGTATGAGCAGGGTTAACAAATGATAACTTTCATAAACAATGACCAATTAATTTATCAGTTCTAAGGGTCAATCAAGGCATCATAAAATTCACAAATCTAAAATAGATAGACAATTTATATCCATAAAAGTCATAAATATTCATTATTTATAAAAATGGATGGAAGTTAAAATTTTAAATCAGGTAAACATAATGAATTATCACAGATGTAGCAGTTATGGCATAGTCAGGAATTGTAACCCATTTCAGGAACCAACAACTATTACCATAGCTAATAACAAATCAGTGACTGGAACCACAGACCAAACTAGAATAAGTCATATGAAGACATAGCTATATTTATTAGCCATTAGAGAAATAAACCAATAATAAGAAAATATCAGAATATCAGCCATTTTCAGAGCCCGTAAAGTATGACCATATATATAAACCATCAGAAACCATATCAAAAACTATTTGTATCAAAACATGATCCCAAAGATAAATTATCATAACATAATCCCCAGGACATATCCTAATTTTTCTCCCCCTTTGTCATCAATCAAAAAGAACATAAAATAAGTAGTAAAAGGAAGACGAATTAGACTAGTAACCAGTTTCCAGGGAAACAAAGGTAGTTCAAAAAGTGATAGAATGGGATCAGTGAAATAGCAAGAACAAAATAGCAAAAGTGTTAAAAAATTGCGAAAACCCAAAAAAAAAAAAATGTTAGCTTCAATGTTCAGGAGATGATGACAAGCTCAGAGTTTCTTCCTTTGTCGGTTTTCTTAAACTATCCAGCAAGTCTGCTAGATTTCCTTTTAACCACCACATGTTTCTGTTTTTTTCCAGAAGAAATAGGCTTATGAGCAGTTATAGTAGGAGCAGGTGGTGCTGATTCTCCCTCACGCACGGGTGTCTGCCTTCCTTGTTTATCTTCCTCAGTTTTTTTTACTTGGCCAAGGTCTTTTTCTTTCAATTCCTCCTCCCTCTTATCTGCCTCACTTGGTTCCTCTTCAGGAGCCTTTGCTATTTCTTCATTTTCTTGCTCAAACGGTTTCATACTCTTTGGCTTATCCTCATTCTTCTCTTTCTTACACTTTTGTTTCTTCAATTTACCCTTCTTTTTGCCCTTTGGCACCTCTTGGTTTGTTAGTGTAGCAATTTCCTCCTCAATCTAGGTTTCTTTCATTCCTTCATCCTCCCTCTCATTTTCCTTCTCAGCATCTTGTTCATTATCATTTTCTTTCCCTTGGGCAATTTGTTCTTCACTCGTTCTTTGGGGGAAGCTGATTTAGCAGGAATGTTTTCAGCATTTTGATCATTCTCTTCCGCAGCAGTTAACCTTTTTCCAAAATTTTAGATTTCTGAGCTGAGGCTGTTTACTTTAATAACCAACAAATTTATAGCTTCCAGAATGCTCTGATTGATTCCAGTATCATGAATTCTCTATTTTCCCTTACTAGATGACTTCTCTTGAACTTCTATCACAATCTTTCTCTTTGCTCCTATAGGTTGAATAGTCTTACCTTCGGCCTTAACCTTTAACAGTCTTTCCTTTTCATTATCAGAAACATCTCTGAGTAGCTTCTACTCATTATTCACTTGCACATATCCCATTTTCTCAAATGACTCAAAGCTATAAACATTCGTTTTTGAATGAGCATGAGTGAGCGAACTCAGCTTAATGGATTTGCTACGGCTATTTTTCAAATTTTTAAAAAATAATTTTTTTAAACAATTTTGAATGAACGTCGCAAATCCCTCGCTAATTACGATAGATTTGTGAGTGCTTATTTTTTTAATTTTAAAACAATAAATTTATTTTAAAATTTTGAAAGGTCGTCGCAAATCCCTCTCTAATTGTGATGGTTTTGTGAAGGTTTATTTTTTTAATTTTAAAAAATAAATTTATTTTTAAATTTTAAATAATCGTCGCAAATCTCTCGCTAATTGCGACAAATTTACGAGGGCTTATTTGTTCAATTTTTTTAAAATAATTTAAATTTTGAATGGCCGTCGCAAATCTCTCGCTAATTGCAACAAATTTACGAGGGATTATTTGTTCAATTTTTTTAAAAGAATTTAAATTTTGAATGGCCATCGCAAATTTCTCGCTAATTGCGACGAATTTACGAGGGCTTATTTGTTCAATTTTTTTTAAAAAAAAGAATTTTAAATTTTGGATGACCGTCGCAAATCCCTCGCTAATTGTGGCAGATTTGCGAGGGATCAGAGTTTCATTACGGTATGAAACCCTAATCTCTCACAATCCGTCACTACTCTAAAAAATTCACAAAAAAAAGTTTGATTATATATATATATATATATATATATTTGTGTGTGCGTGTGCCTATGGTGTGTGTTTTGAAATAGTAGAATGTGCGAAAAGGCATTATTAAGTTGAAATATTTATATATATAATATAAATATGATATTATTAAGTATATATGTGTGTGCATATATGTATGAATATGATATATATGTATCCGTCACAATTAAATGTATGTATGTATGTATGTATGTATGTATGTATGTATGTATGTATGTATGTATGTATGTATGTATGTATGTATGTATGTATGTATGTATGTATGTATGTATGTATGTATGTATGTATGTATGTATGTATGTATGTATGTATCTATGTGTATATATATATATATATATATATCAATATATATATAGACAAACACATACTAATATAAATAAATATATATATATATATATATATGTATGTATATATATTAATTTGTATGAATATGTACATATATGTATATATGTTTATATTAATATATATATGTATATATATATATATTAATTAATATATTAAAAAGTATATTAACATATATATATATATATATGTATATATATATAAATTAAATATGCTATATAGACACACACATACAAATATAAATAAAATGTATAAATGTATATATTAGTGTGTGTGTGTGTGTGTGTGTGTGTGTGTGTGAAATTTGCTGGTAGCAATGGATTCGCTAATTATATACCATCAATTAGATAATTAGCAATTAAATTAACAAATTTGCTAATTAGCAATGAATTTGGGACGGTTTATTTTTTGAATTTTAAAAAAATAATTTATTTTTAAAATTTGGATGGTCTCCCAAATGCCTCTCTAATTGCGACAGATTTTTTAGGGCATTTTTTAATTTAAAAAAATTAATTTATTTTTAAATTTTGGATGGTCATCGCAAATCTCGTGCTAATTGTGACAGATTTGGGAAGGCTTATTTTTTTAATTTTAAAAAATTTAATTTATTTTTAAATTTTAAATGGCTGTAGCAAATACTCGTTAATTGTGATGAATTTGCGAGGGCTTATTTTTTTAATTTTAAATAAATAAATTTATTTTTAAATTTAGATGGTCACCACAAATACCTCACTAATTGCGACGGATTTTCTAGGGCTTATTTTCTCAATTTGAAAAAATAAATTTTTTTTTAAATTTTGGATGGCCATCAAGTAAATTTATGTTTAAATTTTGGATGGCTGTTGCAAATCCCTCACTAATTGCGAAGGATTTTCGAGGACTTATTTTTTCAATTTGATAAAATAAATTTATTTTTAAATTTTGAGTGGCCATCAAGTAAATTTATTTTTTAATTTTGGATAGTCGTCGCAAATTCCTCGCTAATTGCGATATATTTGCGAGGGCTTATTTTTAATTCTAAAAAAATAAATTTATTTTTAAATTTTAGATTGTCATTGCAAATCCCTGTCTTATTATGAGGGATTTGCGAGGGTAATTTTTTAATTTTACAAAATAAATTTATTTTTAAATTTTAAATAGTTGTCGCAAATCTCTCTCTAATTGCGACGGATTTACGATGGCTTATTTTTCAATCCCTCTCTAATTGCAATGGATTTGTGAAATCTTATTTTTTAAATTTAAAACAATAAATTTATTTTTAAATTTTGGATGGCAATCCTAAATCCCTCGCTAATTGCGACGAATTTGCAATGGCTTATTTTTTCAATGTTAAAAAATAATTTATTTTAAAATTTGAAAAGTCATCGCAAATTCCTCCCTAATTACGACGGATTTATGACGGCACTTTAATTTTTTAATGTTAATCAAATGTTAAAAAAAGTCATTGCAAATTAGCGACGGATTTGCAATGGCTTTTAATTTTATTAGCGCTAATGAATAATTAAAAAAAAACCATCACAAATCCATCTCTAATTTGAGATGAAAAGATGTATATTGCTAATTCGTCGCTATTATCGACGGATTAGCGACGAAAATTTTAAAAAATAAATTTATTTTCAAAATTTTTACTCCCGTTACTATTCCGTCACAAATTAGCGATGGCCCAGAGGCTGTCGCAAAAATCGGTCACTAAATTGGTTTTTTATTGTAGTTTGTGTTGCTATCTCAGTTTTGAGAAAGGAGAGAGGTGCGAGGCTACTTTAGCTGTGCGTTGTGCAGGTTCCATTTCACTATTGAGCCTGTACAAATTCTTCAACTGATTGGAGTAAAGTGTTATGTGGGAAGAGGAGGAAAAGATTATGGGAATTGTAGGGATTTTTGAAAGGCAAAGTTGACTAGAAAGTTTTCCTTATTTAGAGAAGGAAGGAAGATAATTTTGTTGATGGTTTACTGAACAAAGTGTTAGTGTTGTGCCTTAGAGGCAATCACTTGTACATTGTATATGATACATTTTATTTTAATAAAAGGCATTATTTATCTTACAGTTTCTTTTGTTTACTTTAAGTAATATAACTGTTCGATAAAGTTCCTAGTACAATACTGTGTTAAGAAAATCATGATATGAGATTCCTACTACACTGGATGGTGTTAGTACTTAAATAGTCCCTAGTCATAGTATTTATGAGGCAAGACATCATTAATGCATTAAGACTAGCATGTGTTAGACTTCCTGATTTGATCAGGTGGTGTTCTCATAACTGTGAGTACTGAGATACTCAAAGTTAACACATAGATGCTTATTAATGGAATAAGTTTATTGGACGACCTAACTTTGAGATAATCACATGGATAACTATTTAGTGCCAGTGATATATCTCAATATAGCAAACGTGCAAGTATCCATAGACTTGAGATCTACAAGGTACTTTGTTTGCTGAGCATTGTACTTTGATTCCAATTTTCGGAGCTCAATCGAGGGCCGCCTATAGGACGAATATTGGGTACATTGTGAGGTAAACGAAAATAATTGAGATGGTCAGCAAAGGATTCACCACTCCTAATAGTAGGGACAAATATCTCACAGCTACTTGTAGGAATTTCTACTCAAGAAGTCCTTAGCCAAGGTGATTGTGTATTGAAAATAGTTCCAATTGATACACATCTTGAATAGTGGGTTCCTAGTACAAATACTATTGTATTCGGGCCATCTGGAGAGAGTTGACACTAATCTTATACTCCAAACCAAATGAGATATTGTATGGTGAAAGGAGTTAATTGCACTGAAGTTTATTATTGAAGGATTCATGTCAAACCACTTGACTTCTTAGACTCTTGGGTGGTCATGATGTATTGCTAGATACCACTGATATCTGAGAATATGGGTTTATTAATTGATGAATTAATAAACCAATCCTGATTAGAATTAATAGGATTAATTCTAATTAATTATGGATTATTAATCTCAAAGACGTTTGGATTAATTCATATTCGCTAACAATTGACTGGGAAACCTAATAGGTCACACACAATAGAGAATTATATACTCAAGATGTTATTTGATAACATAGAGGGGTTAATTACGATAAAGAAGTTAGTGTGAACAAATTATAATTAATTATAATTTGTTGTCCAAATTGTGATTGTGGAAACTTGATGTTTCCAATTGCAATTAGGAAATTATAATTGTTTTAGAATTTCAGATTTTCAATGGATTTTGGAACATATATTGGATATGCTCAAAACCCTAATCCAAGGGTGATTCACACGAAAATAGGAGCCACAAAACAAACGTCTTCTTCTTCTTCTTCTTCTTCTTCTTCTTCTTCTTCTTCTTCTTCTTCTTCTTCTTCTTCTTCTTCTTCTTCTTCTCTCTCTCTCTCTCTCTCTCTCTCTCTCTCTCTCTCTCTCTCTCTCTCTCTCTCTCTCTCTCTCTCTCTCTCTCTCTCTCTCTCGTTTTGTTGAAAACGAAAATAGCCCTAGCCGTCATCTTTTTATACTAGCACAGGAAATTTTGGTGCTTGAGTATTTCTCTGTGTGGGTTACTGTTAGAGATAATCACACACTGTGATTATAGTGGTTAGATGTTCAACCCACGTGGAGTTTGCATAAGAGGATTGCTGGATCGCGCCTCGACTTGAAGAAGAAATTTTGTTCTTCGGACGATCAAACAAAGGTAAAAAGTTGTTACCTTTATTAT
Organism: Voacanga thouarsii; assembly: GCA_026120185.1. NCBI lineage: Eukaryota > Viridiplantae > Streptophyta > Magnoliopsida > Gentianales > Apocynaceae > Voacanga > Voacanga thouarsii. Next base: position 304,695 of record JANUWF010002439.1, read on the forward strand.
CTTTATGTCTTGTTTTCCACACATAGACGGGTCCTGGGATAGTATCTCATTTTATTTTTCGCTGCGCCGTATAGGATACGAGTCTGAGATACCCAACAGTGGTATCAGAGACATGCTATGTGTGGTCTACAGACATTGTTTTGGCATGAAAAACTGTTTTCATATATTCATGCTTGTCTTTGTTCGCTGTGAAAATCATTTTCACTCAAGTCGAAATCGTTTCGAGCTTTGTGGGTTGGGTCCGTAGCACAATATGATTGTGTAAAAGTTATAGCATATTTCGAAATGTGTTTCTTTATGTGATGAAAATTTTTTGCAAAAAAACGTTTTCTTAAACATGGTAGTTGCCCTCCGTTTCATCTTGTGAATTTGATTTTCTGTTTTATTTTGTCTAAACTAACAAATTGGTTGTTGTTTTGAGCTTCAAAACAGAAAATTCTGTTGAGAATTGTTCTCACTAAAATTCTGTAGAAGATTAGGACACCAGAAATTGTTTCTAGAAAATTTTTCTGAAAATCGCCGCTACTTCCCTACTACAGTCGGCGCCGGCTCTGGCCTCCAAACCGGCACCAATTCCGTTCTATTCGTGATGTCCAGAAATCGTTTTTAGAAGAGAAAAATTTTTGGAAACCAAAACAGAGCCGACGCTGGCTCTGGCTTCCAAACCGGCACCGGTTATGCTCTTTTTTGCACGATCCAGCTGTTTAAAAAAAATGGAATAGAATTTTGAAAAGGGAAAAATCTCATTTGATGAGAGGTGAAAAAATAAAAATTTTTCCACAGGGGCGCTACCCCCTTAACCCCTGCCCACTGACCGGCCAGCGGGACCGCCGTTATCGTTGTGAGATGGGACCCAAAAGTATTTTCTCAAAATTAGTTTTGAGACAAATAATTTTATTTTTCAAAATATTGATTTTGAAAATTTAAAATTAATGTATTTTTCTAACATATTGATTTTATATTTTGTTTTATTTTTTCAAAATAATGATTTTGAAATAATAAAAATATATGTTTATTTTGTTTAAGCATATTCAATAGCATGGTGGATGATTATGGACTAAAACAAATTATATCTGTTCATGCATTTTACAGTTTTGGTTTTTTATGAAATAGGGCCTGCGTGTCCTACCTTCTCTAGAATTTTTATGTAATTCTCTTCTCATCTAACTCCCCTCGAATGTAACTCAAGGTTTTCTCTCTTTAGAAAATTATGTAATTGGTTTATATAAGTTAGATAGGAGTAGAATTATTTTTAACTTTGGAGATGGCAACCAAAACAAGGCGAGAAGGTAAGACCTTCTACTTAAATCATCCATGAACACATAGGGTTAACTATGTTAATTTCTTTTATGGCTCAAAGAAATTAATTTAGAAAAAGTCCAAAACCATACCACATAATCGCTTTATTACCATGATTATCAATTATGTGATTTATTGATTTTTATACATGTCATTCAAAGAAATCACTTAAAGGAACAAATCCCTCAATTAATATTAAACCTAATTCCTTCCATGAATTTAGTAAGAACGAAAGTCCTTTTTCGAGATCAGGTTGTTAGGCAAACCCAAGCCTACTTGACATTGGGCATGTTCAAGCTATGAAATTAAATTCCTGATTAATGGGTCGGGTTTAACTAAATTCTTTATTCTGGTTGGGCAAACTCAAGTATAAAGAAATTTAGAGGAAAAGTTGGGATAGCCCAAAAGGCTTTAAGATTAAAAGCTATAAATCACCTAATGATCCGGTAGTTACATATGATGTAATTGGTATTGGATACCTACCAATGAACTTAAGGGTGGCTTGTTGGGTAAACCCAATGTTATTCTTGAGGAATTTGGATACTGATCCACTAGGAAAGCTTCCAACAGGCTTTCCCAAATCAATAGTTGGGGCTATTGGTTTAAGTAAAATAGTAGAGTAAAAATGCGTTTAATTAAAGTCTTAATTATTTGCATATCATGTGCATATACAAGTAGCTAATGTTCTCTATCTTTACATCTAGGTCACTTGCATCATGTCAACAAACCTAAACTTACGTAGCATCTTGAAAACCAACAAGTTAACCAAATTAAACTATCTCAACTGATATAGAAATTTGAGAATTGTTCTCAAATCAGAAAAGTTGTTCTACGTGCTAGATGCTCCTATTCCACCACCACCAGCCCAAGATGCTCATGCTGATGAGCATGCTATCCACAAGAGGCACGAGGATAGTGATACAGTATCATGTATTATGCTAGCATCCATGACTCCTGAGTTACAAAAACAGCACGAGCGTATGGATGCTCAATCGATTATATTATATCTTCGAGAGCTGTTTGATGCCCAAGTCAGAATTGAGAGATATAAGATATCGAAGCAACTATTTCGTTGTAAAATGGTAGAGGGTTCTTCTGTGGCCATTCATAGGCTGAAAATGCTGGGCTTAATAGAGAAGCTTAGATCTCTCGGGTTCGCGATGGATCATGACTTAAGTGTTGACTTAATTCTTCAGTCTTTGCCTAATAGTTTCTCACAATTTGTGATTAACTATCAGATGAACAAGATTGAGTCCCCCATTCCTGAGTTGATCAATCTTCTCAAAACTGTGGAGTCCTCCATGAAGAAGGATTCCAATGCAGTTTTAATGGTAGAATTTTCCTCTTCTAAGAAGAAAGTTCAAAAGAAGAAGAAGAAGGCTTCTATGAAGCCCAAATGTGCTGTGAACAAGAAAGACGCAGCTACCAAGGGCTCATGCCATCATTGTGATAAGATGGGCCACTGGAAGCGCAACTGCAAAGCCTACTTGAAGACCATTAAGGATAAGAAGTAGAATGATAAGCTTACAAGCACTTCTACTTCTACTCCGGGTATGTTTATGATTGAGATAAATACTGCCTTTAGAAATAAAATATGGGTATTAGATGCCGGATGTAGATCTCATTTGTGCAATAACTTTCAGGGACTAAGAGCAGTAGAAGGCTAGAGAAAGGCGATGTGGACCTACGTACTGCAAATGGGGTAAAGGTTGCTGCACTTGCTGTGGGGACATACGAGCTGAACCTGCCTTCGGGATTAATTCTAGAACTGCAAAATTATTATTATATACCATTTTTAATGAAAAACATTATCTCAATTACGTGTTTAGACTTATGTGCATTTCATTTAATATTTAAGAATAATTGTTGTTCTTTTTCATTAAATCATATCATTATGGTTCAGCAAATTTGGTTAATGGTTTATATGTTCTAGACTTGGATAATCCAGTTCTCAATATAAATAATAAAAAACTTAAAATAGATAACTCTAATACCACTTACTTATGGCATTGTCGTTTAGGCCATGTAAATGAAAATTGTGTTTCTAAGTTACACAAGCTTGGTGACTTAGGGTCATTTGATTATGAATCATATGGCACATGCAAATCTTGTTTACTAGGTAAAATGACTAAAACTCATTTTCCAGCAAAAGGAGAATGGGTTAAGGAGTTACTAGAACTCATACATTCTGATGTATGTGGCCCAATGTCAATACAAGCAAGAGGAGGTTACAACTATTTCATAGCCTTTATCGATGACTTCTCATGATACGGGTGTTTTTATTTAGTGAAATACAAATTTGAGGCCTTTGAAAGGTTCAAAGACTTTAAGAATGAAATAGAGAAACAACTTGGCAAAAGTATAAAGACTCTAAGATCTGATCGAGGAGGAAAATACTTGAGCCAAAAGTTTCTAAGTTATCTTAGAGATAATGGGATATTATCTCAATGGATTCCATCACATACACCTCAACATAACGGTGTATCTGAGAGAAGGAATCGAACCCTTCTAGACATGGTACGGACTATGATGGCTTCTGCAGACCTACCAAAATCATTTTGGGGGTATGCACTAGAGACTTCTGTTTATGTACTAAACAGAGTTCCAACAAAATCGATTGATACTACCCCATTTGAGATGTTATTTGGTAAGAGACCAAAGTTCTCTCACTTGCGAGTATGGGGTTGTCCAGCTTTTGTTAAAAGGCCACAGTCAGACAAACTTGAAAGTAAGTCTGACAAGTGTTTGTTTATGGGATATCCGAAAGAATCTTTCGGATATTACTTCTACCTGCCCTCCGAAAATAAATTTTTTGTTTCGAAACATGTCGTCTTCTTAGAAAAGGAGCACATGCTCAAAGGGGACAGTGGGAGTAAGATTGAACTTAGTGAAGTTCATGAAGATCAAACAAACGAGGATCAACCATCTAACTCCACATCTATTGAGAGAATAAATGAACCTTCTAATACACAAGAACCTCATAGATCTAGTAGGATACGTGTGGCACCTGAGAGATATAGATTTCTCATTAGTGATCACAATGACGTATTGCTCATAAATGAAGATGAGCCTACTAACTACAAGGATGTTCTGAACAGTTTAGAATCTGGCAAATGGCTTGAGGCCATGAAGTTAGAGATGGATTCCATGTACGACAACCAAGTATGGACTTTGGTTGATCCACCCAATGGAATTAAACCTATTGGGTGCAAGTGGGTTTTCAAAAAGAAAATAGACATGGATGGTAACTTAGTTACCTATAAAGCACGACTAGTGGCGAAGGGTTATCATCAACAACATGGTATTGACTATGATGAAACCTTCTCGCCAGTAACTATGTTGAAATCCATCAAGATACTCCTAGCCATTACTGCTCATCATGATTATGAGATTTGGTAAATAGATGTGAAAACAGCTATTCTAAACGAAAATCTGACTGAGGAAATGTATATGACACAACTTGAGGGTTTAACATCCAATGATAGCACAAAGGTGTGCAAGCTGCAAAAGTCCATTTTTGGACTTAAGCAAGCTTCTAAGAGTTGGAATATCCGTTTTGATGAAACAATCAAAAAGTTTAGTTTCATTCAAAACATGGATGAGCCTTGTGTATACAAGAAGGTTAGTGTGAGTGCAATCGTTTTCTTACTACTTTATATAGATGACATATTGCAAATAGGAAATGATATAATTGTTTTGCAAATGGTTAAAGTTTGGTTGTCCAAACAATTCTCCATGAAAGACCTTGGAGAAGCAACCTCTATTCTCGGAATAAGGATCTATAGTGATAGATCCAAAAGATTGCTAGGTCTTTCGTAGTCTACATACATAAATAAAGTGCTAAAGAGGTTTAATATAGATCAATCCAAAAGAGGATTCTTACCCATGGCATATAGTGTAAGCCTTTTAAAGTTGATCTCTCCCAAGACACAAGTTGAAAGGGATCGCATGAGTAAGATTCCATATGCCTCGGCAGTTGGATCTATCATATATGCTATGATATATACTAGGCGCGATGTATCTTGTGCTCTCAATTTGACGAGTAGATACCAATTTGACCCTAGTGAGGGTCATTAGGATGCTGTAAAGAACATTCTTAAATACTTATGAAGGACTAAGGATATGTTCTTGGTATATGGAGAAGGTTATTTGAAAATAAACGGGTATACTGATGTCAATTTTCAATCTAACAAAGATGATTTCAAATCACAATCTGTCTACGTGTTTACATTGTGCTGAGGGGTAATAAGTTGGAAAAGTTCTAAACAAGAGACTATTGCCAACTCTACGACAGAAGTTAAGTACATTACCGCTTTTGAAGCAGCTAAGGAAATAAAAATAGAGAGAGTTCCTATGAATGAGAACATAGCTGACCCGCTTAAAAAAGCACTATTCTAAAATAAACATGATTGTCATGTTGAATCATTTGGTATTAAATACATGAATGATTGGCTCTAGTGTAAGTGGGAGTTTGTTAGTGTTGTGTCCTAGAGGCAATCACTTGTACATTGTATATGACACATTTTATTTTAATAAAATGAATTATTTATCTTACAGTTTCTTTTGTTTACTTTAAGTAATATAACTGTTCGATAAAATCCCTAGTACAACACTGTGTTAAGGAAATCATGATAGAGATCATGATATAAGATTCCTACTACACTGGATAGTGTTAGTACTTAAATAGTCTCTAGTCATAGTATTAATGAGACAGGACTTCATTAATGCGTTAAGACTAGCATGTGTTAGACTTCCTGATTTGATCAGGTGGTGGTTCTCATAACCATGAGTATTGAGATACTCAAAGTTAACACATGGATGCTTGTTAATTGAACAAGTTCATTGAATGACCTAGCTTTGAGATAATCATATGGATAACTATATAGTGTCAGTGATATATCTCAATATAGCAAACATGCAAGTATCCATAGACTTGAGATCTCTAAGGTATTTTGTTTCTTGAGCATTGTACTTTGATTCCAATCTCTGGAGCACGATCGAGGGCCGCCTATGGGAAGGATATTGGGTACATTATGAGGTAAATGAAAGTAGTTGAAAGGGTCAACAAATGATTCACTACTCCTTATAGTAGGGACGAATATCTCACGGCCACTTGTAGGAATTACTACTCGAGAAGTCCTTGGTCAAGGCAATTGTGTATTGGAAATAGTTTTAATTGATACCCATCTAGAATAGTGAGTTCCTAGTACAAGTACTATTGTATTCGGGTCAGAATTAATTATGGAGGGAGTTGGCACTAATCCCATACTCCAAACTAAAAGAGATATTGTATGGTGAAATGAGTTAATTGCACTGAAGTTTATTATTGAAGGGTTCATGTCAAGCCACTTGACTTCCTGGACTCTTAGGTGGTCATGATGTGTTGCTAGATACCGCTCATAATCTGAAAATATGGATTTATTAATTGATGAATTAATAAATCAATCCTAATTAGAATTAATAGGATTAATTCTAATTAATTATGGATTATTAATCTCAAAGACGTTTGGATTAATTCATGTTCGCTATCAATTGATTGGGAAACCTAACAGGTCACACACAATAGAGGATTATATACTCAAGATGTTATTTGATAACATAGAAGGGTTAATTACAATAAAGAGAAGTTGGTGCGGACAAATATCAAGTTCCCACAATCACAACTTGACCACAAATTATAACTATTATAATTTGTGGTCAAGTTGTGATTGTGGGAACTTGATATTTTCAATTACAATTAGAAAATTATAATTGTTTTAGAATTTCAGATTTTCAGTGGATTTTGGAACATATATAGGATATGCTTGAAACCCTAATCCAATGGTGGTTCACACAAAAATAAGAGCCACAAAACAAACGTCTTCTCTCTCTCTCTCTCTCTCTCTCTCTCTCTCTCTCTCTCTCTCTCTCTCTCTCTCGTTTTGCTGAAAACGAAAACAACCTTAGCCGCCATCTTTTTCTGCTAGCACAGAAAATTTTGGTGCTTGAGTATTTCTCTGTGTAGATTACTGTTACAGATAATCACACATTATGATTATAGTGGTTAGACGTTCAACCCACGTGGAGTTTGCACAAGAGGATTGCTAGATCGCGCCTCAACTTGAAGAAGAAATTTTGTTCTTCGGACGATCAAACAAAGGTAAAAAGCTGTTACATTTATTATCTTTATGTCTTGTTTTCCACACATAGACAAGTCCTGGGATGGTATCTTGTTTTATTTTTCACTGCGCCGTATAGGATACGAGCCTGAGATACCCAACACAAAGAAGGGCTTTCCTATCTTGCTCCTCCCTTCTAGTTTTCAGCAAGCAAGAATAAGGAAAGGGAAGTTTTGTACAGCTATTAATTGGCCAAAATTAAAGGTACATATTTGGCTGAAATTCATGGGTTCTAAAAGGAAGGGATTTCCATATTTTCTTTTTTGAATTCAAATCCTTGGAAGAACAAGGGAAGTTGTAGCTACAAGGAAGGAGTTTCATTTTAGAAAGTGAAATAATCTTCCTTGAG